>CM069904.1:137494031-137878031 GCA_036172215.1 Camellia granthamiana | reverse complement strand
CTGTTTGCGTGCCTGTGGGCACGCATTTCGAGGCGCTTCGGTTTTATCCGATTTGCATTTTATCATTGCCTCGGTTTACGTGCCCGTGTGCACGCATTTCAAGGCACTTCAGTTTTATCCGATTTGCGTCTCACATCATGGCCTCGGTTTGCGTGCCCGCGTGCATGTTTTTCGAGGCATCTCGTTTTCATCTCATTTTCCCAGTATAGTGTATACCAGGTTGTATCTTAGATTGCATTCATGAATTTTCTCAGTTTGCGTGCATGCGGGCACGCATTTCGAGACATCTCATGTTCATAGCATTGCGCATGCTAGGTTGTATATTAGTTGCATTTCATGCATATCATGCATATTGCACGGGAAACGAGGCACGTTTTGTACTCCGAGTAACGGAACGGGTCTCAATTCCCAAGTCACCGACACTCCGGATTACCCATGATGGAGTTAGGTTTTGTTGTAGCATTCATGTGCATTCATCCTATATTGAGTTGTGCAATCCGACTCCTCGACCATCATGCATCGAGATTCGTGATTGGTGGCACGAGGATCGAGGCATGCATATATTTGTGAAATACATTGCTATGTCCCTTTCCTGCTCTCTGTTGCAGCAAAATGAAGAACCAGCAACTTTCCGGAGTCTGGCACGCATTTCGAGAAACATTGCAAACAGAGGCTAATTAGGGCATCCCAGTGGATTTCCACGCCAAGCAGCCCAGCATACATCATTCATCAGAAGCAAGGCAGTCCCTGGCTTGCATGCCAGTTTACAGTTTTTCATAGTTAATTTGTTAATTAATTAGACATCTGTATATTTCGGACTGTAATATTCTTTTATTCGGACTGTATTATTTATTCGGACCCTCTGCGCGAGGGCAATGCTGTAATAAGGGTGTGTGAGTGTGATGTATGTCTTCCAACCCCCATTTCTTTCTCCCTTTTATTTATCCGCTTACAATGGTTAGATATAGGGCATGTTTCAATTAGCATACAGCATGACAGCATGTTTGCATCATTCATCTGTTTTGCACGCATCGGGCTCGGCGCATCATACAAACTGCATCTGTATTTCAATTCCAAATTGAATACTTGATAGCTGTTGCATTCCACATGCCATGTTTAGAATAGCCGAGCCTGCTATAGTTGCATTTTGCATGTGTTGCATTAGGCATTTCTATATACTTAGGATCATGCATGATTTCTAATATAGTTTCTGTTTTGGCTTGGAGTACTCGGTAAGTTTTATGCTTTAGCATCCTTGCATGCGTGTGAGTGTTGCCATGATAGCATGCTTGCCATGAGGCTATTTGCTTATGTGATATAACTGCCTTGAATGCCTGTGGGTGAAGGTTGTGTTATTTGAACTGGGACAATGCATTAAACTGTTTGTTTTAAGCCCACTAGATAGTGGCAACATCACTATTTTCTAAGCCCACCTGAGGGTGGCAAATCCGCATTTTAGCCTACCTGCGGGTAGCACCATCACACCATTTTCAAACAAACAAACATGAAATGTTTTGTTCCAATTCAGACGGCCCAGTCTATACTTGTATGCGGTGTGCATCACATAGTAACCTAGGCTAATAACCGGAATGAGAGCATACAATGTTTTCAAAAGCAGATATCATGGTTAGTAGAGGCCGGTCTTTGACCGGGTGAGCGGGGGTGCTCACGATGTGACCTTCCCCAATCGTACCCAAGTTCCCGAGCCAACTTTGGTGATGACGGGCACGTGGCCTTTGGCACCGAGTTAGGGTTTCCTAAATTTCCCATTTAAAAAATATTTAGGTGGCAACTCTGTTATCTGGCAAAGCAGTCCATGTTTGGCACTTCTTTCAAAAAAATTTGTTTTCAAGACGATTTGCCGGATTTGGACTCTTTGGTTCAAGATTTAGAACCGCAACAAAATCGAGTCCAAACTGTAGCGAGGTCCCTCGCGGGCTTGTTACACTAGGCCAGTAGCTCGGCCACCTTTTGCTAAGATTCTTTTAGTTCGGCCGTTTTTTCATTGGCCTCTGCCATGGCCTGCCTTGTAGTTTTTCGAAGTTCCAGCACGCGTTTGTGAGCAATATGGTTCTTCTGTAAGGTCTGCGAGGTGAGGGAGGCAGTATTGAGTAGGAACCAAGCTAAAAGACGTTGAAATATGGAGAATGAAAAAGAGAACTTACCAACACCATTGACTTTGAAGTCGAGCGAATGGCCTTCAGCTCGGTAAGGTGATCATGATGATTCATGTCGGCTGGAAGGCAGACGCTCTTGGCCAGATTGAAGGCCAGCAAATGATTTTTTTTCCGCGACCACTGAATCGGAGTCAGTGATAGCGCGGTTCTTGAAAGTGACCTTTGGCACCCACTTGGAGGAGCTAGCTCGGTCTGAGCGCTCCGGTTGTGGCCTTGGTTGAGTGGATTGTGGGAGAATGGTGTCTTCTTCATCAACAAGGCGTGGCTCGGTTGTGGAAATCCAAGCACGCTTGCTTGCCCGAGATGTTGAAGGCTGATGGGTTGGCAGGGCTACCACGGTCTCTTGAGTTTGGCTGGCTGGTGGTACCTCGACCTAGTTTGTTTCGGTTAGAAGGGCCCTTACTGCTCTTTTCTTGGCCATCTCTTGCTCCGCAGTTAATGGGATCAAGTTGACTTGTGGAAGGGAAGGATCAGGTTCTGGGGATGGCTCTAAGAGGAAATTGGTCACCCTAGTCTTCCTACGGCTACTATATCGGTAGGTCGGTTCAAAATTCAGTAGCTCGGCCTAGCTCCTATTTGGATATCGGAGTGCGGCGCGAAGTGTGTTTAAGTTGGGGTAGCTATACTGGGACTTGAGAAAGTTCAAATTTGCATGGAGGAAGGAGACAACAGTTAGTACAATTAAAAGTAAGTACCGAAGTAAGAGAAATAACATGCAATTGGGCCAAGGTAGTTATACCGGCGACTCATTTATTCCAATTAATTCGGTAAAGCTAGGGATCTGGGCTTCGTAGTCTTCGAAGTTCCCAGAAACCCAGAAGAAATCATCATCGTTTACATCCTTGTCCAGGGTATTCTTTATTATCTTTTCATGCCGGCGCCTTATTCTTAAATAGTAAACCCAGCCATCTTCATTTAGCCCTATGGAATATTGGTGGAAGAGCTCGGCTAAATCGAGGTTAAGGCCAGCCCGGCGGTTTAGCTCAGCGATGCCATTTATTATGCGGTATGAATTTGTGGAAAGTTGGGTAGGGCAGAGGTTGGTTTGTCTAAGGAACTTGCAAAGAAGAGGCTGTACAAGGAATCTTAGTCTGGTTTCTGCAATGGAAAGAAGGGTAAAGGGAACAAAGCCAGGGTTTCCCCAGGGTGTGGTATCTAGTTCGGCCAAGGTAAGATGGACATCATCAAGGATATGGTAGTCCCTTCGAAACTCGGCCATGGCCCCTGGTGAGTTTACTAAAAACCTATATTTACCCATTTGCTATTAAATTAGGAATAAATTAAGCTTAAGTATTAGCTCGGTCGAGAAATGACACTGAGTAGCTCGGTTGAGCGCTCAGAGAAGTGCCTGGCCAACCTAAGTCTGCAAAGTAAAAGAGAAAGGTGTTAAGCACTGATCAGTTGGACCGTGCTAAAAGCACAAAGGCAAGATAAATGAAGTCCTAGCTCGGCTACGCGGGATGCTATCCAGTCTTAGCTCGGTTTGAACAAAGGGTTTTAGCCCGGTTGAGCCTTTAGGGTAGCATTCTCAGTTCGGTTTGGACTAAGGAAGCTGGTTTAACCCCAAGTCGTAGCTCGATCAGTGGGTGAGGCTTGCTAGCGCGGTATTGTGCGAACCTGAGACAGTTCGTTATCCCGGCTAAAGTATAGCGAAAGGTACTCAGGATTATTGTTACTTCAAGTTCTAGTTCGGTTGTTTAGCTTCGCTAAGCTTACACCTGACACAAACAGTATCCTAGTTCGGTTGAAGTGAGATTTTGGATCAAAGGGAAAATAGTTCAGATTGTTCATATATACAGTAGTCACATTATAAGGTTCTTTTTTCAGAAAACACAAGGCTAAGTAAAAATGGAACATTTGTTTTGAAAAACATACAACTAAGCATACTATGTATTACAAAACATGGACGATATCAGCAAAAAGGAAATAAATTTGAGTTACTTACCAGTTCAAGATGGGGGGACTGAAGATGGAAGCAATCTTAGCAAAGAATACGAGCTTTTGCAGAAGCAGTATTGAAGCAAAATAAAAACTTAGAGGGTAAAGAGAGAAAGAGAAGATGAACAAGGGTATTGTGATCTGAAGAAAATGGGGTTTTTTGTATAAACCTTGGTTTTTGGCAGGACTGTTCAAAAGTCGCGAGGTACGAGGGCAGCGTGACAGCTGCATTGGGCCAATAAGAGTCTGCCACGTGTGCAAGGAATGGAAATCGATTTAGTTACAGAGACTGAGGAGACATTTTGACCGGACAGATTGATAGCACGGTGTGAATCTAGCTCGGTTGGAAGGTTAAAGTTTTTTTAGCTCGGCTTGTAGCGGGTAATCCCGATCATGCTACGCAGATGGAATTAAGGGGCAATTGAGAGGGTAATTTATGAGTAAATTAGGCCGAGCTGGGTAATGGGCTGTTCTATGGGCCATAGTAAGAAGGGCTTAGTAAGTGGACCACAGTCCAGGTATTAGCTCGGTCCAGGTATGGAAGGGACCTAGCAAATGTTAGCTCGGTCCTAGAATAATCACGGTCACCACGGCCGGAGTGGAGATAGTTAGCTCGGTCAGGGTATTCGAAGCCGAGGTATGATGCCTTCATTTGATGAACCTCGCTCTGGTTAGCGCGGTGGTAGCTTGCTGAGGTTAGTTCGGTCTCAATGAGCACAACCGAGGTACCAACAGATAAAGGAAGGGACGAGCTAGGGCATAGCTCGGTCTAAGTTGTCATTTCAGCATGAAAATACTAGCTCGGTCGTTTGGTCGTACCACCGAGCTAGGACCATCTCACTTGGTTTAAGCAGTGAGGGGGGTGTTGAAGGATAAGTATTATCTTTCAGGAGTATGATTCCTAGAAGAACTCTGCATGGAGGAATAAGAGTCCTACTAGGATTGTGCCATGCGGAACCTATAAAAGCTCACAACATAACCTATGGAAGAGGTAACACAACTTTGATTCTCGAATACACTGAGTTTTTTACCTATTTGTCTATTTTGTTGACTTAGGCATCGGAGAGGTATCCGGCACACACCCGCCGGCTAGCTCACATTTGTGTTTTCAGGGAGTAAAGCGATGACGGACGGACGGAGGAGCGCAGACTTGATCAACAGGATTATACGAGAAAAATATTTCTTGCTCGTACAGTTTTCTTACTTAGTTGTAGGATTGAAATGGAACGATGAAATGGTAGAAAATATATATCCTTCTTAATATCCTCTTCTTCTTATCCTCCTACTCAACTTGGCTGATTTTTTTTTTTTTTTCTCCTGCAAATGTCCTTTTCTTTTTCCTCCTTCACCAAATGCAAGCATGCATGTATATATATACAATGCATTGCTGAGCACCCCCTCTCTCTCACACTCTCTCTTTTTTTTTTTCTTTCTTTTTCTTTCTCTTCATTCTATGTAGTCAAATCTTCAATTTTCCAAGGCTATATTCTATACCACCACGCCTGGAACCAAGTGGCAATGCTGTCACTTGAAATCTGCCATTTTTTTTTTATTTTTTTTATTTATATATATATATTTTTTGTATATTTGTGTATTTGTATAGGTTTCTTAAATTTGATACACTAAGATTTTTAACTAAGCTATTTAGTAAAAATAATTATCATGTTGGATCCTTATTAAAACAATTTATAAACAACAAATATTGAATACCTATAAAATTATTGTTATTTATTTATTTTTATTTATAATATCTTTGTTAGTGATTGAATTGGGTTAATTTAAAACTAACCGATACACTAATAAATTTCAGATAAACTCTAAATAAAATTAATTTAATTAATTAATTATTATTAATATTACGATTATTATTATTATTATTATTTTTAGAATAATTAAATGTTGGTTTTCACAATCTACCCCTCTAAAAAAAAAAAATTCGTTCTCGAAATTAATTCGTACCTTTAGACTCGAAAAGTTGAGGTTAATTGGCACGTATTATATCTTCTCGTTCTCATGTTGACTCTTCCATCCCACGATGTCTCTAGAGAATTCGAACCAACGGTATAGTTTTACCTCGTAATTTCTTCTCACGACAATCCAAAATTTTAACAGGTTTTTCTTCAAATGTCACATCTTCATCAAGATTAATTTCCTCCCAATTGATGATGTGAGAAGCGTGTAGCTCGTATTTCCGTAGCATAGAGACGTGGAAAATATTATGCACTCCAACCAGTTGAGGTGGTAGAGCCAAACGGTATGCCACCTCTCATATTTTGTCCAAAATTTCGAAAGGCCCAATGAAGCGAGGTGATAGCTTTCCCTTCTTTCCGAAACGAGCAACTCTTCGACGAGGTTGTATTTTCAGAAATACATGATCTCCAACTTGAAATGCTAAAGGTTTTCTCTTTTCATCTGCATAACTTTTCTGCCTACTCTGAGCGATCTCAAGTCTTTGTCTAATTAATTTCACATTTTCGGTAGTTTCTTGAACCAACTCTGGTCCTAAAAGAGGTGCTTTTCCAACTTCCGTCCAACATATTGGTGACCGACAAGGCCGTCCGTACAAAGCTTCATACGACGCCATACTAATACTTGCTTGAAAACTGTCATTGTAAGAGAATTCGGCTAGTGGTAAGCGTCTCTCTCAACTACCCTTAAAGTCCACAAGCTCGAAGCATGTCTTCTAAGGTTTGTATCGTCTTTTCAGACTGCCCATTGGTTTGTGGGTGAAATGTCGTGCTAAAGCATAGATTCGTTCCCATTACCTTTTGCAAGCCCTACCAAAATTGAGAAGTGAATTGAGGATCACGGTCAGACACGATGTTAATTGGTACTCCGTGTAACTTAATTACTTCTTTGATGAACAATCTATTGAGTGAATCCAACGTATTTGATGACCTGACAGGTAAGAATCGGGCTGTCTTAGTTAGTTGATCTATCACTATCCACATGTCGTCATGTCCCTGTGGCGACCGAGGCATACCCGTCACGAAATCCATAGTTATGCATTCCCATTTCCACTCCGAGATTGGTAAGGGTTGACATGTTCCTGCTGGTCTTTGATGTTTAGTCTTTACTTGTTGACATGTAAGGCACTGAGACACAAACTTCACTACATCCTTTTTCATTCCGCCCCATCAATATTGGCATTTTAAGTCTTGGTACATCTTAGTACCTCCCCGGATGTACTGCGAGTACTGAATGGTGGAATTCCTTGAGTATCTTTTCCCTTAGTGAGTTGTCGCTTGGCACGAATATTCAACCTTGATATTTCAAACTCCTATCAATGTGAATTTCCCAACCAGGCATGGTTTCACTAGATTCCATTTGTGCCTTGATGAATGCTACCTCCTGATCGTACTTTTGTGATTCTAATATCTCGCTCAAAATTTTAGGCGTAACAATCTAAGCACCAAGGTAAGCCTTTTCTTCTTGAACCCCCATTTGCACCACAAATTCATTGAGCGTTCCAACCATATTCTATTCTCTAAGTGCTAAACTAGCAATAATCCCTCTATTTTTGCAAGCTAGCGCATCTACCACCACGTTAGCCTTGCCAGGATGATAGGAAAGGGTAAATTGGTAATCCTTGAGATACTCCATCCAACGTCTCTGACGCATATTTAGATCCCTTTGGGTGAACAGATACTTCAAGCTTTTGTGATCAGTGAATCTCTCAAACTTTTCACCATACAGGTAGTGTTTCCAAATTTTGAGTGCGTGAACTATAGCCACTAACTCCAAGTCATGGGTGGGATAATTCTTCTCATGGTTATTTAATTGCCTTGATCCATATGCCACCACCTTGCTATTTTGCATCAATACACACCCCAGACCTTCTTTGGAAGCATCACAATACACGTTGTACCCAACATCACGTTTTGGCACTATGAGAATAGGAGCACTCGTCAATCTTTTCTTGAGTTCTTGGAATGAGCTTTCACAAGACTTGTTCCATTCAAACTTTACCCCATTTTGAGTCAAATGTGTCATTAGTTTGGCAATTTTGAGATGTCTTGAATGAATCTTTGATAGTAACCGGCCAATCCTAAGAAACTACGAATCTCAAATGTGTTCTTAGGTTGCTTTCATTCTGTCACTGCTTCTACTTTAGATGGGTTTACTGATATTCCCTTTTTAGATACCACATGACCCAAAAACTTTACTTCCTCTATCCATAATTCACATTTACTCGCCTTAGCATACAATTGGTTTTCTCTCAAAGTTTGAAGTACCATTCTCAAATGTTGTTCGTGGTCTCCTTTAGACTCGGAATACACCAAAATATCATTTATGAAAACTACCACAAATTGATCTAGGTAAGGCGTGAATATGTTGTTCACTAAGCTCATGAACACACCTGGTGCATTAGTTAGGCCGAATGGCATCACTTTGAATTCATAGCGGCCGTAATGCGTTCGAAATGCAGTCTTAAGAATATCTTCCTCCCGAACACGCAAAAAAAAGAAATGAAAAACTCAAAATGTATGGATGTGGGGATACGAGGTTTCGAACCCCTGTCCTTAGGCTTAGTCTCTTGCTCTTTCAACCACTGAGCCACGCCACTCCTGTGACAAAATATTCAAACAAATGTATATATAGGTATACGAGACACATATACAAAAAAAAAACCAAACCAAAACAAAAGAAACACGCGTTGCTATGGAGGCTTGAACCTCTGACCTCAGGCTTAACCTTTCAATCCTCAACACTGAGCCGAGCCACTAAACCCAAGCCACTCTTGTGACCAAATATGCAAACAAATATATATAATACATAGATATACAATTCATATACATAAATGCATACAACTCTCCCTCCTTTTTCTCTTCCTTCGAAAACCGCGTTTGACCCGCGGCCTTGATTTTGCGTCGGCTGGCCGACAAAGCGGACTTCCTCGATTACCAATTGCCTCAGTTCTCTCCTTCTTTGTCTTCTTCTCTTCTGTCTTCTTCTTAATCAATATCTTCCGTCTTCTTCTTAATCACTCATTTCTCCTTCTTCTTCATCATTCTCTTCCAGCTCATTCTTCTTTATCACTCTCTTCTGTTTCTTCTTCCTCATCGAGAGAAAAAGAGAGACTGAACGGAGGAGGCCAAAACTCAGTCTGCTCTCTACTATTTCTCTGCAACTCAAACCTCTCACCTCTAATCCATAGCCTCCTCATCTCGTCCCCTTACTATGTTTTCAGACCTGAACGATCCCATAAGTTCTGCTAGGTCGAGTGCCCCCACACCTACTTTTACTCCTCTTAATTTTCCTATGTTATCCGTCGAGCAAATAATGGCCACTCAATCTGATATTGAGGCCAACCATTATACGCTAAAATCATGTGTGGAGACCATGACTGCGGTCACTAACTTGTCTCACCAGCTACAGAATAGAACAAGTGAGGTACAACAGTTGAACTCCCAACTCTCTTTGCTCTAGCGCATGTACAAGGATGCGCGAGCAGAGATTTGCACGCTAAAGGCGGAGAACAAAGAATTGAAACCGAAGGCTACCGTCATGGCCCGATTTGGAGCACCTTCGTACTTTGCTTTTGACGGCCAACAGTGAGTCAATCCTCTCGGTGGTCCTGTAAGCACTGAGGCAGGGCCTTCAAGGGTCGACGACAAAAAAAGGAAGAGCTCGGCGATGGAGCCGAGTAAGTGTAACAACCCTGACCCATGATTAGCGCTAATTCATGTTTAAGTATGCCAAATAAGTGTAGACGTCCCCGAACGCATCCCGGGGAGAGGAGTGCGAGACCCCCCCGTTCTGGTTCGATATTGGGTCACTACAGTTCAAGGACTCAAATGTCACGGTTCTTAATCTTGAACCAAAGAGTCCAAATCCGGCAAATCGTTTTGAAAACAGATTTTTTTGAAAGAAGTGCCAAACATGGACTGCTTTGCCAGATACAGAGTCACCACCTAAATATTTTTTAATGGGAAATTTAGGAAACCCTGACTCGGTGCCAAAGGTCACGTGTCCGTCATCACCAAAGTTGTCTTGGCTCGGGAACTTGGGTACGATTGGGGAAGGTCACTTCGTGAGCACCCCCGCTCGCCCGGTCAAAGACCGGCCTCTACTAACCATGATATCTTATTTTGAAAACATTGTAAGTTCTTATTCCGGTTATTAGCCTAGGTTACTATGTGATGCGCACAGCATACAAGTATAGACCGAGTCGCCTGAATTGGAACAAAACATTTCATGTTTGTTTTTGAAAGATGGTTTGCTACCTGCAGGTAGGCTTAAAGATGCAGATTTTGCCACCCTCGGGTGGGCTTAGAAAACATGGTGTTGCCACTATCTAGTGGGCTTAAAACAAACATTTGATGAATTGTCCCAATCCAAATAACACAACCTCCACCCACAGGCATTCAGGCAGTTGTATCATATAAGCAAATAGCCTCATGGCAAGCATGCTATTCATGGCAACACTCACACGCATGCAAGGATGCTAAAGCATAAAACTTACCGAGTACTCCAAGCCAAAACAAAAGCTCATTAGAAATCATGCATGATCCTAAATATGCTGAAATGCCTAATGCAACACATGCAAAGATGCAACTATAACAGGCTCGGCTATTCTAAACATGGCATATGGAATGCTACAACTAACACGTATTCAATTAGGAATTGAAATACGAATGCAGTTTGTATGATGCGCCGAGCCCGGTGCGTGCAAAACAGATGAATGATGTAAACATGCTGTTATACTGTATGCTAATTGAAATATACCCTATATCTAACCATCATAAGCTGGTAAATAAAAGGGAAGAAAGACGTGGGGTTGTAAGACATACATCACACACACCCACACTTATTACAATTATGCCCTCGCGCAGAGGGTCCGAATAAATATACAGTCCGAATAAAAGAATATTACAGTCCGAATAATACAGTCCGAATAATATACAAATTCCTAATTAATTAACAGATTAACTAAGAAAAACTGTAAACTGGCATGCAAGCCAGGGGGCTGCCTTGACTCCGCTCCGGATGATGAAATGATGCATGTTGGGCTGCCTTCTCGCGGAAATCCATTGGGATGCCCCAATTAGCCTCTGTTTGCAATGTTTCTCGAAATGCGTGCCAGACTCTGAAAAGTTGCTGATTCTTCATTTTGCTGCAACAGAGAGCAGGAAAAGGGCATAGCAATGTATTTCACAAATATATGCATGCCTCGATCCTCGTGCCACCAATCACGCATATCGATGCATGATGGCCGAGGAGCCGAATTGCACAACTCAATATAGGATGAATGCATGTGAATGCTACAACAAAACCTAACTCCATCATGGATAATCCGGAATGTCGGTGGCTTGGGAATTGAGATCCGTTCCGTCACTCGGAGTACGGAACATACCTCGTTTCCCGTGCCCGGGCTAACTCCTATCCCGAACACGATGCAATATGCATGATATGCATGAAATGCAGCTAACATATGACCTAGCATGCACAATGCTATGAAAATGAGATGCCTTGAAATGCGTGCATGCGGGCACGCAAACCGAGGCAATGATCCTAAGGCATGAAATGGCATACGCAATGCAAATTGGACTTACACTAACACGAGTGGACCTCAGCCACACTCACATAAGAGGCCGATGGATGAAAATGAAGTGCCTCGAAATGTGTGCACACGGGCACGCAAACCGAGGCAATGGCATACGGAATGCAATGAGACTAAAATGACAAATACAATGCAACATGGGCTTATATTAACATGAGAGAGCCTCAGCCGCACTCACATAAGAAGCCGTCAGATAAAAAAGAAGTGCCTCGAAATGCATGCACACGGGCACGCAAACTGAGACAATGACATAAAGGCATGAAATGGCCTGAAATATGATATACAATGAGACTAAAATGAGATGTCTCGAAATGCGTGCCCACGGGCACGCAAATCGAGGAAATGGCATACGGAATGCAACAGGACTAAAATGAGATACGCAATGCAATATGGGCTTACACTAACATGAGAGAGCCTCAGCCACACTCACATAAGAAGCCGTGAGATGAAAATGAGATGCCTCGAAATGCGTGCACACGGGCACGCAAATCGAGGCAATGGCATACGCAAGGCAATGAGACTAAAATGGCATATATAATGCAATATGGGCTTACACTAACATGGGAGAGCCTCAGCCGCACCCACACAAGAGGCCAATAGATGAAAATGAAGTGCCTCGAAATGCGTGCACACGGGCACGCAAACCGAGGCAATGGCATACAGGCATGAAATGGCATGGAATATGATACGCAAACATGCAAATAAATTTCAACAACTAAAAATGATGCAAAACAGCCCCGAAATGAGGCGAAATGTCACCAAATGCAAGGAATGGTCCCGAAATGCGAATTTAGGCACCCGAAATGGCCTATAGCTATACCAAACATGCACAATATGGACATGGAATGAAAATACAGTAGCAAGGCAGCCCCAAGACAAGCATTTTTCAGTCATAAAAAGGGCTAAACAGCAAGCACACATAGGATTAAGCAAGAATGCAAAAATGGCTCCGCAAGAGGGATATTGAAGTAAGTAATAAATGCAAAGCTCAAACAAGAAAATATCCTTCTACAACACTGAAGAGGGCCTAAAAATATGAACATTTACAGTAGATGACATCCCCCAAATCAGTATGCAAACATGCTAAGAATGCCATGCAAGAAATAGGCCACAAGAGGGTATAACATGAAGTAGGCCAAAAATTCATCCAACAAGCAAAGACCCTTAATGAAATATGTCCAGGGGGTCAAAACATGGCTATTTCCAGTTCTGATGGTGGCCGAAAACAGAAGCTAGATAAGCCTAAAAGAGCATGCAAGAATGGGGGCCAAAGAGGGATATAGTGGTAGGTATAACATGGAGGCCCCAAACAAGATTTACCCCTTCTACAATGTTATAGAGGGACACAAAATAAGCTTACTCAAAGTTCATGACAAACTCCAAAACAATTTACATATAGGCCAAACAAATCTTGCAAATTTACGGTAAATAGGAGAGATTGTGAAGTAAGTGCAAGATAGGGGGTCCAAACAGGGTTGAGCCCTTCTTAAATGTTGAATAGAGGCTCAAAATAGGCCCACTCACAGTTTACATTATGCTCGAAAACAGATCACTCATAGGCTATAAATTTCATGCAAGATTATGGCATATAAGATGATATTGAAGCAAGTGCCAAATGGAGGGCTCAAACAGGGTTGAGCCCTTAAACAAACATGAAGATAAGCTCAAAAGAGTGACCCTTTCAGTTAGGGTTGGAGCCTAAAACAATGAGCAAGTAGGCTTAAGAAAAGGAGCAAGAAAATGCTACAAAAGAGGGAAATGGAGACTTACCCTTGTAGACCTTTTCTTTTCTACCTCTTGGCTTGAGGAATGTTGCTTCTAAGCCTCTGAGAACCTCTCCTTGCTGCTGGAAATGGAGTGGTGATGGGGATGCTTGATGGTGATGAAGAAATGGCACCAAACTTGAAGAAAAATGACTTTGGAGCTTGGAAATGGAGAGAAATGGGAGGTGGAAGGTATATCTCTCCCTCAAATGTGTCTAACAAATGTCTAACCTTGAGCCAAGAAGCCAAGCCTCTCCTTTATAGAGGAGAGGCATGAAAAATATCTAATGCACCTCTCTAATCCTCCATACACGTGTATGGAGGATTGTCCAATTGGCAACCAGCTGGCACAGCTGGAATACACTGAGGGAGAGGAAAATGGCCAGCCAGCTTAAAAAGGGCAAAAAGGTCATTTTACAAAAAGGGTGGCCGGCCAGCTAGGTTTTCTGGCCGGCCAGCTACTTTTCAGGACAAAAAATGGGCTGTCGGGAAGAAAGCTGGCCGGTGGGTGCTAGGGAAGTCCAAATGTGGCCATTCAAGTATCCAAATTGAAGCCCCGGAAGTTATCTTTCCAATGGCGCAAACCTTGCATCAAAATTCCTCCTGTGAAAAAAGTTATGCCAGTTTCCGTGAAGCCGCGCAGATTTCGGTCCAACCGGAGTGATGCCTTACTTCAATCAACCATATCTCCTCCGTCCGGAATTGAATTTAGGAGATTCTTGAGTGAAAAATGAAGCCCCGGGAGTAAGCTTTCCAATGGTGGTGGCCTCATAGCTTGATTCCAACTATTTGAATGAATAGGCCCGATTCGGCGAGGGCTGCTTGACTCTCTCTTAACGGTTCATGCCCGTTTTACCCCCAACTGGATTTCTTCCCTCTTCTCCTCTTTTCTTCAACTCCAAACTCCTAAGTAAGGTGTTTTGAAAGATTTTTCAAAGATTTCATCTCTCTTTCATTCATTTCCACTTTGTCCTCGTTCGGTTTACCGAAAAACGCAACATTTAACAAAATGCGAACGTCGGAACATCGTAGGAACTTTATTTCAAAAACGTTTTGAAAGAGAGGGTTTTAAGGTCTAAAAATATTTTGATCAAGATTGTTTTGGTCCAAAACAGGGGTATGAAGTTGGGATTTGACTCTCTCTCTTTGCCGAAGAAATTGCACTTTTCCCCCTGCACAACTTTCTCTACCATGTAAACCATCAGTCGCGTCCAAGTCTTATGGACGGTCAAAAATGGGGTGTCTACAATAAGTAATTAAGAAGAAATCTTGAGTTAATTATATGTGCATTGCATCATTTTGTGTTTATATCTGTTTGACGTAGAAAGATCTGTTCACGTTTTAGTTTTGATTTGCGAATTGAAGGCCTTATCGGCATCCGATTCAGAAATTGACTTGATTTATATGTTAATTAAAATTTATAGGATTTTATGGTAAGTTTAATTAAAATTTGATTCAGAACTATTAAATTGGAACAATTAATGTTAATTAATTAATCAACTCTTGATTAAGCCTATATAAGGCTATTTGACCCCACTAGTCATGTTTTGCACCCTCATTTTCCTCATCTTCAAGCTCCAAACATGAGAGAGAGAGAGGAGGAGAGAAATTGGGATCAAAGGCTAGAGAAAAGGGGATTGCTAGGATTGTTGGTGAATTAAGGAGAATTGGAGAACTTTAACTTCAACACTTGTGAATTCAAGTCTCTAGGTAATGAATCAAACTCTTAGTTGTGTAATTGAGCTAGATTTTACAAGACTTCAAATAAATTAAATGAATTCATGTAGGATTTGAGGTAGAATTGAAGAAGATTGAGCCATACCATGCATGCATGTTCATTTTTTCATAAATTGAATATGGTTTCAAAGAATCATTTCATGCATGTGTTCATTTCAATCATATTTCGAGAACTCATCATGTTTTCTACCAATTTATCTAAATTGATCATGTTTTGGGGGTGATTGAGTTCAACGAAATGCATGCATGTCATGTTTTAGAGTATTCATGAAGTTTAAGTTGGATTTGTGACCAATTGCCATTTTTTTGGGCCTTGATTTCATGAATAATCTTTAAATCATGATGTTTTGTGAGTTTCTAAATATTTTCCAGAATTTTGGCCCAAGAGGATGAGTTTTGGAGTGTTGTATTCAAGAATTTCAGCTTGGAGGCAAATTTGAAAAACCCAGAATTTTGCTTCTACACTCGAGTGAAGGATTCCACGCTCGAGCGACCACCCTTAATTTCGCATTCTCGCTTGAGCGACAAAAGGGTGGGTCGAGCATGAATTGCATGCTCTCAGAAGTTGGCGTGTTTTGCAGTACGCTCGAGCGACAATAGTTGCGCTCGAGCGAGGACTTGTGCCTCACGCTCGAGCAAGCGTCGAGCGACCATCGAGCGAGAATTGCACGCAACTAGAACTTTTTCACATTTTGCAGACCGCTTGAGCGAAGGATTGTGCGCTCGAGCGGCCACTCACATTTGGCATGTCCGCTCGAGCGAAGAAAGCTACGCTCGAGTGAGACCCCTGTTTCAGCAAAATTTTGGTTAAGTATTTTAAGTGCATTTTAGCATCCTCACTCCATCCTAAGCATTCTTAGGCCATGATTTAGACTCCATAATAAGGTTAACGGCTAGAAACGCACTAAGATCAAATGAAATAAGTTTTGTACAATCCGAGCGTGTGTATTCAATGTATGAATCTGCCATGTTATGTAGGTCACGCGCCTCAGGATAGGTGAATTGCCCACTTCGCCGTCTATTCGGAGCTACCAGTTATTTGTGAGTAATAACTCTGTAAAGTTATGTTTGACTTTAATTATTTTCTGATGATATGAAATGATCAATTTTCTGAAATGCTATGTTTTGAATGAATGAATGATTGTCCAAAATTCTGAAAGTTATTCGTGGCATCCTTAGCTTCATATGATATGCGTCCCTTTATGGGTCATCAGGTCCTTATATGGGTCATCAGGTCCCTTTATGGGTCATTTGAAACGTCTTTGTGCACATGAGTCATTAGAAAGCCTTCATGGTAGTCCCTTGTAGGTCATCGGATTTGTTACCACTAATGGATATGCCACGTACTATGATATGATATATGTTTAAGTTCTGAATACAAATGTAACCACGCCAATGAATCTACTCTGTTATGATATCCGACTATGTACAAGACTTTGTTTCTGTATGGACATCATTTAGTAAAATCTTTACTCCGTTATTATTCACTGGGCGATCGCTCACTATTTATATTATGTATGTAGGTGAGCAGGCACATGACTAGGCCCAGAGTTGATGGCCTATGCTTCAGTTTTGTCAACCAACCTTTGTGCCTCCCGAGGAGGTTCCAAATGAAGTCAAATTTAGTGGCTGTTTTTGTAATCATATTAGACCATGTTTATACCATGTTGTATTTCGACAAGATTTCTAATAACATGTACTTGGAGCGATGTGGAAATATTGTATTTATGTCACCACTCACAAGTCTATAAAAAGTTTTAAGTTATCTATTCCATGTTTGTCTGCACAGCTCTATGGACTATATATGCTTAGTATATTTGCTTCCGCAGCCCCTACTATATATTATTATGTTAAGAGGCCTTTGGTAATCCAAGGATTACTGGCCGGTTATGATGCTAAACCCATAGGGGCGAGTTCGGGTCGTGACAGTAAGTGAAGTTAGCGTGTGGCCGTCATTGGAAAAACAAGAAGATCCCTTTTTTTTCTTTTTCTTTTTTTCTATGGCGTGACTGGCATATCACTTTGAGCTTGAAAACAATTTTATTTGAATTTGGAGAATGATTGAATTGTGAACTTTGAACTAGACATTGATTCCATACTGACCTGAATAAAAAAATGACTTAATGAAAAAAAAAAAACGAAACAAAGCAATCCAAACACACTTATATACTCTGACTGATATTAACAAAACGTAAAAAAAACCATGACTCTGAAACACAACCATTGAGCCTAAGCGATTTTGCAGTTTGTCCTGATGGGTTGAAATTGAAACTGATGGGCCGACCAAAAAGTTTGCCGACGAACTCATGATCTAGCCAAAGAGTTGCCAATGAACTTATGACTCAAGCGGTGGAGAAGATAGAATCTCCGACTCGACTATGCCCCTAATTTCTTGCCTTGATTTTTTTTTTTTTTTAATAAAAATGTTTTGATCAACATGAGAGTTAGATTAGCATAAAACTCGCATAAACTATGAGTCACATAATTCTATTTTTTCTAACACATGACACTACTCCTCAGTTGAGGTTAAAACTCTTTCCACCGTCCCTAGGTATTCTGACCTAGAGCTCTGATACCAAATTGTGAAGCCCCAAATTTTTGGAACATCAAGGAAAATTAAATAAACAAAATGACTTAATAAATAAAAAAGTTGACATCTTAATAGGACATTAATTAAATAAATAAAATGACTTAATAAATCAAAAAGTTGACATCTTAATAGGACATTCTAACTCTCGTACATAACCAAAGGTTCAAATAATATTAAATAAAAACTTAAAATTATCCAAATACAATTTCAAATGAAATTATAAAGTCCTTAATAGATAGCTAATACATAAGATAATAAAAGTTATTTGACTCTAGTCATGGTTTCAAGTCAGCCAAGACTCTACGTTAGCGTTAACTCCATTTCAGCTTCAATTATTTCCTCGCCAGAACCTGGCATAAGACGCTAGGGCAACAAAAATATATGCCATAAGTTTTGCAACACAGTAAGAAAAACATAACTAACCTATCATTCTTTTTAAGAGAAAAATAATGAGATTATAAATATGAGATAACAATATAATTATGAACATAAATTACAACCATTAAAATAATTTCAAGAATTTTAATAAATTAGGTGACACTCGAAATCTCATCAAAGAGATTTAACCTACCAACCACTAAGTATGGTAACGATTAATTTGAAACTCTCCCTTAGTCAAATATTCAAGTGTTATCAACCGTAACTACTAAGGATGTCCACGTCCGGAGTTATATACCCAAGTAGTGGCATCTGTGGTCTGCCCCAAGGAAACGGTCTACGATGGATACGTAACCTCCTTGTGTGCCACGTGCGCATCCACCCTTATTCCAAAACCGAATACCGAAAAGAGTTCAAATAAGTCCCGTGCATCTTAGGGTTTCGCGACACAATTTACGTGAGAATTCTCAAAACCAAGGCTCACCCTGAACAACCGGTATTAACCGTCAACCCTTAATTTCATACACTCTTTAAAATCAGGACTCACCCTGAACAACTGGTATTAACTGTCAATTGTTAACTTTGTATATGCCGTTAATCATTTCACTTAGTTTTAATATTAATCACAAATAACTCCAATTTTTAATTACAAATAATGTTATACTAACTCGTTAATTTCCAAACATAAAATATTACACTTGTCACACAATAATAAATAATTGTACAAATTTAGATAAACAATTTATTTAAATCATGGTATGAAATAATAATTTAGATACCAAAAATAAATAAATAAATAAATCATAATTACACACATGCATGGATTTTTAATCTACAAGATTAGACTAGCATAATATTAAATTTTTAGTCCAAATAAACAATTGAAGAGATAATTTTTGATTCCTTCTTAATCTGCCATAATTTTCAGAATGCATATCTCGCAATTAAAATTATAAATAAATTACTTATACAACTCTAAAATTCATATAAATCTACAGAATACTCAATAAAGATTATAAATAATTCTGAAAAATTTTAAGAAAGTTTATGACACAGATTTATCATATTTTCTTAAATTAATTCCATACTTAAATTTATATATAAATTCCATAATCGAAAAATTTATTATGAAACTAGACTTCTCAAATTTCATTTTTTGTTTAGAAATTACCAGATTTGGTTTAATATAAAAGTTTTAATAATTTTTCAAACACATAGTAAAATCTGCCTATAGCTCCAGATTTGGTTAAAAATCTGTATAAATTCGTAAAAAACTCAATAATTGTTGAAAAAATTCATGGATAAAGTAGACATCATTATAAACAACTTTGTAGCAGAAATCATCTCAAAATTTTGAGTATAAAATTGTCTAAAAATTCGTACAAATGTTCTGGCAGATTCAAGGGCCAAATAAAACATTCAATCATCTTTTTAATGGTATAAACTAAACATGCAAGCCCATTTCCACAATAATACCATGACTTTAAGACTATCAATATTTTCAAATATTTGATATACACATCAAAAAATTTATATACATATAAAAAAATTTATCTATAAATTTAGTCATTTTATCATATGAATATAATCTGAAAATTTTAACAATTAAAAAAAATGAGAGGGTTGAGATGGTTTTCTTACTTAGTTGTAGGATTGAAATGGAACGATGAAATGGTAGAAAATATATATCCTTCTTAATCCCCTCTTCCTCTTATTCTCTTACTCAACTTGGCTGAATTTTTTTTTTTTCCGGCAAATGTCCTTTTCTTTTTCCTGAGCACCCTCTCTCTCTCTCTCTCTCTCTTTCTTTCTTTCTCTTTCTCTTCATTCTATGTAGTCAAATCTTCAATTTCCCAAGGCTATATTCTATACCACCATGCATGCAACCAAGTGGCAATGCTACCATTTGAAATCTGCCGATTTTTTTTTTTTTTTTTTTTTTTGTGTATTTGTGTGGGTTTTTAAATTTGATACACTAAGATTTTTAACTAAACTATTTAGTAAGAATAATTATCATGTTGGATCATGATTAAAATAATTTATAAACAACAAATATTGAACACCTACAAAATTATTATTATTATTTATTTATTTTTATTTATAATATCTTTGTTAGTGATTGAATTGGGTTAATTTAAAACTAACCTATACACTAATATATTTCAGATAAACTCTAAATAAAATTAATTTAATTAATTAATTTATTATTATTATTATTATTATTATTATTATTTTTAGAATAATTAAATATTGGTTTTCACAACAAAGGTGTGTATTGTTTTATAAGGAATGAGAAGGGTATTTTTAAAATTTCTGTGTTTATTGTTGCTAATGCTACTCTTTTTGGTTACTTTTGTAATGTGCTTCTAACAGAAGAGGGAATCTGACTATTATTTTTAAAAACAAGGGAGGTTTGTGTAATTTTTGAAACTATAAGAAAGTTATTTATAATTAAGGTAAACCTTAGGGGAGATAACCCTAATTTTTATATTAATTGTTTTAACTTTAATAGAAAATGAAAAGCAAAAGACTACGAGGAATATGTAGTAGTCTCGTTTGGCAAGTGGTGATTTTAGTTAAAGAGTCAAAAAGTCACTAAACAAAACAAAAAGTTAACAACCTATACCAAAAAGTCAAAAATTCTATTTTTTCTCTACTTTTTGCACATTTTTTCATAAAAAATTAAAAAGTTATACCAAACATACTAATTTTTTTTTACATAATATTTTAGCAAAAAAATTAAAAAGTTACTAAAAAACCTATTCTCAAACAAGGCCTTTGTTTTCAGAAATAGAATGGAATAGATTGATAGTGAAGGGATTAATAATGATGGGATTAGTAAAATTTTGTTTGTTTTGATATAGTTGTTAGTGTAAGGATTATTAAATTAAATAAATATAAAATAACAAAACAAATTAAATTATGATTTTTAATTAACCAAAAAAAAAAATTACAGTTGACCGGCTAGACGTAAGTCCGGCTGGACGACTGGTAACACCCTAAGCCGAACAAATTATTTTCTAATATCATCTTCTCGTCCAGACTAACAATATCCTCGCCAAGGCCTATCGTAATCCGAATGGGATATGAATCCGAAGCTCCAAAACCAAAACAAACATGAGGCATCTTCACTGTTCATCATTTACAATCCACTTTGGACTATGATAGAGGAAAACAAACAAGACCTAAGAGGATTATGTAGTATTATTAGAGCGTTTCCAACCACTTTGATAAAAGAGGTTAACTTTTTCTATTATAACGTTTGTATCAAATTCATATCAAATGAGGAGAAAAGGAAAATTTTTATTAAATAAACGGATGTCTTTCATCTTTTATCAAATTTAAATTATTATCGTTAGATCGGACATCCTCCCAGATGTCTATCCAAGAGCAAATTTGATCAAATTTTTTGTTAATGTGTGGCCAATCTCCAGGACATCCGTCTGGATGTCTTCCTGGGACGAATAACTACGAATGTAAAAAAATCTGAGAAAAATTTTAATTTAATATTAAAGTGAACGATATCAAATTAAACTTATTATCAAATTTAATGAAAATTTTGATTTAAATAGATGCTCTTACGTTATATTTGATTAAAAAAATTTAAAAATATATATATATTTCACAAAATTTTACACATTTCTATCTCCCTCTTCAAATTACTTTCCAAATCACTAACCAAATACAACGGCAGTTGTGTGATTATTAGCTAATTTTTCGAGTTAAAAATAGGCCAAATAGTAAACAAGTAATAGAGTGTGGGGGCCTAGCAGACTCTCCCGACTCCAAATCAATATCAAAGATGGAAGAAGTTCCTCCTCCAGTGTCTTCGTCTCCACCTCCACCTCAGCCTCCTAAAGAATCGCTCGTTCAACGCTACAAAGTCGCTTGGCGTCTTCTTCTCATTTCAAATCTTGCCCTTGGAGGTCTCTCTCTCTCTCTCTCTCTCTCTATATATATATATATACACACATATACATATACATGATGATGAAAGCCCCCTGTTTTGAAATGCAATCTGGGTTGTTGATTCTTAAAATGTTGGTTTGAAATCAACTTGGGTTTTTTATTTTTTTATTTTTTGAAGTTAGATGGTCTGTGCAATTTGGTGTATTATGTGCTTACGTATTGATTGGTCTATGGGGTTTTAGTTTGTTTTAGGATTGGTGATGAGGGCATAGAGTTTTGATGAAATACAACATAGTGAGCTTCTGGGTCTAGGCTATTAGTTGAGGTTATATATCAAATTTCCATTATCTTCTTTGTTCTGCAGAATTTGCATAGTATGATCTGCTAGTTATTTCATTGAGAGTGCATCATCAATTTTATGTATATGTGAAGAGGGTACTTGTTGTTTGTCAGATTGAAGAATTTACAATTGCTAACCACAAATGAGGTTGTTAATACTGTTTCTGAGATCTACATTTCCAAAAGAGTAAATAGAGGACATACTTATGAGTTATGTGTGTGTGTGAGAGAGATTGTTTGCCAAGAAGTAATTCTAGTTTATGAAGAGTTCTAGTAAACATTTCTGTTAAATGAGAAGTTGGAGAGCTATAATTTTTATTAGTTCTCGGAAGAGGATCACAAGCTGTTGATATCTTGTTTTGGGCTACCGTAAATGTAATTACATGAAGCCTTTGTTTTGAGTGATTTTCAGGTTTTTCTTTGGCAAATTCTTGGAACCAGATTTGCTACATCTATGAAATTGTGGCTTCTTCTATCTTAGAACTATGTATTTGTTAAGCTTTGTGTTGTCATATTACTTTATCTTTATCTTTATCTTTATTTTTTTTTTGCTTTTGGTGTGGTAGGAGTTAGTTGGTGGAAAGGAATATGATTCCCAGTTAAGGAAGCATTTTCCTTTTAAAAGGTGAAATCCTTCTAAATAATAGTTATGTTTTTCTTATATTTTGGGTCTGCATTTTGGTGCTTTGTGCTCAATTAGGACTGTGTGTTTGTTAAGTTTTGTGTTGTCATTTTATTTGTTTATTTATTATTATTATTTTTAAATCAAGTAAAAAAGTGCCTAAACGAATATGTTTTTTTGGGGGTGACAATATGAGGCGGGGTGGGCATTGGATCAGTAGTTATATAATTGTCAGGATGCCCTAAAACATTAGGAGCATAGAAAATCCAAATAGAAAAAAAGACAGCAAAGCTTTTCTCCATGTGTGTGTGTGTCTTGGCATCGTAACGTTGGTGGAAAGGAATATGGTTCCCAGATAAGGAAAGCATTCTCCTCTCAAAAGGTGAAATCCTTAAAAATTTGTTAAGTATCATGTTTTTCTTGTGTTTTGGATCTTGATTTTGGTGTTTCGTGCAAATTTGTCAAGTATCATGTTTTTCTTGTATTTTGAATCTTGATTTTGGTGTTTTGTGCTCATTTAGGTATCATAGATTCATAGGTGCAGAGGAATAGGGAAGCGAATGATAGATATATCAACTCTGTGAAGCCTTTTATATAGATCTGCAAGATTCTAAACAGAATCTTATTTATATGCACTAGTATTATGAATTCAAATGAAATCTAATTTTTATAGTAGCATGTATTTAAGTGAGTTACAAGGAATTAAGATGCTTTATCCATGCTTGATAACAAACTCTGGGCTGCCTAAAGATGCTTCTTATCACCCATACAGTCTGAGGAAGTCATCTTCTGTCAGTTCCTTTGATTTGGCCAACTTTGGGTGCAAGGTTCTACAAAGTGGTAGCTAGTAAGTGATGGGTAGAAGCTGTTGTGTGCAAAGTAACATTCAGTATTTAATTTGAAAGTCTTGATTTTGTTAGGTTAGGCACAGAGTCATGGGCAGCTTTAAGCTCTAAGTTTTTGTCACTGTTGTTCAAACAACCATTTGGTAGTTAAAGTTCCTGGACAGAAGGTTGAACTCATCATATGCAGTATTTTTCACTATCAAAACTATTTTTAAAGAGATCTACGTATTTGATACTACAACTACAAAGTATAATCACATTGTTTTGACCTGCAATCCATGTTACTGCTTGCTACCAATTCAAGGAGTGCCTATATTTATTCTAATGTTGCTTTATTGCTGTTAAAATGCTTCATCTGTTGGCCATACCATGGCTTGACTAAATTGTCTAAAAAATTCTATTGTCAAAGTTGCATTGTTCATGTAACTGCCTTGCAGCCGCTCACAATGCTTGAACATATGAACTTTTTTTTAAATGCTAGTTTACTTCAATAATCCCCTAGGACCTTGCTAATGTGAAGTTTGGTCTGATGAGACCACACTATCTAGAGGTTTGGGTAATGTGTGTTATGGAGCTAGTACTTTAAATAGTTTAATCCTGAGAAATACAATCCTTACCTAACAAAAGGATTACTAAGCAAAGGCCTTATTTGATTGTTCGGATTGGATATAAGGGGTTGAAGAGGATATGTAATACTTACGGATATAGGATATGATATAATATGTTTAGGATATGAGATGGATTATATACTATGGTGTCACTCATACTATATTTGGTAAGGAAAGGATATAGCATGGGATAAGAGGAGAGTGATTATTTTTTAACCGATAGATGAATGATAACTTATATTCAGGGGTGGGGGATATGCAATACCATGGTGGGTATGGTATTGCATATCCTATACTCTTGAAGGATATAATATACCGTCAGATTTCACATCCAGTAACCAAACAAGGATATTAAAAAGATGGGACCCACATGTTTTTCTTGTCCCCTATATCTAGTCAGAGGGGAATGTCCCCATTATATACCCCAATCAAACAGAATCTTCATTGTAATCTGAAACTGAGTTCTCTGCTATATATCATCTCCTTGCAACGCTGATGACAACTGTGTCACCTTCCTGTTCTTCCTACGGTTGACATATATGAGGTATTCTCGACCTATCTTATTTGAAATGTGGATTGTTCTGGTATGTGGAACGGGAATGGAAATGTGGTACACCACATACTCTAAATTGTAGTATGATAAGGATAGGCTTGTATAGTTTACACTATAAAAATTTAAAGTATATCTAGTTTAGAGTATTTTTTTGTTTGAAAAACATTTAGTGATCCAATAAAATGTAGATTTTTATTTTATTTTTTTTTACCAAATTAATCATATAGAAACACATTTCTATGAGCATTATGACCTATTTTTTACGTTCAGTCACCGTAAATTTGAGATCGTTACATTTATATATTTTGACTTCCAAGGAAACCTCAAGGAAATATATTAGCAAAACTTTTGGCATCGCTTTGGATCATTAAATTTACCATTTTGGAACAAAAATGTACACCATGTTTTGGAATGAGCATTCCAAAATGTAATTTTTTTTATGGTAATCAGCCTTTTCTGGTAACACAGCCATTCTCAATGCAAAATATTTTGGCTTTTCCAAAGGTTGGCGATTTTAATGTTGCCCTTTTTTTTTCATCAATTGTAAGGGGTGGCTCAAAGGCAGGATGAACACACAGTTAACATCAGGGAAAATGGTTATGACAACACATAAGTGTGTGTTTTCTATGAATATGCTCTATTGGAAGTACACAGACTTTGATTTCAGTCCTTGCTTCATCTTTCTTCCTGGTTTCTCTGATATCTTATTTGGAGGTTACAGACTCACACAAAATTGTGAATCCTTAAACTAAGCCTTCATTTGATGTGGTTCAGCTTATATGTTCGTGAGAGCAAGAAAGAAAGATACTGCTGCTGAGGATAGCAAAGCTGCTGCCAAAGTTCCCTCCACTCCAGTTGTGACTCCAGCTACTCCTGTTCCGGAGGAACCAGCCCTCCCTCCTCCAATCGCTGTGCCTGTGAAGGTGCGTGAACCCGTCCCTGAGGATCAGCAGCTTGAGCTATTCAAGTGGATATTGGAGGAAAAGAGAAAAGTGAAACCCAAGGATCGTGAAGAGAAAAAGCGAATTGATGAAGAAAAAGCCCTTCTGAAACAGTTCATTCGAGCCAAATCCATCCCAAATATCTGATTTCTATTGTATGTTCATTGTCGTTGAATTGTCTTCTGCATGAAAAAGATTACCTGAAGCGTCGTGTCCTTTACGCTGTGTATGGTTGGGAGATTTAAGAAGGGATTTGAAAAGGGAAAGGAAAAAGGTAGGTGATATTCACATTTCACTTAGTTTTATATACTTTTTTTCCTTTTTTTTCTTTCTAAATCTCCTAACTAAACACAGCATTACTGGTGCTCCAAGGAAGTCAGGATTACCATTTCAGTGGTTTGGGCTTTGGGTACATATTTGGATATTCTTTGCCCATCTTGGATTGTTATCCTTCTCTTATTGATACTTGTTGAAAGAAAAGGAAATGTTGCTTTGAAGAGGGGATTTTTAACCTCGGCTCATATTAATGAGTTATACCTTTGGTGAAAATCAAGGGCTTTGCTTTCTTTTCCAGTGAATTTTCGTTAACTGCAAAATTTCTGAGTTCTTGTATATGATACTCACAAAACATTGCATGCCTGTCACTGTGACCACTTGTGCTAAATCAAAAGCAATATTTCAGTTTTTAGATGTTGTCTTCGTCGAGGAGAGCATCACTTGTTCTCATTTTTAGTGGGTTGCTGTTAGGTAGACTACACTGCTAGTGCTCTGCAGCATTAGGCTCCAACTAGGGCTGTGTACGAATCTGACCGGAATCCAATTCAAAACTTCAAATTCATTTACAAAAAATCCGATATGGTAATCCGACAATCTGAATTCGTTTAATCCGTTTATTAAATGCATCGAATATGCAAAAGTCTAATTTGATTATTCTCAATTTGAATGAAGAAACCACAAAATGAAAAAAATAAAAATAAAAAAATCAAATTATATAAAATTATAGCTCAATAAATAAATAAATAAATTAACAGATTGGATATCTAAAATTATCGGATTTGGATGATTTATAATCAGATATGGTTAAACGGATTCGGTTCATATTTGGGTTTATCTTAATTGGATCAAATTTGAGTTTTGAGAGATTCGATCCGAATCCGATTCATTTGACCTCCAATCAATTTCCAAAATGGTGATCCAATACAGGTCACTGGCACACTTTGGGTTGCTAGTCTTTTTCTACAGTATTATTTGACCGGAGTCGTTGAAATTAATTAGTTGTAAATAATGCAAGTTGCGTTTATTTTTTTTTCTCAATCATACACATAATTTATAATTTATAATTTTTAATATTAATTTATTTAAATCACAATTAATTATAAATTTTTATTTATTATACTTTTAATGTAATTATATTTTAGGTCACAATTAATCCTAAATCTTTAATTATTTATTGTAATTTCTAACTTTTTAATTTAATTATTTTAAATCACAATTAATTCTAAATCTTTAACTATTTATTGTAATTTCTAACATCTTAATCTAATTTTAATCTACTTATATTTTAGATTAATCTTTAATTATTATTTATTTTATATCTCAATTTAATCATATTTAAATCAATTCTTAATTATATTTTATACTTTAGATCAATCTTTAATTTTTTTTAATTTAATTAATTTTAATTAACATGTTAATAAAATTTTATGTTTGGATAAGATGGGGTGAAATTATCTTTTTGTTATGTTAATTCACTTTATTTTTTGAAAAAACTAGCCCTACTCTAAAAATGATACACGTGATACATTTTCGATGAAAATTGATCTAAAATCATAAGAAATTTCTTTTGAATTATATTTAAATAACGGGTTAAAATACTCTGACCTCAAATTACAAAAGGCAAAATTGAATTTTGCCCCAAATTTTAAACCTTATTCGGATAAATTGTGATTGACAAGAGGCAATTGACCAAAGAGGGAAGAGTGAGACAAAATAGAGATTTATCTTTCAGGCACTTTGAGGTGGTTAATAGATTTGGAGCTTCACAGACCCCACCACAGCTCTCTCAAGGCCACTCACATCCACATTCTTCTTTTCCAATCCTTTCTCAGTTTTTTCAGTCACACCCACAAAAAGTACACATTCCAAACAAACCCCTTACCTTCCTCTTATTCAAGTTGTTATCAAACCATATTGTATTCAATTCAATCACTGGCTCTTCACTTGAAATCTCTACTTTGGTCAAATTCAATACAAAGCCCCATCTCCAATGCCAGGCACCATCCATGTTTCAGGTATAAACTACTTCCCTCCATCTATAACTGTATATATACATATATATACACACACACTTCCATTTTATTACTTTTAACTTTTATGTAGTTATGGCCCACAAGGACCTTCAATCTTCATCACCCACTTCATCAATTCTAATAAAGGGTAAGTAGATTTTTGCCTTTCAATTACATTTTCATTTCCTTTTTTCAAGATTTACAATTGTTTGAACTTCAATGGGCAATTTCTGTTATATAATGCAGTTTCCATGGGGAAAAGAGAGTATCAAACTTGGGACGAAGGGGTCTTCTCTTTGTAATGATTCTGAATTTTCATGTTTAATTTGTTGCTGTATTGTTGTTTAATTAGCCTTTTGGTAATAATCAAGTTCCATTTATGTTGATTAATTTTAGTACAGTCCATTGACAACCCTTCGCAACAATTTGAGTATTACACTTGAGGATACAGAGGGGAATGAAATTTCACATAGAGGTTGAACATATTTTTTAGTCCCACAATTTTGAATCAAATTATTTATGATGTGGGTATTGTTTTTTCTTCCACAATTTGAATCAATTTGTTTTGTAAAAGGTGTTCAATCCATGTCAGTCGTGGAAAAAGGTTCTTGGGATGAGTTTCTCCCACTTGAAGGAGGAGGGCATGTGCATATGAATTTGCAGTTTGTCCTTAGTGAAGAAGAGCGCAACCGAATTCGTATCATGGTACCATTTCCCTTTTCTATTCCATCTTCTTTCATTTATAGGATTTGGTTTTATGAGATAATCGAAATTATATTGTGCATAAAATTAGATATTAATTGGTTTAGTATGCTTAGAACCAATCTTATCAGTGCATTTAAATTAGGTCAGTCAATGAAATGGCTCTCAAATAAAATATTGGAGATATCTGTGTTTAAAACCTTTTTGTGTGCTGGATAAAGAGCTAATCTTTGGAATGGAAGGATTGAGTTTTATGGTTTATGTTGAGATTATGATATAAATAATAAAGTTGCCCCTCGCGCTGATAGCTTAAATTTTTAGATGAGTTGGTGATCAACAATCAAACATGGTATTAGAGCAGGATCTGATCACCACCCACCTGATAATTAAATATGCTTGCACGTGTTTGGCCCACTATGACCAAAAGCCCAGCCACACATGAGGGGACGTGTTGAGAATAATGTAAATAATAAAGTACCCCCTCTCACTAATAGCTTAAGCTTTTAGATGAGTTAGTGATCAGCAATTTAACAGTTCAAATGATGAAATCTTTAGATTAATTCACATATTTGCAATTTTGTTGCTGGGGTTTCTTGATTTTCCAATTCAAAGATTTTTTTTTTTTTTGTTTTTGGTAGAGAGAATCTGCAATGAAGAAGAAAAGTGGTGATCTGCTCAAATCTTTGGAAACTGCTAGTACTGCTGGTGGTATTGTCTCGTCATCTTTGCGCATTAACCATGAGGTCTCAGGTTTGATCATGATTGCTTGAATTAGTACATAAAAGATAAATGGAATGAACAAATAACTAAACAAACTTCTGGTTCTCAATAAGCCCTTACATTTCACCTTTACTGAAAAGGCCTTTTCTTGATGTTTTGAGTGCTGCGTCTTCTCAAGATTCACAAAGAAGTGTTACCCATAATGAAGCGACAAGCATTGGAAATCTAGCTCCTGAATATGCTATTGGGAACGAAGAAGAAATTGCAATTCATCAGAAACAAATCACCCCAGTTAAGGATTAACCACATTGCCTCATTAGTTAACTATTTTTATTTCGTCAAAAAGTTGTTTTGAAAGACATGTTGAGCTTTTCTAACAGTCAACCAACATGTTTTAGAATGATGCAGATGGAAGTGAAGAGACTTCATCTGCGGCTTTGATGTCAAAAATGATTAATAAATTTGTTGAGAAGACTGAGACTAAGTTACACCACGTTGATGTTCCCAAAACACCTGTTTTTTGGCAAGAAAATTCATCTGATACGAAGAAGAATTTAGTTGCATCCGAACTGAAGAATGATCAGGCTGATCAACTGGAGAAGCCGGACCCACTCGAGAGAACTCCTAGCAATGTAAGGGAAATGATAAGTGCCTTTGAAAGTAGTCTAGCTAAGGTATATACATCTATTGTGATGCTTCTCCATGTACTTTTTCTTGATTTGAGACTCAAATGTGTTAATTGAAAGCAGGATATGAGGCCTGGTATTAAACCACCATCAACAAAACCGCAATCTAGTAAAGTTGGATCAGAATCTCCTGAGGATCTAAATTTGAAAGAAATGACTAAACAATCCAAGCTGCCTTCTCGAAGACTCAAGAATCCTTTTCTAACCAGGGAATTGCAACAAATCCAGACATATGAACTGAAAAGGGAAGAGCATATTGGTTTTGATCAAGATAGTACCTTACAAATCCAATTTAAAGAAACCGAATCAATTGCGAAGCATGAACTGAGAAAGCCACAGGAAGATTTGGTGAGAATGTCTGCGGTTGAAGCTGCTACAATTTTGGGAACCATGCATGAGGAGCATTCAGAGTTCCACCAACCTCGTAATTTGTTGGTTAACCAGAAAGATTCTGATGGCACTTCAAATAATTCAAATGAAATTAATATTCAAGGACCTTCAGAGGATAAATTGAAATCTACTTTCTGTGAAAATCCGCATTCTTTTTATGTAAGCTCTGGTGCTTGGGTATTCCCAGATCACACTAGGCGCTTGTGTATAACAACGGGAAGCAAACAATTAATGGATTTAGTTGGAGGTTGTGGAATTGAAGAATGGACCCATAAAGTAAAGAAGAGTATTTCATTACCAGAAAATGTGGAAGAGGTATCTTTTTTTACCCCTTGGCCTTTTGGTTTCTCAGTACATTATATGAAATAATTTCTACATGGTCTTGTTGGTTTTAAATGGCTACATAACACAAAACTAAGATTATTTGTGAATGACAATGTTATTGTTGTATTTTTGGGTAAGTCCAACTTTATTAGCAAAAGAGGAAAAATATACAACATAGCTCAAAATACGAGTCCAAAAAACAATTAGAGCATCCACAATGGACTCATTAAGAGTCCATTTGGTGTCAGAAGCTAAACTATTTTGACAGTGAGAGTCATTTTGAGGCTACAATGGACTTATTAGTGAGTTCATTATCTTTGTCAGATGCTATATAGTTCATTATCTGCAGCGAGCAGCTTAGTGTGTGGGGAAAAAAGAAAGAGAGAGAGGAAGGGAAGAGGTACTGTTGGGGCAGGCTGATGGTGGGACCTATTAATTTTTTGATTATTTAGTCACTTCATACACATTCACTTTTTGTCTTATTACACACCTTAACACACATTTTCGGCAGCCCCACTGTGGATGCTCTTAGGCAAGTCAAAAACAGACCTAGCTTAGGGAATAAAGCAACTCACACAAGCCTGAGAGGCTAGGCAAACTAGAAAAACCTCTCACAACGCGAGAGGAGGGACCACTGAAGTTGCAAAAAGGACACAACCACAAAGCAAAACAACTAGGAAAGCCAAAAACCAACATTAGGAAATAACCCCATCACCTTGTTCTAGCAAAGTTTGAGATAAAATTTCTCCTGACCTTTTTTTTTTGTTTAGTGCTTTCCAGGCTGTGTTTGGATTGAGAATTAGAGTGGGGCTAGGGCATGCAATAATCCAACTGAGTAGGATAATGTTATAAATTTGAATGGTTAAGACTGAAATATAATTATATCATCATCTTGAAAAATATGTCCTGGCATGGAGGAGATGAACTTTGTTTTTAAATTGGATTGAGATCAAATAATCATTTTGTTAACATAATTACTTTCAGTGTAGTATGCAGTTTGGAAATTACACTGAGGCGAAGAAAGGTAACAAGACTTCTCACGAACCGAGAAAATCAAGGCTTGAGAGTTCTGCAGAAGTTGAAACTTCTACTGGGGCAGTTGGACAGGTTACATCATATACTCTTTTTTTCTTCTTCATATTATCTGTTTCACAAGGGTGGAGAAGAAAAGTATTCCTACTTTCATTGAACCAAAAAAAAAAAAAAAAAAGCTGTTAAATTGCCATTCTTTCTGTCCTTTTCTTTGCAGGCAATGAAAATTGCAATAATGGTAGCTTTTGGAGCACTTGTTCTTGTTACGAGACAAAGAAAACCCAGGTCTGATTATTCTTCTCGTACAAATTAAAACTATTTCATTTGTCAGTGTTATTGTTGTTATTATTATTATCTTGAATTAGGACTCTATTTCTGGAAAGAAGAGAATAAGTTACTGAACTTTTCCTTTGGCTTTAGTTTTTTTTTTCTTTAATATCCTTCAGATTTAGTTTGAACAAATACAAAAGAAAGATTGTACTTGTGATCAGTATTGGAGGACCTTTTCTAGAAACCACATAATTTTGCAATCAAGTTAAGAATAGTGGTCGTGCAAATGACTTCATTGGAACTTGTAGAGGAAGATCAACTTGGAGAAGACTATTATTGTTCATTAGCTTGTGTTCTCAGTTGGAATTGAAGTTAAACAACTTGCTCTTTGCGATAATGCAGATAGGAATGCCGATCTTGGGATCACATGCAGCTTGTCGCTTCACAGTAATGCAGATAAGAGTGCTGATCTTGGGATCTACAATCATCACCATGAGGGCTGCAACAATTTGTATTAACGTTTGCTTTGCATTTTGCTAATTGGCAGGAACAAATTGTATCCACCAAATTCTTTTTTATTACATGTAATAAAACATGGACAAACAGGGCCCTTCAGGGTTACTGACGGAAGTTATAATCTCTGTTGTAAAATTTTCTCAATGTACAGTGATTACAATTTTAAGATACTTCTCAAATAACCCTTGTTCTGCGTTACTCTTACGCTATGTTTGGTTAGGGAATTTGAGAAGGGATTTGGAAATGGAAAATGAAAATGTGTATGAAACTAGGTGAAATGTGGTATGTTTTATTCACATTTCACCTCTCTTTTCTCTTTTCTTTTTCAAATCTCTTTTCAAATCTTCCAACCAAATACAGTTTTAGAGTTCTCTCTAGTGGAATGGATTGTTGCCTTACCATTGGAGATTGAAGTAGATGGATGCTGGTAAGTAGAGTTTTGATTTTCTAATTCACTAATCAATTGAGACCTGCTTTATTAATTTTTATTACTACTTTATTTTTAATTATCTCAATTGGTACCACCCTATCACCACCCATGCCACCAAGCCATTGTTGCTTAATCACCCTTGACACTAGCACGCTCTACCTTGTATGAGCATCCAGTTCGGTTTGGGTTTGCTTGGAACCACGATTTTCACAATATAATCACAATGTGCTCAAAATCAAATAATGTGTCGTCATTTTACAAATAAAATTATTTAAATTATTATTTAGAACTAAGGCCAAGTTTGACAAGTGGTGATTTTAGTCAAAAAATTAAAAAGTCATTAAAAAAATAAAAAAGTCAACGAACTATACCAAAAAGTTAAAGATTTTATTTTTTCTATATTTTTTGCACATCTTTTCGTAAAAAATTAAAAAGTCATTCTAAACATACTAATTTTGTATAATTCTATTATTATACAAAAACACACTTGTAAATAAACAGTTAACAACTTATGAATATATATAGAATATTAATAAGAGACTTATTATCTATAAAAAATAATAAATTATATATATAAACGGTCTGATACAGTTCCAAATTGGAACTATAACTATAAAATCATACGGTTCCAATTGGAACTATAACTATAAAATCATAGACCCCGTGAAGTACAATTTAACTATTTAAAGAACCAATGCATTGACAAAACCAAACAAAAAAAATGCGATTCAGTCTGGATTAGATCAATTTGTGATTTTTTCAATCTTTTGTGCTAAGCCCTAGGTTGAACAACACCCCCAACCCACTTGAGATTGGGCTTGTTTTGGGCCTGGATCCAATTGCAACCCGACCCACTCTTACAAGAGCCATATTATAGCATCTTCAATAGAGGCTCTATATCTTCAAGTATAGAGGATCCTGTGAAAAAATTCACTCCAACCCATCCTCTATATCCTCCTCCATTTGGGAGGATGGATGCTTCACCCTTCAAATTTGAAGGAAGCATGAAAAATGAAAGATCATCTCTACAACACTATTTATTTTATATTTATTTATTATATTACAAATAACTTTTAATATGTAAATTTAATTTTTATAAAATTGACATCATTAAAAATGGTGAAATTATACCTTTAAAATGAATATAATATTAAATATATTTTACAAAAATTTCAAAATTAAATATTTGTTAATGAACAAAAATTGTTTACTTTTTGATGAAAATATTTTCAAGAGAAATCTTTAGAGAAGAAAATGATGATTAATGTTTAAGAAAAAATGCTCAACAAGTTTTAAAAAAATAAAAAATAAAAAATTGTTGTTTGGCCGGTTGACTGATGTCAGTCGGACTTCCGGGCGGACGTCCGGTGACACCCAATCCGGAAGAAAATGAAGGGGGTTGTGAAGATTTGTGGTTGGAGTTTGAATGAATAGTGATATACTCTATATTTACTTTTTAAATAAAAAAAATTATTTTCATCCTTTTGGTGAAAGGATTGGGTTGGAGATACTCTTATGAAACCCTGTTAACTTTTCCAAAGCCCTCCTTCTGTGTCTCCTTCAACCTCTCACTTTCTTCTTAATTTTCTTTTCTTCCAAACACAAACCCACAAAATGGTTCGAAGCATCAAAAGCTCCAAGAAAGCCAAACGCAAAAACAAAGTTGGAATTCGTTTTTTCTGTTTCCCTTCTTTTGAATGCTTTACAGTTAGTTAAAGTTAGTTAATTAGGGTTTTTGCATACTTCAATTGCAGGGCTCAAAGAAAGGAGAGGGTTCTTCGTCTTCGGATTCGATACCTTCGTTGCCAACTAAGGTATGGCAACCAGGTGTCGACAAGCTCGAAGAAGGAAATGAGCTCCAATGCGATCCTTCTACTTACAATTCACTCCATGCCTTTCACATTGGCTGGCCCTGTTTAAGGTTATATTGCAAATTTATATTTAAATTTTTGGATAGTTTGATGATCGGAGAAAATTGATTAGCATTTTTGGATGGTTTGATGAAGAATAATATATGATTGATGTGTTGTTTGTGATAATATGTTTGGGAACTTTGATTTGCTAATTTATTTGAATTTGGAAAAAATTGTGCAGCTTTGATATGGTTTGTGATTCTCCGGGGTTGGTTCGGACTGAGTTTCCTCACACTGTGTATTGTGTTGTAGGCACTCAGGTGAGCTTCATTACTTGAATGCATTTCAATTTAGAGTTACAATCTTGATCATTTGAGAGTGTAGCCTTTTCTATTTAGACTACAAAAAATTTCTTTTTGTAGTTATCGTGTGATGACACTACTGGTCCCTGAAGAACGGGTCAGGCTGATCCACACTTCCCACACCGTCGTCCGATCGCTGGACCTGCTAAGAAACCTGTACAAGAGTCCAACGAGGAACGAGAGTCCCCTAGCGAACCCTCCGATGAGCAAGTTAGAAAGAGAGACCAATGGAATGTAGAGATAGGATGGTGATAAAAGAACTTAACCTTCTTTTTGCCTTAGAAATCTGCTTATATCCTTTGTTTATCATTTCCTTGTCCACTCCGACTTGTCATGTTGGCCGAAAGTCTATGTTCTAACTTGCCTTGTTCATGGTGAGGCTGTTCTGTTTCGACGTGAAGGGGTTATCGTATTAAATGCTGCAGGGGACCTCATTAATGGCTGATGTGTGGTGTAATAACTCTGTAGGATCTTTGTCTGCTTATGTGGCTGGTTCTTCTCTTGACAAGTGTTTAGATGTCATTGGTTCTTGGTGCAACGTTGGGTTCCAATAATGTTGGGCTTTAGTGTTTGAATCATGCATTGGGCTTTAAGTGGTAGGCCAAAAGCCTTTATGGGCCCACTTATGTCAATAGTCCCTTATTCCCAAGTGCAGCTTCAATCCAACGAAGGGAATAAGGAAGAAGACGGGGGGCTGTGGGTGGTTGAGTGAGAGAAGACCGACTGGAAGGGGGGTTGACCGTGAAGGGCGACTGAGTGAGAGGGGCTGATCGGCAGGTGGGCCGACAGCGAAGGGTGATTGAGTGAGAAGGCCGACCGGGAGGTGGGCCGACCACGAAGGGTGACTGAGTGAGAAGGCCAACCGGGAGGTGGGCCGACAGCGAAGGGTGACCGAGTGATGGGGGCCGACCGCGAAGGGTGACTGAGAGAGAAGAGGAAATGGCGGCACGCGGGGCTTGAGGAGTGGCGGGGCACGTGGTGTTGTGAAGTGGAATAGACAGGAAAGAATAAGAGAGTAGTGGATTGTGGTCGTACACACGGCATAATCCCATAATAAGGGAGGTGATGTGTTAGCAGGAAGCGAAGGGATAGGCTAATATAGGGCATTAAAAAGGCGGGGGCGGAAGTTTTCAAAAATTTTCAAACTGGCAAAATTTAACCTCGACCCTTGGAATATAGGCAAACCATGGGCTTTTGGAGTTATTCGCTTTACTTATCTTATCGCAAAAAACCAACATATCCCAGAGGTGAACTCATTTGTTTTGTGTGACACGCCTTTGTAACACTTTGCGAACTTCCTTGTGCCAGCATCCGAAGTGATATGCAGACACGTGGGAGGAATGGTTCGAGATGAAGTGCCAACCATGAGGCTAGACTCATTGGGAGAAGACGATGTAGTGGAGTTGGCGGAGCAGTACCGAACAGAGCGGAGGAAGGAGAGGGGAACTGGACAAGCGGCGCGGGCTCGCCCGTCGACAATGATCGTGGCCGCTAGGCCAATTAGCCAAGTGGAGCCGGACCACTGGCACACCAAGGCCGACAGGTCGACATTTACGGAGGAGGAGTTGGAGGAGGTACAAAGGAAATACCAAATCCCAACAGAGGTAGAGCTTAGCCTGCCCACATCTAAGGAGACGGCGTCGGACGCACGGCCGACATAATTCACTTTGTATGAGAAGGAATTGCCCGGGGGGGCTGAGGTTACCACTCCTCCAAATAGGGGTGGACGTACTTAACAAGCTAGAAGTGACGCCAGGGCAGCTGATGCCCAATGTATGGAAGATACTGATGGCTTGCGCGGTTTCATGGCCACGAGCGACCAGGGGGGCGGTTTTGACGGTGGAGGAATTCTTCTCCTGCTACAAAGCCTCCGGTCAACAAGAAACGTGGGTGACTTTACAGGCGGTGGCGGGCTGGGGTCTAGTGGCAGGCTTGCCATCTTCGGTGAAGGGGTGGAGATCGAGATAGTTTTATGTATCAGCGAACGGTGGGGGAGGAGTTTGCACAACGTGGAAAGTCCCCACAAAGTCAGTGGAGCCAAGGCTGGATGCAGAGGCTGAGAACAGGGTGAAGAGGGTGAAGGAGTGGAGGGAGAAGGAGGGGGTGAGGTGGGATGGCCTGATTCTACCTTCAACCCTGTTTGCCTTGAGACTAGGGCTGTAGCCGATGGAAGAAGATCCGGCGAGGGAGGGGCTGGAGGCACGGAGAAAGGCGGAGGAGGTGGAAGAGCGGAGGATGTTCGCCAAGGCGGACAAGTATAAGGAGACACAGTTGGGGCCTGCACTGAAGCTGGTGATGAGGGAGCGGGTTCGATCGCGTCCTAAACCCTTGGGAGACAAAGACCTAACAGATTTTGCCCCATTGCTGCCCCCAGTGGAGCCACTAAAGGAGAAGGGCAAACAGGAGGTGGATGCAGTGTTGAAGAAAATGAAGAAGAAGAGGGTGGCGGCAGAGGGGAGTAAGCACGCCCCGGTTGTGAAGAAGATGAAGGGCGGGAGGGCGGAGGAGGCTTGAGAAAGGGAGTCTATCCAAGTGGAGAAAGAAGATATGGGCGCGAGTGTCCAAATGCTGAAAGAAGACATAGGTGCAAGTGCCCAAACGGTGGCAACAGTGGGGCCTGTGGTAGAAGTGTCGCCCAGTCCTGGGGAGGGGAAGTTTGGGGTTAGCAAACCGGAGACGAGCGTCTCGTTAAAGACCGCTATATACCATGTGCGCGCTCTGGCAGGCCGGTCGGCAAAAGAAGGGGGGAAACCAGGGTCATAGCCGACCGCCTTGTTGGAGTGGTGGAGGATGCGGCCGTGCGGTCGATGGCGCGATTGACGGAGGCTGACCTTCTGAGAGGGTTTTGCTCAGCCCAGATGAAGGCAGCGACCCTGGTGACTGCCTTGATGAATAAGGCAGTACGCGTGAAGGTAGAGGTAGAGCCGCTGAGGACCCAGCTGGAAGAAGCGAAGACGTAGCTGCAGAACCTAAGGGTTGAGACAGTGGGCTGGAGGAGGGCCGCTCGGAGTGTATGCGCAAAGGGGCTGGAGTATGCGCAAAGGGCAAAGAACATAGAAGTATTGGCGTTGGTGCAAAGCTACTCAGCAGAGCGAGCTAGTGCCAAGCTCCTCGCAACCAAATCAGAGCTGGAAGCGGAGCGCCACAAGGCGGTATCGCTAGAGTTCGAGTTGGCGGGCGAGAAGAGGAAGCTAGAGCAGGTCCAACAAGCCTACACCACCGCCAATGAAAGGTGGGAGGAGGCCATGACCAACAATGAAGAATTGCGGGACCAGACGGTCAAAGACAAAGAAGAGACAAATGGTCGGATCGCGGAGTTGGAGAAGGCCCTGGCAAAAGAGAGGGCTAAATTGGCATCTGAGAGGGCGGCGTACCCCAACTTATGTATGGCGGCCGCAGAGCAATTCAAGGGGTCTGCCGACTTCCAAATGGCCATTGATGCCGTTGTCGCCAGTAGCTTGGCGAATGAGGGGATGGGGGGGCTGGGCCGTCGGTAGCGGCCGCTGGAGGTAGGAGTGAAGAGGAAGTGATCCAAAGCTTCCAGCGGTCTGACTTCTACATGCACGAGATGAGCCAGTTCTGGGACAGCGGCTGAATGACTTTCAAGTATAAGGCGCAAGAGTTGTTCCTGGACGTGGACTTCAGCCTCGTGAAGGTAGGAGAAGACGACGTCGCCCAGATCCCCTTGGACGAGGGGATTGAAAAGGAAGATCTTGCCTCTAGTGAGGAAGAGTGATCTTTGTAACTAAGTGTAAAAATTTTGTTTTTGTTTGTGTTGTTTTTTTTTTTATTGTGTAATTTCTGCAACGAATTGTATGAAAGCGTAAGTTTGTGAATAAAACAACGAGTTTTCTTTTGTATTATTGTTGTCGTCATGCTTCTGAGTTGTAAATTTGGAATAATGAAAATGGCTGAGCAGAATTCAATAAAAAATGGGTGTAAAAATGAAACTTGTGTGTGAATTGCGAAATTTGTAAGTAAATTGTGATGTAAAAATGGTAAAAATGGGTAATCAAGTTGACATGTATGTTCAACCATGATGTAAAAAAGTTTTAAAATGGGCAAACAAGCTAACTTGTATTATTAGTGAAAATGAATAGGCATGGACCTGGATTTTAACTAAGTATGGCAACAACTGAGACTAGCTTTGATTCGGACCGGCGAAATTCTTCATGCTAGTTTTGACTAAGACTGGGAGGGCTCTGTCGGCCTGAGGCTTTAATTAACTCAGTCTAGCTGAGCTCTTCGTGCTCAGTCTGGTTGAGGCTTAAGGTAACTCAGTTTGGCTGAGCTCTTCGTGCTCAGTCTGGCTGAGGCTTAAGTTAACTCAGTCTGGCTGAGCTCTTCGTGCTCAGTCTGGCTGAGGCTTTAGCTAACTCAGTTTGGCTGAGGCTTTAGCTAACTCAGTCTGGCTAAGCTTTTCGTGCTCAGTCTGGCTGAGACTTAAGTTAACTCAGTCGTTATTGAAACACAACGCAGATAATGGAGATATAAAGTCATTGTCATTTAAGGCACAACCTATTGATCGCAAGTTTACACCATGTATGGAAAAGGACAAAAACGAACAGGTGTGCAGATCGTCAAAAAGAACATACAACAATCGATCAATACAAAAATAGGAGATGCCATTTTACTGAAAATAATTCTTCAAGTTCTCGGCGTTCCATGGATGGGGGAGGTCTCTGCCTTCCATGTCTTGGAATCAGTAAGTGCTTGGGCGAGGTCTGGCCTTAACAACGTAAGGTCCTTCCCATTTGGCTACTAGCTTGCCCTTGGCGAGATTTTTGGTGGCAAGAGTTGCTTCGCACAAGACTAGGTCCTCCACTGCAAACTCTCTAGGTCAGACTTTGCAATTATAGTGTGTTCTCATTTTCTACTGATATGAGGCTCGTCTGATAGCAATGGTCTCTCGAAGCTCTTCAATCAGGTCCAAGTCAGCCCGACGCAATTCTTCGGTTAGTTCTGGATCCGGGTGCAAAACCCTCGGGGTCGGCAGGCCGATTTCCACTGGGATGACCGCCTCAGTGCCGTATGTTAAGCGAAAGGGGGTCTCCCCAGTAGGGGTTCAGGCGGTAATTCGATAAGCCCAGAGTACATTTGGTAGTTCTTCAGCCCAGAGTCCCTTAGCGGCTTCTAACTTAGTTTTGATGATCTTCAGGAGGGAGCGATTGGTGACTTCGACTTGCCCATTGGCTTGGGGATGACCTAGGGAAGAGAAACATGGCTTAATGTGGAGCTCTGCACAAAATTTCCTGAACTTGGCATTGTCGAATTGTTTGCCGTTGTCTGAGACGATGGCTTGAGGGATTCCAAATCGACATACGATCGACTGTCAGATGAATCTGGTTGTGTTCCGATCAGTGATTGTGGCGAGGGGTTCCACTTCCACCCATTTAGTGAAGTGATCAATGGCAACTACAACGAACTTGGTTTGGCCCTTACTGGTGGGCAATGGTCCAACTAAGTCGATGCCCCACTTGGCGAATGGGCAGGGACTGCAGAGTGTAATCAGTTCAGTAGGTGGAGCATGGGGGATGTTGGTAAAGTGCTGGCATTTATCACACTTAAGCACAAATTCGGTGGCATCTTGGTTGAGAGTAGGCTAGAAGTAGCCGGTGCGAAGGATTTTATGGGCCAGTGACCTGGCACCCGAATGATTACCACATACGCCCTCGTGGACTTCCCTCATCACATAGGTCGCTTGAGCAGGACTGAGACACTTGAAGTATGGGCGTGAAAATCCACGTTTGTACAGTAGGCCACTGATGATGATGTAATTCGACGACCGAGCTCTGACTTTGGCGACCTGTTTTTTTATCGTCTGGCAACTCCCCACTCGTCAAAAACAGAAAGATGTTTGCAACCCATGGGATAGGTTCGTTTTAGAGGAAGTGAACCTCCTGCTAGTTTGGCGAAATTGCCGTATGGGCCAGGTATTCAAGGCGGATGCCATGGTTGAGATTTGACTGGTCGGTCGAGGTTAATTGGGCCATTTCATCTGCCTTGGAGTTTTCTGACCGAGGGATGTGTTGGATATGGAAAGTATTGAAAAGGCGAATAAGAGGGAGTGCAATATCCCTGTAGGCTCGCATTGTATCTTCCTTCGCGTTGAATTTCCCTGTAATCTGCCCGACGATTAATTGGGAATCACTAAACACTTGGATCTGGCTTACACCAACGTTTCTGGCTAGGCGAAAACCTGCTATCAAGGCCTCATATTCGGCTTCATTATTCCTTGCGTCAAACAAGAAACGGAGGGTACACTTGAAATAACCACCCTCGGGAGCAGTAAGGATGAGACTAGCCCCACTACCTTCTTTGCGGGATGATCCATCGACATTGAGGGTCCAAGAGTGGGAGTTTTCTGCCTCAGTGTTGAATTGCCTTGGCGGAGGGGGCGTGGTTGTAGTGGGATTGGTGAATTCTAAGATAAAATCGGCAACAGTCTGTTCTTTGATCGCTGTTCGAGGTCAGTAAGAGATTTCAAATTGGCTGAGCTCGACAGACCATTGCATAAGTCTGCCAGATAGCTCTGGCTGTTGCATTACCCTTTTCAGAGGTTGATCAGTGATGACCACTATGGAGTGAGCTTGGAAATAAGGTCGGAGTCGTCTTGAGGCTATGACCAAGGCAAGGGCCATTTTTTTTAGCAAAGGGTAGTTCTGTTCTGCCCTCTTGTGACAACCCTCACCTCTGATTAGCGTTAAACTGTGATTGAGCATGATGAGTAATTGATTAGGATGAAATCCTAAATTGTTTATGTGAGTGTGTTGCTTAATTGCATTCTATCTGTTTATCGTTGAATGATCTGTTCATGTTTTAATTTCGAACTGCGAATTGAAAGCCTTATCGGCGACCGAATCAGAAATTGATCAGTGTTATACACTAATTAGGATTTATGTAATTTTATGGTAGGTTTAATTAAAATTTGATTTGGAACGATTAAATTAGATTAAATAATGTTAAATTGCATTAACTTGAGTTATTACACTTTTGCCATTGAGTGGCCATTTTCTAAAACATTGTTTGGGACTTAATTCTTGCATTTGATACATCATCTCATCCACCTCCAAGACCAAAATTGAGAGAGAGAGAGGGAGAGTAGGAGAAAAACTTGATTTCATCAAGAGTTGCTTGGAAAATAAGAGGAATTGAAGGAGATTTGCAAAATTGAGCCAACATACTTGGGATTCAAGACCTAAGGTAGGATATTCACCCTCTTAATTATGAATTTGAGTTGTCACATGCATGGTTCATGGTAAATTAGTGACTTGAGTCAAGAATTAATTTAAAGTGTTGTTTTGAGAGTGATTTCATGCATGCAAGCCCATATCATAGAATCTTGAGGTTGTTTTCATGAAATCCATACATGCATGTTCATATTTTGGTTGTAGTCCATGAATTCACCATAATTTTGAGCTCAATCTTGTATTTGATCATGTTTTGGAGCATTGGAATTCATAAGAACTCATGCATGTTATGTTCTTACATAGTTCTTGAAAGTTTCATTGAAATTGTGTTCAATTGTCTCACCTTTAGGCTTGATTTTACAAAAATGATCTTCAAAACATGTTGTAGTATGGGTTTTCAAGTGTTTCCCAGAAAATTGGCCCAAAAGGTTGAGTTTTGATAAGTTTTATTCTTGGTTTGAGCTTTGGAGGCAAATCTGGAAAACCCAGATTTTGGCTTCCTCGCTCGAGTGAGCACCTTTGTTTTCTGAATTTCACTCGAGCGACGGAATGCTGGCTCGAGCGTGGATTGCAAGCTCTCAGGTTTTTGTGGACACAGACGCATGCTCGAGCGACGAGACCTGTGCTCGAGCGAAGAACTGTGTCTCACGCTTAAGCGAGCATCGAGCGAGCGTCGAGCGGAGAATTTCAACAACCAGTACTTTTTGCATTTTTACAGACCGCTCGAGCGAGGGAGTCTACGCTCGAGCGACCCCTCTGTTTTGGTAAGCTCGCTCGAGCGAAAAAAGCCACGTTCGAGCGACGCTCGAGCGAGACCCCTGTTTTCAGCAAATTTGGAAAAGTGTTTTAAAGTACATTTTTGAATCCTTATTCCATCCTACGCATTCCTAGGCCAAGTTTAAGGCATCTTAATGAGGATAATGTTATTGAACCACACCAAGTCAAGTTAAGGGGCTAAGTTATTAATCCCAGTGTGTAACTTAGTGTGTGTGTTCATTTTGGAATTGTGTAGGGTTGGCACCCGAGGACGCTGACTAGTCTGTCTATAGCCCAGTACTCTGTGAGTAACGATGTTGTAAAGATGCGTTCAATTATAATTATTTCTGAACGACTGATTATACTACTTTCTGAAATGGCATTATTTACTGAATGAATGTTTGTCCTATTTGTAAACCATACTCGTGGCATGCATAGCAACTTACTGCTATTGTACCGTTATTGCTACTGTTATAGAGATCTCTGTCAGTTCCAATGTTTGGAACTACTACTGTTTACTGTTTTGATGGCCATCAACTGACTGTTCGGTCTATTAAGACCTACTGTACTGTTTTGCTATTGGACGTACCACGTATGACTGTTATGATTTCTAAAGGACTAATATGGCATGAGATATGAGCCACTGACTGAACAACTGATTTACTGATGCAAATGACTGTTTTAGTTAAAGAAAGGACATTCATTCTTAACCTTTTTACGCATTTGTTATTCACTGGACTTTAACTCACTGTTTATATTTATATGTATGTATCCAGGCATCGGACCGAAGCTAGGAGTGTCAAGTTAAGCTCTCGTTTTGTCAAGCCAACCATCGTGCCTCACTTCGAGGTTCCGAGTTCGTTCAAGCTAAGGCTGTTTTGGGGTATTCCAGATTTCCCCCCTTTGTCTCTGTTTTGTATTGACTGAATAAGACTTGACTGTACAGTTGGTAAAGGGATTTGGTCCCTAACCTGGATGTTTATGTATATATGTTTTGATTATGAATGTGGCTTGTTCATAAAAGACTTTTTGCATTTAGATTTTCACAACTCATTGGACATCTTTTTATTTACTGTTTGGCTTCCGCCAGCCCCTTACTCTATATTACTGTTATTACTGTTAAGCAGGTTTTTGGTAATCACGGATTACTAGCCGGTTACGATGCTAAACCCTTAAGGGCGGGTTTGGGTCGTGACAACCTTTGAGAGCTCGGCTAATGTAATAAACCGGACGCTGTACTAAGCTATCCTCTCTGATGAGGGCTGCACTGACTGTGGTGTTTGATACAACTAAGTAGAGTAAAAGGGTCTCACCTGAGAGCGCCTGAGAGAGTAAGGGTGGGTTGGCCATGCATTGCTTTAATTGTTGAAAGGCCTCTTTGGATTCGATGATCCACTCAAAGGCCTGTCGAAGGACTTTGAAAAAGAGAAGACACTTGTCTGTCGCGCGAGAAATAAAACGGTTGAGGGCGGCGACTCTGCTGGTAAGCCATTGAACCTCTTTGACCGTTTTGGGAGACTGCATTTCTATCAGGGCCTTGATTTTTTCGGGGTTGGCCTCGATGCCCCGCTGACTGACCATAAAACCCAAGAATTTCCCAGATCCTACGCCGAAGGTGCACTTCTCCGGATTCAGCTTCATTTGATATTTGCGTAGGGTTTCAAAGGTCTCTCGCAGGTCTGTCAGATGATCAGAGGAGAGTTTGCTCTTGACAAGCATGTCGTCGACGTAGACTTCCATGTTCCGACCTATCTGGTGGTGAAAGACGGTATTGACCAACCGTTGGTAAATTGCTCTGGCATTTTTCAATCCAAATGGCATAACGCGATAGTGGTAAGTTCCTTTGTCTGTGATGAAAGAGGTGTGTTCCTGGTCGGCCGGGTGCATCAGAATTTGATTGTAGCTGGAGAAGGCGTCCATGAAACTGAGCATCTAATGTCCGGTAGTGGCGTCGACGAGCAGATCTATGTGGGGGAGCGGATAACTATCTTTGGGGCAAGGTCGATTAAGGTTAGAGTAGTCAACGCAGAGTCGCCATTTACCGTTGTTTTTACTAACTAGGACCACATTTGACAGCCATCTGGGGTAGTCTACATTCTTGACGAACCGTGCCTCCAGCAGTTTGTCTACCTCAGAAGCAATAAGGACATTGCGTTCCGGGTGAAAGACACGCTGCTTCTGGCGGAAAGGTCAGAAATAGGGCTCTATGCTGAGACGATGAGTGATAAATGAGGGATCGATACCCGGTATGTCGGAATGGGTCCAGGCAAATACATCATTGTGCTCGGTTAGGAGGGCTATAAGGTCGGCCTTGGCTTGGGAGGATAGTTGGCTGCCGATCTTGGCTGTTTTTGTTAGGTTGGTAGGGTCGATGGGGACTTCAACAAGTTCTTCCACTAGTTCCCCTCTGACTAACTCGTCTTTGTCTCTAACGTCGAGTCCTTCGATGATCATAGCCTCTTTCAGCTTGACCTCTTTGAGTGAAGTGACGTAGCACTCTTTGGCCACCGTCTGCTCTCCCCTCACGGTACCGACCCCAAGATCGATAGGAAACTTCATGGCCATATGGTATGTGGATGTGACTGCTTGAAAAACGTTAAGGGCTGTGCGGCCGAGGATGATGTTATAAGCAGAGGGACAGTCGGCGACAAGAAAAGTGAGGAGCTTGGTAGTTTGACGTGGGTACCCTCCGATGGTGATGGGAAGATCAATAGAGCCTATGGAGGTCACCCGATCCCCCGTGAAGCTAACCAGTGGGGTTTGAAGAGGGGACAATCTTTTTTCCCCGACCTTGGGCTAGCGATAGGCGTTCAAGAAGATGATGTCTGAAGAGCTACCGTTGTCGACAAGCACTCGTCTGACTTTGTAATTGGACAGGAGAGCAGAGATGACGAGAGGGTCGTCATGAGGGTAATGGATGCCTGTGCAATCGGCCTCCGTAAAGGTGATGGATTCTGTCCACTGTTTGGGGTGTTTGAAGGGGCGATCCAATGTCGCGACTTCTTTGTTGGAGCCCTGCTTGATTTTTCTGAGTTCGGCTCGCTGGGCTGAACGGGATGGTCCTCCGCATGCAAGTTCGCCAGCAGTGACTTTGATCTCTCCAACCGGGAAAGCAGGGTTGCCTTGTGCTCGGGGTTGTGGCAGGGGCCAATCATTGCCTTGGTTGGGTTGTGCGGGCGGTCGGGGAGGGGTGTGTCGGCGGTCGTCCCTGGTAGGTTCGGTCCTTGGCCGTTGCTGGGGACAAGCTGCCATGAACCGAATGAAGCGTCCCTAGTGTATCAAGCTCTCTACCTGGTCTTTGAGGTTAACACATTCCTCGGTGTTGTAGTCGTGGTCCTGATGGAAACGGCAGTATTTGGATTGCTTTCGCCGGTTGGAAGGAGACCGGGAAGGTTATGGCCATTTCAAGTTGTAATCTCGTTGGATCTGGTTCAAGACTTGTTCCATGGGGGAATTGAGGGGAGTGTACCGTTCGAACCGACCGGGTGGTCGGGTAGGTGCCGATCGATCGGCTTGAGCAGTTCGGTCGGTATACTGAGGTGCTTGCTGTGTGTATTGGGTGATTCTGGTTTCAGATTCCTTTCTCTTCTCTCTGAGGGTTGGTTGTTTGGTTGTAGACTCTTGGTGGGCGGCCAGAGAATCTTCGACGTTCATGTATTTTTGGGCTTTGGAAATGAGAGTTGCCATGGAGGTTAGAGGGTTTTTAGAGAGGGAGAAAAGGAAGTTGGATGATCGTAAACCAGCCATGAAAGCCGTGAGAATGACCTTGTCGTCGTTTTCCGCCACCTGCAAGGCTTCATTGTTGAAATGGGTGACGAAGCTATGTAGCGACTTCCCCTCCGTCTGACGAATGCTGAGGAGCTGAGTCGCCGCACGCTGCTGGCGCTGGGCACCAATAAAATGGCTAGGAAATTAATCACTTAGGTGTTGGAAAGGATAGACAGAGTCTGTCGGTAGCTAACTAAACCATAGTCGGGCCGACCCTTTAAGCGTTACGGGGAAAGTGCGACACATGATCTCATCAGGGAATGCATGGAGGATCATTAGGGTCTTGTAAGTCTCCAAGTGGTCGACTGGGTCCATTGTCGTCGAAAGAGTCCATCGAGGGCATTTTGAACTTAGGAGGTAGGGGTTTGTCCCTGATGGAGGCGACAAATGGTGAATTGGCTGTTGTGGAGGGTTTATTCTGTATGTTCTGCATGACTCCTTGAAGCTGAAGTTTCACGACTCGGAGTTCCGCATCCCAGATAGGAACGTTGTCACCACCAGAATGCAATGGAGGCTGGACACTACTGGCCTCTCCCTCGGGAGCAGGTGCTTGGACTGATGGGTGTAGACCCCGAGGTGGCGGGTTCATATCTTAGGGAGGAGGTCGCAAACCCTCCAAGTTGGAAGGGTGGGCTTGTTGGAAGGAATGGCTTGAGGTTCGTTCTCGGTTAGGTGGGATATCTTGCGGTGGTGGAGGAGGCACAGGGAGGTCTCGCTGAAGCAAAGCATTGATCAGGGCTTGATTTTGTTCGGCTAGGCTGTTGATGCTGTTGGTGAGTTTTGCGAAATACTGAGGTGGGTTGTTTGGGTTAGGAGGGTCGGCTTGGGGGTCGGCAATGTTGTGTTGAGAAGCCGTGGATCTCGTTGTGACCATCCACCATGGTGGGTGGCAAGGAGGGATTATCGGGGATCGGTCTCCGGTGACAATGAGCACAATTGTCACACGGAGTGAAAGGTTCCCACAGACAACGCCAACTGATGATACTACTGGTCCCTGAGAAACTGGTCGAGCTGATCCACGCTTCCCACACCGTCGTCCGATCGCTGGACCTGCTGAGAAACCTGCACAAGAGTCCAACGGGGAACGGGAGTCCCCTAGCGAACCCTCCGACGAGCAAGTTAGAAATAAAGACTAATGGAATGTAGAGATAGGATGGTGATAAAAGAACTTAACCTTCTTTTGCCGTAGAAACCTGGTTATATCCTTTGTTCATCATTTCCTTGTCCACTCCGACCCGTTATGTTGGCCGATAGTCTATGTTCTAACTTTCCTTGTTCATGGTGAGGCTGTTCTGTTCTGACTTGAAGGGGTTATCGCATTAAATGCTGCAGGGGACCTTATTAATGGCTGATGTATGGTGTAATAACTCTGCAGGATCTTTGTCTGCTTATGTGGCTGGTTTTTCTCTTGACAAGTGTTTAGATATCATTGGTTCTTGGTGCAACGTTGGGTTCCAATAATGTTGGACTTTAGTATTTGAATCATATATTAGGCTTTAAGTGGTGGGCTAAAAGCCCCTATGGGCTCACCTATGTCATCATGAATATCGTGAACAAGAAAACAAGCAGATTTTGCCTCGTAAAATAATGGTTTCTTTATATGAACTTTGGCAGACTAAACCTGGCCCACATATGACATTATTTTTTGAATAGCTTTTCCAAATGTTAAGAAGATTGGAAATTTACTTTCAATTTGTACGCTTTATTCCCCTAGTGGCTATCTCTGTTCATGCAGCTTCTCAACAATGCAATGATATCTTTTTTATTTTTTATTTTTTAAGTGTTATTGTCGTGACACACGTCTAGGGCTGCAAACGAACCGAGCTGTTCATGAACAGCTCGAAGCTCGGCTCGTTAACAGCTCGTTTAAGCTCGTTCGATTACCAAACGAGTCGAGCTCGAGCTTTGTTACCAAGCTCGATTATTAAACGAGTCGAGCTCGAGCTAATATGAGCTCGGCTCGATTAGGCTCGGCTCGGCTCGATTAGATTAAATTATATATTATATTATATATTACTATATATTATATCATATCATATTATATATTATATATAAGTAATAAAGTCTCCAGGCCAAGTCATTAAGAAATAATAAAGAATTGTCCAGCAAAAAGGGACATCGCTTTGCTTCTTTTATCATGGGTGAGATTCCTTCAATTTTTCTTATCATTCGATGTGGGACAACAGGACAAGGAAGGAGTAGGTGTTGTGTATCACTTTGCTTCTTTTATCCCACATCGCTTCCTTTACAAAATGAAAAGGGACAAGAGGTCTATATAAGGAGAAAGCCAACAGTTTGCCATTACTACTGTGGTTCAAGGGACTTTTATTTACAAAGTCGAGCCACACGAGCCGAGCTCGAGTTTTGGTTTAGCCTCACGAGTCGAGCTCGAGCTAAGTAATGTTAAGCTCGATTCGAGCTCGAGCCGAGCTCGAGCACTTAAAAATTTATTCGAGCCGAGCTTGAGCACGATGATGCTCGACTCGGCTCGGCTCGTTTGCAGCCCTACACACGTCATTACTCTTAGAATTTTCTACTAGAAAATCAAGTTAACTTGGTATATTTGTGCTTCCTTGTCGCTACATTTTCTAAGATTTGTCCAAGTGTGTATATCTATTAGGAAAACAGAATGTTATACAAACTAACAGACTTTACAAATTTTTCTTACTGATGTGGTATGTATTAATGAAACTTTGGTTTTTGAAATTGGACTCACTAATAATATGGTAGGTGCCACATCAATGAGTAAGAAAAGTTTAAGATTTGTTAGTTATATAACATTAATCTATCTCTTACTAAATCAATAGACCAATTGATTTTGATATTTTGATATTTATTTGACAGGCAGAAAAAGCTTCCTGGAACTCAGTTGGAATATTTAAACTCTCCAACATTTCAGGGAAAAGATGAGAATTAGTCCCTTCAAAATCTACTGCTAATGACTCTGATATGGACAGCAATAGTAGTGATAGTGATGAAGATGATGAAGTTGATGATGGTGTATCTGCTACACCTGCTGGATCATCCCTTGTGAGTGGAATAACCCACTAGAGAGAGTGGAGCACTTAGAGAGAGTGGGGTGAGCATTAAGAGAATCCACTTGAGGAAGTGGAAGAACCATTAAAGAGAAGTGGAGTGGTTGAACCCACTAGACTCACAGCTGCTGTCTTCTTCCTTCTCTCCATCTGTATAAATAGAGGTTGAGGGAAGAGAGTTGAAATAAAGAGAGAAACCAAGAGTGTTAACAAACAAGAGAGTGAGAGATGTGAGAAACCGTCTCCCTCGGTGTGAGCGAGGGAGACGAGGGAATGGGTGAGTGAGAATAGTGTGAGCTTCTCCTCTGTAATATTTCTGTAATCTCTCCATAAATGATAAACGGTTACTCTCCCGTGGACGTAGGCATTATTGCCGAACCACGTTAAATATTGTGTCTCTTTCTGCATGGGTATGTTTTTCTGGTTGTTATAATTTCTATAAGGTCTTGGGCGGGATCCCCGATCCCAACAACACCAGTTTTGCAGGCAATGATTCGTTTTACCTGAATTCTCAAATGTGATTAACATTTCAATTGTTTTTTGACGCACTTCTATCAATTGTGCTCCACCCTAACTCTTTAAATCTATTTATCTTTTTTGCATCTACAGCTGCGCAAGATAGTTCATGAAGGATGTGTTAATCGGATACGAGCCATGCCGCAAAATCCCCATATATGTGCATCTTGGGCAGACACTGGTCATGTGCAGGTCAGATTTATACAATTGAGAATCTGGACTTGTTTTTTTCATGCCTTAAATGTAATTCTTGTTATTGCATGGAGTGCTTGCATATTCATAAATTCTTGAGGCATAAAAAAGATGATTAATATAAGCTTTGGGTCAATGGTCAGCTTAGCTTTCTCATATTGTTATGATCATAGTGGATCATGTGAATTAACTAGATAGTAATAATTTTTCTTCTTTTTCTTCATCTTTCTGGGCATATCTTTGGAATGACCTTGCTGCCAGGCAGCTAGTGGAAAATAGCCTGCATTGTTAGTTGTGTGTTGTGTCCTTGGTGTCTCTTGTGGCTTTTGTCATAATGCAATCTCAAGAGTTTCATAACTGCTTTGTTCAAGAAGACGTACTTGCTAATTTGTAAGCCATGCGATGGGGCCTCGAAATCTACAAATGTCTATCAGCATAATGTTGATGTGGAACAACTTTTTGTTGCCCGAGCAAGCAACAGTGTAACAAATTGCAACATGGTTGTTAGTGACCAAAATCTCAAACATATTGCCTATTGGTTTGTCTGAAAGGGAGCAAATAGATTAAATGTATGGATTTCAAGATTGCAAGGGAAGTAAGTTATTATATAACTAGTCTAGATATTGTACAATTAAAACACCAAATTTCCCTATTCTCATAAACTAATATGTGGAAGTAGGGCATATGTCGAGGCAGTAAAAAAAGACATAATTGACTTAGGTTTCGACCAATGATATGCCTTTGAATCGAGTCAACTGGAGAATATGGATACATTTAATAGTAGTTGACCACAAATAATCTGGATGAAGGCTTGTTTAGTTAAGTTGGGTTGTTTGAGAGAGAGGGGGAGCAGCAGTGGGAGGAATGGATTGATGATGCTATTTAAATGATTTGTTAGTTTATGCACCTGATTCCAGATTTAAGAGAAGTAACTCGTATGTAGGTATGGGACTTCAGCTGTCATCTAAATGCTTTGACAGAATCAGAAACTGAACTTAGTCGGGGAGCTTCCTCAGTTTCCAATCAGGCTCCATTAGTTAAGTTTGGTGGGCACAAAGATGAAGGTTATTCTATTGACTGGAGTCCTCTTGTCTCTGGGAGGCTTGTTTCTGGTACTGCTTAATAGTTTTTGATTTGGTTTTTAAAATTTTTCATCTGATTTCTTTTCCTAGGATATCTAGTGATCTATTGCTATGTGGAGATGATTTTTCTGATATTTTCCTGCCACCTTTGTCTTCGAAGGGGACTGCAAAAGTTGTATTCATTTGTGGGAACCCACATCTGGTACAACATGGAATGTCGATTCTAATCCCTTTGTCGGACATGCTGCAAGTGTTGAAGATCTACAAGTATGTTTCTTGCTTATGATGTAAAAGTTGATTTCTTTTTTTTTCTTTTCATAAATAGTGAATTGAAATATTATGTTGTAACATAATTAATTACTTTGAATTGTTTACTTTTTAAAGCACGTCTTTTCAAACTTTTATCTATGCAGTGGAGCCCTACAGAACCTTGTGTCTTTGCCTCTTGCTCTGTGGATGGGAATATTGCCATATGGGATATTCGTTTAGGGAAGTCATCAGCTGCTTCTATAAAGGCACATAATGCAGATGTGAATGTTATCTCATGGAACAGGAATTTGATTATTTCTCTTTTGTCGCTGAACTCCGGTCTCTGTTGTGTGTATCTGATGACCTCTCTCTGTAAACTGTATATCTTTGGTTTTTGTTAGGCTGGCTAGCTGTATGCTGGCATCTGGGAGTGACGATGGAACATTCTCTATTCGTGATCTTAGGTTACTAAAGGTATGATAGATCTTTTGTATCTGAGAACAAGGAAAATTGATGTTAGGCTTTTTCTCTGAATGACGGCTTTCCATGTGTAATATGTCTTCAAAATATCATGCATCGCTGTCATCTAATATAAGATTTATTGCACCCAAGAGTCATTGCAAGAAGGGACAACTGATCTTGTCTTAATATGAGATGCTTCGTTCACAATTGTCTTAATCATCTTAAATTGTGAAGAAGCATCTCTTATTAGCATGTTCTGGCTGGTACATATTCATTGCAACTCTAGATTTTTCTACTGCTAGTATAGGACATGGAGTTTCAGTTTAGTGGTTGTTCTAAAGTTATCATTCTTTCTTTCCCATGGCAGGATGGAGATTCTATTGTGGCTCATTTTGAATACCATAATCACCCCATTACATCAATCGAATGGAGTCCACATGAAGCCTCCACGTTGGCAGTTTCATCATCCGACAATCAATTAACGTAAGAAATCCTCAATTGCATAATGAAAAAATTATCGCTAAAAATGTATGATGAAATGATGATCCAAATAGAAGTTGTAGATAACTTTATGCTGTGTGTGTTGTGCTCAAGTGTGTGCCTGCATGTGTATTCTAAAACTTTGTTTGACTATATATGTGCAGAATGTGGGACCTTTCTTTAGAAAGAGATGAGGAAGAGGAGGCTGAATTCAAATCTAAAACGAGAGAACAAGTAAACGCCCGACAGAATTACCACCGCAACTTCTCTTTGTTCGTCAGGTTATATACTTTTGAACTTCCTCATTGTCAGAATGTTCAAATTAGGAATTCTTTATGTCATGTCATTTTAAACTGACTTTTGTAAGTCTTAACAGGGTCAAAAAGACTTGAAAGAACTACACTGCATTCACAGATCCCGGGAATGCTTATATCAACTGCTGCAGATGGTTTTAACATTCTGATGCCTTCAAATATTGAAAGTGCTCTTCCTGCAAATGACGCTTAAAATGTTGAAAAACTGTTGGCACTACGTTTACGTTCCTGCTCTGGATGGAGACGTATTCTACAGATTGAATTCAAAGTCTAAATGATTGCAGATTCTGGGGAGGCACTTACTACCGTTTTAAAAAATCTCTTACCAAGCTGCAAGTGGTGGCATTTCCAGTGGCACGGGTCAGATTGATCTACTATTTCTAGATGTTTCCAACTCATGGAGTAGCAGTTACTACTGCTTTGGAAAACATTTCACCAAGTTGTGGCAATTTTGTTGTGTGTAATTTATTTAGTTTTGGTTGAGTTAAAAAGAGTATATAGTATGAAGAGTTTGTTTTGAACCCATACAATTTTATAAACTCAGTAGTAGCGGTTGGTTGTGAAAATTTGAAATATAGAGGGACTCTCTGGTCTTGCTTATTGGTATTTTTTTTTTTCTTTCTTTTGGAACTGTGTCTTTTTGGTGAATGAGAATATTTGTAGAGAAAAGAATCTAGTACATATACAAGGGAGGCAAAGTCATTCAACTTGTAATTATTGATTGCAGTGGTGATATTTATGTGCAGGGACGGATCCAGGATTATGACTTTTGGGGGGCCAAAGTACGTTTAACCTCTAACCAATAAAATTTGAAGTTCAATACCAATTTCTACTAACATGAAAAAAATCAATAATGTTATGATAAAATATTGTGCTATATATTCGTTGTCAACATAGTTGAGTACCAAAAGATGATCATATAATTGATAATATTTTTTTGCCTATATTCACTTACAAAAAGTAGTAACTATTTCTACATGCATTTATTTATTAAAATTAGGCATCTTCAATTGAGCTCGATACTCTTTCATAATATCAAAATTATGAATGATAGAGTCTACATCAAACCCTCGAGCAATGTTTTTTTCAATGTACGTAATCAACTAACTAGCCAGAAAACCATCTTCCATCCTATATATTGTGCAATTTAGACTTAACGAGTTTCATAGTTGAAAATGCACGTTCCGATGTAGCAGTTGAAACAGGTAAAGTCAACACAAGATGGATCAATCTATCAATAAGAGGATAACTTATTGACTTTTTTGTTTTTGCCAACATTTGACACAACTCAGAAATGGTTGACAACTTTTGAAACTCGGGAAGTATGGAAATATCAAGCTTATAGTTTTCCAACTGATATTTAAAATGTAATTTTTCTTGCTCGGAGAAATCCATGGGATAAAATTTACTTGCAAGTTTGCAAATATTCTAAAATTTGAATGATCTATAACCATCCCTAGGATCCAAAACTGAGCTAAGAACAAGCAATTCCATTACATCTTCCTTAAACCTATTGTTTAATTCTTGTAACTGAGAACCAACAGTAACTATAAAAATATCAACTCGAAAATGATGTTCCACAGTGAGCTGATCTCTTTCAGAACGAGACCGACCTCGGCCTCCTTTATAAGGACAGCTCATATCAGGAATCTGTATACCATAATCATTAGAAAATAATTTAATTTTCTCCAACAATGGAACTCATCCATCTTCTCTAAATTTTTGAATAAGTATCTTCGTTGTAGACACCAAATCATAGTATTAAAAAAAAAAAAAAATACAATATTTAGTTAATAATTATACCAATAACAATTATCAAATTTTCATCACACCAATAACAAGTTAAAAGCAAAATAATCACATTATTCAGTCTAAAATCATAATCAATCATAGATTAATAATATTCAATCTAAAAGCAGAATAATCACATCACATTGAAGCTAAAGGGGATATCATATATCAGATAACTTACCAGATTCAAAACTCTTCGTTTGTGAATATTAGATAACTTATGCCTCCACAGATTATTTTATTTGATATCCTTTCAGATTCATAACTTATTTTTTTGTCAAACCACAGTGCAATTCCTTACTCTTCGTTAGTGAATATCAGATAATTTCGTCTGAAGGGATATCCACGGTTCCACCATCCACGCCGACAGCTCCGACGAAGCCTCCACCGGACCACCGACAACAAAGTTTCTCCGTATCCCTCGTCGCTTTGCTCCTCTCTCTTTCGCAGAATCATAGCAAAACTCTCAAATCAGATCAGTTGTTTCCTTTTCTTTTTTTTTTAATCTTGGTGCTTTGTTTAAAGCTTCTCCAACAAGCCTTATAGCTTATATATATGTAAAAATTTCATATTTTACACTTTGACCCACTAAAGTTTCTAAAATTTTGCTTTCATCTTGACCTAATTTAAAAAATACATGTACATGAAATTTAAAATAGATTATTATATATGTTAACTAATTCAAAAAAAAAAAAATTCCAAATAGTTTAAAAAATTGGGGGGCTACTCTATATAATTTTGAAATTATCTAAAAAAAATTTGGGAGTGCGAACTTCTATAATTTTAAATTATTTTAAAATTTTTAGTATAATATATGATATTTTTCAAATTTTTGGGGATGCGGCCGCCCCCCTCCCTAGATCCATCCTTGTTTATGTGACGATATTATTAAACAATGAGAAATTTTATATTATGGTAGTGGACTTGCATCTCACCTGCTGTATTTTATTGGTCTGTGATACTTTACTAAAATGATGTTACTATTTCATTCAATATTTGTTCAGCATTTCACCCTTTACAAACAGTCAGCTAATTACAAAGTGAAAGATTAAGATAAAAGTGATTTTTTTTTTTTTTTGTGAGATGGTAAGAGAAAAAGCTTTGAGAGAGCAAAATTGAAAAGTTTTGGTTGAAGCTTATATTTGAAATCTAGCAACATGTTTGGGGGCTTTGAAGACCATGGAAGGGTCTGTTATTTCTCTGTTGCCATGTTTGCATCTTTCTACTGGTGCTCTCAGAAACTCCTATTTATTCAAAGTACAAAGCTGGAACAGGGTAGTTGGGGATCTTGTCCTCATTTGGCATATTTCTACACAACTGAAAAATGAAAAAAAGAAAAGAAAAGATGTGAAGTATGTAGAAATAGCCAGTTCTGAGTGAAGAATATTGAGATATTTGTTTGCTTGAGAGCTAATATTGCATGGGACCATGCCCTCATCATGCCCCCATTGAAATGTTGTTTTCTTCTTAATGCTGGTTTAGTTGTGAGCACAAAACAAGATTGTTTGCCAGCTGTCAAATTGAACTGCCAATGCACAATTTAAATTCTCCAATTTATTGACAATGACATGACAAGTTCTAATTGGATCACCATTAGTTTTTAGCCAAGGCAAAAAAGACAACCGCATTAGTATTTATAGTATCAGTAGACTAAAACACAAGGCTTACTCCAACTGATCTAAGCCCTCCTATCCAAACCAAAATAATAAGAGCAATGATTCATAACTCTAAATTTTGAACTCTAACAATGGCACTAATGATATGGCATGGAGCAAAAAAAAAAAAACAAGACACATACATCAAATCATTCATGAGTGGGGCTCACTGCCATACAAGTAGAGCTTTCATTAGAGCTCTACTTTTAGTGCTCTTAAATATTTTTGAAATAATAATAGGAATAATTATTATTATTTGGGGTCAATTGTTAAGAGATTACAAATATAATTAGTGAAATTACTTGCGCTGGAAGATAGTTCATTATTTGAAAAACACCGCTAATTGTTAGGTTTATTTAATCTTAACTCTCAACAACACCACATGAAATATTTTTCACAAACAGATCTATTCTATAATATAGATTGCATCTAATTGGATAATCATAGTCCAACCATAATACAACAAATAATAGTCAAATAACCAACTCAACAAAGAGGCTCATAATAGGAAAGAAACCAATAATGTCACCAAAAAAAATTGAACAAATTATTATTTACTCAAAATGATGTGGTAGATAAGTATATGTATATAATATGTGTAATTTAATTTTTTTTCAATATAATAAAATTGAAATACTAAAATATTATACTTAACATTTATTTTCTCTCTCTCTCTCTCTCTCTCTCTCTCTCTCTCTCTCTCTTCTTTTTCCTTTTCTCCTCTATATCTCTTAACTCTTATTATTTATAAATTATTATTCGTAATATATTATATTATCTCTAATTTTTATTATTATTATTTTTTTATTTTTAAAATTACAAAATTAATTCATTCTTGTTCTTCTCCTGCCACCTCCTGATTTGTTCCATCCCCGATATGTAGCAGAGATGGAGAATGACACACTCACCCCAAATCCAATCTGTTGACATGAACACATACAATTCATGCAAAACGTGATTGACCAAATAGTTCTTGGCTTGTTCCTGCATCTAAATCTATCACTTCCATTTGGTAATGTGCGGAAGGAACAAGCATTAGATCTCTCCCTCTCCTTTTAAAAATCTATCACTTTCATTTCTTTTGGACTTTGTATACACTCATAAATTACAAAATAAAATAGTATTAACTAATAATTAATTTCTTTTAATGTAATTAACTTATTTTTATATTTTTAAGCTTCCCCAAGTTAAGTTGAATACTCAAACTTAATTAAGTTGTTAACAAGTGTAAATATTTAATGCAAACTCATTAGCAAATATATATATATATATCAAGCTATTAAATAATCTTATCTCGTATTGTCATCTCTAGAGATTACAGTATAAATTTGTTCACACACAACACGTACAAGACATAACATTTGATTAGCTTACTTGAAACTTGGAAGAGATCACTTCATTGGTTCAATGAATGAAGTGTTATGTATTATTGTATGAATGTAATTCATTGATTATTTTTTTATGAATAATATATATATATATATTTTGTGGTATGTGTGTGTGAAAAAATCATTGTTAGTGAAGGTTGAGAAAAAAAATACCACAAAATTCCACCACAAAATGAGTTGCACTTTCCATATTTTTGTAATTTTTTTTTTCTATTTATGTATGCACCATATACACATTATAATTAAAAAAGAAAATAGGATAATTTCATATTTTCTGAGTTATGATTAAAAAAAGAAGAAGGTATAACCAAACACTATATGAGGCATAATCAAACATCTTAGAATAATGTTATAACTAAAAAAAAATTAATTATATCTTAAAAAAAAAAATGTAACTAAAGGTGTATATGGTATAAGATGTGTATGGTAGATTTCTCATTATTATTATTATTATTTTATTATCTTTTTTTGTGAAAAAAAAAATGACACCTAAGGGCATCTCCAACGGTTTACCAAATATTTCATCAAATCTGAGTAAAAATATGACGAATTTCTCTATCTAATATCAGTCACTCCAACGGTGAATATGTAATTGTTAGCAAAACACAGGTTGTCCGGGGGGACGACTGGCTGGTCGTCTGATCGGTTTGACTGGCAAGAGCAAATGAAAAAAATAAAATAAAAAAATTCCCTCCATTTTTATTTTCCTCAATTCCTTTGCCATTTCTTTTTCCCTCTATTAAATATTTTCCATTTCTTTTTGCTTCCCTAAATTATTTTCCTCAAAAAACAGATATAAACATATTAAACCATGTACTATATAAACCAAGCAAATAACGTTGTATCTGGAACCAACCCATAATTGAAAAACATAGCATAATGATTAGCTCAACTTCTTATTTATTCACTGATTTTCCATTCTCTTCTTCTTCCTCATCATCTGATGATGAAAGTAATGATGAAAAATTCTTGCACTTCTGGGTGTTTATGAGATAAATAATCCTAGTATGATATAGATTCTGAGAAAAAGTGATCAATCAAAGAAAAAATGTGGTTCTATTGTAGGACATAAATACATAAGCCGCGATAGAAGGAAGGATCATGATTGATTGTTTACGGATTATTTTGCGATAAATCCAGTTTATTCACCTGCAATATTTCGGAGACGTTTTAGAATGCGTCGTCATCTATATCTGCGAATTTTGAATGCAATTGAAGCACAAGATATATATTTTGTTCAAAAAAAAGATGCAGCTCGTATATTTTCGGATTGTCTCCACTTCAAAAGATGACTTCAGCAATTAGAACACTCTCATATGGAGTGGCAGCAAATGCAGTTAATGATTATGTGCGAATTGGAGAAAACACCGCAATTGAAAGTTTGAAACACTTTTGCAATTCAATAATCGAAATCTTTGGACATGAATATCTTGGATTTCCAACAACAACTGATATTACTAGATTACTTGCTATTTGGGAGGTTCATGGGTTTCAGGGTATGTTAGGAAGTTTAGATTTCATGCATTGGAAGTGGAAAAAATGTCCAATGGCATGGAAAGTCAATACGTAGGCCATCAGAAAAAGCCAACCATCATTCTTGAAGTAGTAGCTTCTTATGACTTGTGGATTTGACTTGCATTTTTTGGAATGCCTAGATCACACAATAACTTGAATGTCTTGGATCAGTCGCATTTATTTTCTGATCTTGCCTAAGGTAAAGCTCCGCCTGTCCATTACATTATTAATGGACACACTTATAATATAGGTTATTACCTTACTGATGGTGTATACCCTCAATGGGCAACACTGGTTCAGACAATCTCGTCTCCTCAATGGTGTAAGATTCAGCAAGGAAGGATGTAGAACGGGCATTCGGAGTGCTCCTTGGAGAGAAGATATTATTTAAACCAATGTTGCCCATTAAGGATATATACCATCAGCAAGGTAATAACCCATATTATAAGTGTGTCCATTAATAATGTAATGGACAGGTGGAGCTTTACCTTTGGGCAAGATCAAAAAATAAGAGCAACCGATCCAAGACATTTAAGTCATTGTGTGATCCAGGCATTTCAAAAAATGTATATTAAATCCACAAGTCATAAGAAACTATTGCTTCAAGAATGATGGTTGGCTTTTTTTGATAGCCTATGTATTGACCTTGCCATGCCGTTGGACAATTTTTCTACTCCCAATGCATATAATTTAAACTTTCCAACATACTCGGAAACCCACGAACCTCCCCAATAGCAAGTAATCTAGCAATATCAGTTGTTATTGGAGATTTAAGATATTCAAGTCCAAAGATTTCGATTATTGAATTACGAAAGTGTTTCAAACTTTCAATTGCGATGCTTTCCCCCAATTCGCACATAATCATCAACTGCATCTGCTACCACTCCATATAAGAGCATTCTAATTGCTGAAGTCATCTTTTGAAGTGGAGACAATCCGAGAATATATGAACTGCATCTTTTTTTTGAACAAAATATGTATCGTGTGCTTGAATGACATTCAAAATTCGCAGATGCAGATGATGACGCATTCTAAAACATCTTTGAAATATTGCAGGTGAATAAATTAGATTTGTCGCAAAATAATCCGCAAACAATCGATCATGACCCTTCTTTCTATCACAATGTATGTATTTATGTCCTACAACAGAACTACCTCTTTTCTTTGATTGGTCACTTCCTCTCAAAATCTATATCATACTAGCATTATTTATCTCTTAAACACCTAGAAGTGTAACAATTTTTTCATCATCACTTTCATCATTAGAGGATGAGGAAGAAGAAGAAGAAGATGATGGAAAATCAATGAACAAATAAGAAGTTGAGCTAGTCATTATGCTATGTTTTTCAGTTATGGGTTGGTTCCAGATACAACTTTGTTTACTTGGTTTATATAATATATGGTTTAATCTGTTTATATTTGTTTTTTGAGAGAAATAATCAAGGGAGGCAAAAAGAAATGGAAAATATTTAATGGAAGAAAAAAAAAATGATAAAAGAATTGAGAGGAGCAGAAATGAAGGCAATTTTTTTTTTCATTGGTTTTTGCTGCTCGACCAGCCAGTTGTTCCTCCAGACAATTTATATTTTACTAACAATTACAAATTCATCATTGAAATGACTAATATCAAATAGAATAATTCGTCCTATTCATACTTAAATTTAATAAAATATTTGGTGAACATATGCCCGAAACTCTCTAACAGATTATTTACACCAGCAAAACCGTTTGGTGTATAACGACCAACGTTGCTTCGTTTGGACTCCATGCCCAAGTCCAGCCTCTCCCTCTCTCCAACCTCACCTCCGACTCCTCTCCGATGGCTACCTCTCAACTCTTCCACCAACCCCTTCCCTTCCATCTCACTCCAATCTCTTTCTCTCTCTCTCTCTCTCTCTCTCTCTCTCTCTCCCCTGCAAAACCACAACCCAGATTACAAAATCATAAAATCTCTAAACCCAGCAAAGATCAAGTCTAATCTGAAAGAGCAGAGCACAATATCATATCACAAAATCTTCAAATTTGGTCAACCCATTGTTGAAGGAGAGGAATCATCTCTCAGTATATCGGGAAATGAACATGGGTTCAGATTCTATCTTAACCCCAATCATCAAACCCATGCCAATTCCAACCCAAGTAGAAGAAGAAGACCCTCCCATTCCAACCACAGCTCTTCTCTCCTTCAACACTGACCATTCTTCTTCACCCACACCTTCAAAACCCACCACCACCACCCTCCTCTTCATCTCTCTCCTCCTCACCACCTTCATTTCTCTCTCTGCCGCCCTCACTTTCGCCTTCCTCTTCTTCTCTCACACCTCCCAACCCATTCCTCAATTCGCTCGTCCACTCACCAAACTCAACCACCCAGTTGTTCTCTTGATTTCCTCTGATGGGTTTCGATTTGGGTACCAATTCAAGACCCCGACCCCCAACATCCATCGCTTGATCAACCAAGGCACTGAGGCTGATTTGGGTTTGATTCCTGTCTTCCCAACTCTAACTTTCCCAAATCATTACGCAATTGCCACTGGTTTATACCCTGCTTATCATGGAATCATCAACAATCTCTTCTTTGATCCACACACTGGTGATACTTTTTTTATGGGTAGTCATGATCCCAAATGGTGGTTAGGCGAGCCTCTTTGGGAGACTGTGGTCAATCATGGCTTGAAGGCTGCAACCTATTTCTGGCCTGGTTCTGAGGTTAAAAAAGGTTCCTGGACTTGCCCTGAGGATTTATGCAAGCATTTTAATTATTCAGTACCTTTTGAAGAGCGAGTCGATACGGTTTTACAGTATTTTGATCTTCCAAGTAGTGAAATCCCTGTGTTTATGACATTGTATTTTGAGGACCCTGATCATCAGGGTCATAAGGTTGGGGCTGATGATCCTGAGATCACTGAGGCGGTTGCTAGGATTGATAGGATGATTGGGAGGTTGATTCAAGGTTTAGAACAAAGAGGGGTTTTTGAGGATGTTAGTATAATCATGGTGGGTGATCATGGAATGGTTGGTACATGTGATAAGAAGTTAATCTTTCTTGAAGATTTATCACCATGGATTGAAATTCCACAGGATTGGGTTCAATCTTATAGTCCATTGCTAGCCATTCGTCCGCCACCAAGTTTCTCTCCAGTTGATATTGTGGCGAAGATGAATGAGGGATTGAATTCGGGGAAGGTTGAGAATGGGAAGAATTTGAAAGTTTATCTTAAGGAGGAGCTGCCTAGTCGGCTACATTACTCGGGGAGTGATAGAATTCCACCAATAGTAGGGTTGATTGAAGAAAGTTTTAAGGTGGAACAGAAGAGATCAGAGAGGAAAGAATGTGGAGGATCACATGGGTATGACAATGCGTTCTTCTCAATGAGGACTATCTTTATTGGCCATGGTCCTCAATTTGCTAGGGGACGAAAGGTTCCCTCCTTTGAGAATGTTCAGATATACAATTTGGTCACTTCCATTCTCAATATACAAGGAGCTCCCAACAACGGCACTGCATTGTTTCCCAAATCTATTCTTTTGCCTCGCCACTGAAATCCACTGAGATTATTCAAACAGTTTGAATTTCCGGAGTAGTGGCAGATATACAGGGATGGGTCAGAAAAGTTTAATCTGTTATGAACCCATCTCCATTTTGTTTGATGATATTATTAACCAAAATTTATTCTAGGAACACAAGAGGTAATACACAGATTTCTTGTCATCTCTTCCATTTTGTTGGATCCAATGTTAATGAGTAGCACATGTAAGTGTGGAACCTAGCATCTAAATTGTATTCTTGTAATTATCATTATTTTTATACAGGTATATGAATATACCACTTGGATGTTTGAACATGATCTGTTTTGAGTTTAAGGAATTTCCATGTTTCTATTGACTTTAATTTAGATGTTTATTTTAGTTTAGAAGGGCATTGCAAATTTGATCATATATTTGATTGTGGAAATCGCAATCTACTTGGTGGACTTCATTGTCAAATTAATGATGCATACTATTGCTGAGTTTAACGATACAAATGGAACGGAAAAAGGATATATACCTAAAAGGTGAAAAGAATTCATGCTAGGTTTGGGCTGTTTAATATTGTATAGATGGACATATTCTAGCTATTGCTTGCGTCCTTTTTATCGACTGTGGAACCTATATTAGTCTTGGCTCATTGCTTATCCATGTCTTTTATTACTTGAAATTTTGCTTCCAGGCTTGTAACATTATCAGCAATTATTGCCACTAGGATTAAGATTTTATTCTTAGATCTTTTCAACTTGAGCAACCTGGAAGAATAGAATACATAGAGTTGTACGTGGACACAGATGATTTTGAATTATTATTCATCTGATCTGAAACTTAAAATCTTGTCTCTTTGGCATAGGTTAGTGAGCTTCTACATTCAAACTTGGATACTTGTCTTCACCCTTTTCATATAGTTAAACCAGTTGAAAGGTGGATTTTGATTGTTGCATTGAGGCAAGTGGTGTGAATTTTTAGTATTGCAGTTTGACATTGACTAACTTATATGCATGCTCATAACTTGGAATGTGCATTTGATTATTTCTGCATATTTTCTCTAGGGAACAAAAAAAAAAAAGAGGCTTCAAGACAGCAATTTACCTTACTTGCCTGTTTTATTCTCAACATGCTTTAATGGTTTAAGGGTTATGAAAAACATCAAGTAATACAACTTGTGGATATCTACAGATCACTGTTGATAATAGAAGTAAATGAAGTACTGAATCATCTCTCTCTCCTTTTCTGAGCATGGTTATTGATAAAATGAGGTTGCTGATGGTGGGTGAAGGTTAAAATCTTAGGTAATTATTTGTCTCCATGTTCATTACTGAGATGCAGTGTTTTCTAAAATTCTTGATTTTTATTGATTACCCAAGACCATTTGGATCTTAGATTTGAGTAGAGAGATTTATGAAGGGAAAAGTCACAAAATAGAAGCTAAATTTTTATCACTTTTCACCTCTCATTTTTCCCTCTCCCTCCATACATACTTAATTAAATTCATGATCCAAACACTGTCTAAGAGCACTAGTTAACAAACCATAAATGGTTGTACATTCCTCAGCTAGCCACTTTTGTTGCGAATGTAAAACTAGTTAACAAACCATTGTAAGACATTGTAACAAACCATACTTGTTATTGTGTTTTTTTTTTTTTTTTTTGCTTCAAAAATCATACAGATTTTCAGGTATTTTAAGTGTTTCATAGTCCTTTTTCTACTGCTGATGAGAAACTCTCCATTATTGAATTGTTTTATATGCTTTAAAATCCACCAGGAAACCGATGTGTCAAGCAAAGTTGCCGCGGCCATTTTGTTGTGGATTAGTTTTTTTTCTTCATCAATTGTTGCAGAAGAGCAAGAGGGTGTAAGTTATGATTGTTTCTCAAGCTTGCATGTTAAAACTCTTTTGATGAGTTTGGTTATGATTAAAAAAATGTTGGGAAGTGCGGGCAAAATATAAGAAAATAGAACCCTTTTTTTTTTTAATTTTTGTTTTGTGTTTTTGGTGTTGGTTTAGCATTAGAGAGAAAAAAGTGCAAGAATATTAAACTCATTTTGAATTCATTACGCCTTTCATTTAAAGAAGAGTTCGGTCTAAATTTTTTAGGTCTAAAAAGCGTCATTCAGTTCAAAATCTAGACTGGAGTTTTCCTTCGTTAAAAATGTATTTTTATTTCAATTTTATTTATGTACAAAATTACTTTTAAAGGTAAAAGACAAAAAATAAATAAGAAAAATACTTGGGACCTCTAATTTAGAGGTACCACTAATGCCACTGTCAGTCATGTGTCTTGTTTTTTTTTTTTTTTTTTCCTCCTTTTTCACCTCATTAGAGTTGTGTTTAGAGGTGTGTTTTTAGAGGTCTCTAGCATGGTTGAATAAATAAATTTGAAACTTTATAATCATTCCATTTTAAAGAACTATTCCTTTATTCCTTTTTCATTTCATTTCTCTATTGCACATTCTCTTACAAAAGTACGAATCATAGTTTTGAAAAAAAATAAAATAATAATAATAATAATAATGAGGCAACGGACGGAGAAAGTGTGATAAATGAATGACTAACGAAAAAAGTAAAATGATTTAGCCTCTGTTTGGGGGGGTAGGTTGATTTTTTGACTTTTTTAACTATTTTAGCATGAGTTAAAAAGTTTAGTTTGGGAAAGATTTTTTGATTTTTTAGTTTTTTTGACTTTTTTTTTGTGAGAGAAGAGTATAATGATTATGGGTTGGATGTGATGTTTTGTTTGTTGTGACTAAAATAGTCTATTTTGTTTTTTGTGACTATTTTAACCACAAATCAACTTGCCAAACAACACCTTAACATTTTCAAATCGAATTTGAAGATGAGTGCTCGATTTTTGAACAAAACTAAACAGTCCAGAGCTCCACTACCAAAATAATAATGTTATACCAATAAAAAATTCATATATAAGACCTTTTATTTTAAAATAAAATTAGATGAATCATATTAATCGTCCTCATAGTTTGAGATTTGTATCATTTTGATTTTTGACATTTCAAATGTAATACATTTGACTCTGAATTTTGAATCTCGTTTCAAATAAAGATAATTAAAGACATTGTTATTATATTTCAAGGGCAAAGTCGTTATACAATTTATTTTGTATTGGTTAATTTATATGTTGTTTGAAATATAATGGTCTTTTTTTAATGAATAATATTGAAACTTTTTTGGTTATAAAGATCTGTTTGGTTTGATTTTCAGAATTTTTTTCCAGAAATTTTTTCTAAGAAACTAAAAATTAAATTAGTAAAAAAAAAAATTAAAAACATATCGGCCTTGTTTGGTTTGACTTTGGAAAAAAGATTTTGGAGAAAATTTTTTAAAATTTTGTTTGGTTTATAATTTTTTTCAAAAAATTTTCAAAATTACTTTCTTTCTCCTACACATCAATCGATCATTTTTTCTCTCTCCTCTCTCATTTTCAATCACTTTTTCTCTCACATACATCTACTCAACTACAACAAACTATCAAATCATCCCAAACTCCAAAACTATTTTCAAAATATATAACCAAACAAATTACAAAAATTTCTAAACTCTCTACCCAAAATATTTTTTGAAAACTTATCCCCCAAAGTCAAACCAAACAAAGCCATCATTTTTATATAAAAGTTTATCTTTTGGAAGGGTAGAAATAATTTTTTAAAATATATATTTTTTTATATTTATTTTAGTTAAATTAGTTTTTAATTTTTCAAAAGTCAAATATGACGACAACTTTAATGTCATTATTAAACTAATTCATTAAATCAAAAAATCTCAAACAAAAAATATTTCATATATTAAACATATCAATTATAAATAAAAGCATAATAACCATCTATTACATAATAACCATCCAAAAATATTTGTTAACAACAAATACAAACATCTAGTACATTATAATCATTCAAAATTATCAACAAAAACAACTATTTATTATATGATTATCATTCAAACATATAATAAAAATTAATTTGGTAAAAAAATAAAATATAAAAGTATAAAAAAATTTATCATTTTTATATAACTTTATCTTTAGTGAGTAGAAATAATTTTTAGAAATTTAAAAATAATTTTTTGACATTTATTTTTGTCAAACTAGTTTATATTTTATCAAATTGACAATTTTATTTTTGAAATGGAACAATAATATCTTCAATTATCTTTATTTGGAACGAAATTTAAAATTTAAGGTCAAATGTATTATAATTAAAAAATTAAAAATTAAAATGATACAAATTCCAAACTACAAAAACCGTTAATATAATTCATTAAATATAAATGTATTTATAATAATAATCAATGTGTTTGTTTTAGTTTTCTGAAAACTGAGTTTTTTGTTTTCGAATTTTTTTTTGTTTATAGTGAATATTTTTTAAATTTTAAGCATTTTTTTTAAAATTTTTGTAGATGCACCTTACTTAGATGTATTTAAAAAGTAAAATATTTGTAAAAAAATTAATAAATACACAAAAATACAAAAAAATATATACATAATTTTCATTTTTTTTTATATTTTTAGTATTTAGTAAATTTTTTTAAAGATTTTTTTTCACGAAATTATACTTTTAAAGTGTATTTATATATGCACCAATAAATCCCAAATCCTTATCTTCTGACCCATTTAGTCCTATTTTTTATCTTATAATCCAATTAGTCCCAATGTAGTGTTAATGACAACATTATCCGTGTTTGACTCTGTTTACCACCTTCTAGTAAGGGTAATTGAGGAATACTCCAATGTGGATTTTACTAAAATGCCCAAAGTTCTTAATTTGTTGATGTTTGTTTTCCCTCCCAGCAAATCGGAACTGAAGAGACGTGGATGGAAATTGTCACAGTACGCCGATGTTAATGGCATAATGTTAAGCGTTGCAGTTGAAGATTCTTTATTGGCAACATGAAATCCTTGTGGATTGGGATAATAGAATACGAATTTGCATTTTACTTGAAACCCTAACGAATACGCAACCCCTTCCCCTGTTGATACATCGATACCAGTGAACTGGGTGGCTGTGACGCTGTTGTGCTTTGGAGCAATGTTCGGAAAACCTTCGTAATCCGGTGAAAGTGACTGTGGTTGGCAAAAATGTCTCCAGGTATGTTAATCGTCTATCTACATCAACCCCTGCTTTCGTTTGTGTTGGTGCAGTTGGGTTTTGCCGAAATTGTGATATGTGTAATATGAGGCGAACTGCAGTCTATTGTGGGTTTGACATAGAGTTGTTAGTATGGAGGATTTTGTGAAATGCATGCTTGTTGTGTAGAGTAGTTTGGCAATGTTGTTGGCACGTTATGGGTTCTGAGTTTGTTGCGTTCTGCCGGTTGTGTGGTAATGTTAGTTAGTTCAATGTAAATTTGATGTTAATAGAATTTTGTGATCAGGTTTGTCCTGGATTTTTTGCTATTTTGTTGGTGGTGCATATGGTCCTGCATTTGTGAGGGTTCTTGTATGGATTTGTGGGTTTTTTACATTGATCGAGATAGTCACATATTTGAGATGGGGCGTCATTTTTTGAGGGGGTTTTTCGTTGGTGTGTGATTAGTCGTCATGGATTGATGAAGTGTGTTACACAACCTTCAATTCATAGTAAAGTAATCACACATGTGTAAGTTTGTTTGATGAATAAACATCATCTGGTTAGAGTTAAATTTATTGTTCGCTGCAATTGTGGTCGGGTTTTGCACGAGTGCGTAATTATGGTTCGTTGGGTTTGTATGTAATATAGTTCAAAATAGTGAACTTTTTTCGTTGGCAAGTGATAATACATTGGTTTTTATGGTGTTGCATGTAATACGTCAACAATGTGTGGTATGCAATGGGTTGTTTAAACAAACGTTGGTGTGCCATGTTAATGGTATGTTCATGTTTTACGTTTCTGATGTGACAAGTTGCGTGAATGTATGAGTTAATTTGGTGATTTGTTTGATGGTGCTGTTGGTTGGTGTGGTTTAATTTGGTGGGGCATGCTATACTAATGTTCTACTACTGTGCTACTAATGTTATTCATGATTTGATTTGGTGTGCCATGATGTATGCTCTACTAATGTTATTCATGACGTTTTGCATGTGTTGTTGGCAGTTTTACTTTGTTGCTGCTAATTTACATGTAACATATGTTGCAGGTAGTAGTGGAAATAGGAATGGTAAACAGAACATTGTCACGAGGTCACCGCAAACGTTGACACGACTGGCCACGAAAAAACAATCAAAGCTGCCATTCAAAAAACAAAAAGGGCTCACTGATAATGTTCGGAAAGCTGATGTTGATCCGTCAAGGTTAATGTACCGATCCAACATATCAGGATTGATTAGCACAGTGCTTGAATTAGAATTACGTGATGGACACATTAGACAGCTGCAGAAAACCCCGTTTTGGGTTATAATTGATGCTATTCGTGTTCACGAGCTTGATCCGAAAGCGTTCAAGAAGTGTGATGCAACGGTCTGTCACATTATCCAATCTTACAACCCCAAAGATGAGAAGTTCCATGTTGGTGGAGCTAAGTTACCGTTGAGGAATAACGATATCAGGTTGATATTTGGGGTACAGTGTGGGAAGGAGAAGTTGGATTTGGCACAAGGTGGGAAATGGCCCTCCGATTTCATGCAAAGACGTTGTCCGAATGTTAGCTGGATATCTTCAAAAGTTATAAAGGATTTGTTGGCAGAAGCAATCTGTGGTCGTACAGAGCGTGACGAAGAAGACGTGGCGAAGTTGCTGTGTCTTTATGTTTGTGCGAAGTTATTTTTTGCAACCACTGGCGAGCATATAGGTTGGGCGTTTGTTCGTGTGATCGACAAGCTGGACACGTTAAGACAGTATGACTGGACTGCAACGATAAGGAACACCTTGATTGGCTCGCTAAATGACATGTACAACAGGCCAGAGAAAGTGACTGGTTGTGTCGTATCGTTGCTGGTATGTACAATACGAACGTGCCAATCGCATACATGATTGAATAAAAAATAAAATCAAAGTTTGTTATAGTCACGTGTATATTGGATGGTTGTTTTATGTTTTGATTTCAGTTTTTAATTTGTGAACATTCGAACATCATCACCTCGAAACGGCCTAACGTGACTCCAAGGTTTTGTCGATGGCGAAGCTGAGAGTAATAAATTTGACGGAAGAAGGTTGCATTGAGGTATGGAATAAAATCGTTTCCATTTTTTTAATTTCTTTTCCCAATGCATACACTGAAGTTTTTTTTTTTTTAATTTTCTGTATCCCCAGGTGTAGTGTGGGAAACTTGTTGGGACAATTAGTGAATGTTATATTCTGAAATTGGCTGCTGCTGCAAACGAGCCGAACGAAAGTGGTAGAAGTAGGATGGATGTGGATCCAGCTGAAGTGTGCGATGGCCGTGGGGCTGCTGCTGAGATGGATGATATAGGCAGCGTGGAGCCTAGTTTCAATTGTTGGTAGCTGGAGACACCAAATGCTGGTAACATCAAAATGAAAGGTAGAGATGATTATGAGAATAAGAATACTGGTACACCAACCAGCAAGGTAAAAGTGGGTGGGAAGATAGTGGCAGGTAGGGAAGTGTGGTCGGTATTGTTCCCGGATCTTCTAGAACTGTCTAGCACTCCGGACGGTGAAGCCGTGGGTGAAAAACAAGGGGGGGTGAATGATGAGTTGAGATCTTGTCATGTCAGAATTGCTGAGTTGGAGAGCGAAATCAAGAGTAAAGACGCACGGGTGCGTGAACTGGAGCAGCGTGTTGAAACGATGGAGCAACTGCTCGGGAGGCATGCTGGTAATTTGTTTGTAGACTTAAATAGTGTGATTGTCGAAAAGGATTCTGAAATTGATCGACTCAGTAAGGTGGTTGATCAATTGGAGTAAAAAATAAGCAATTTGCAGGATAGTCTTGATGATTTTGAGGTGCACGAGGTCACGCAATGTGTTGTCAATGATGGATCAAATCAGCGAACACCAAGCAACAGTCTTTCAGGGAAAGTGAGTGGTTCTGGCCACGTCACGAGTGTCGAAAGTGCACAGCACTCTGCGTGTCCTGTAGGCCAACCGCAAGATGTGGACACCACCGAATTAGAGATTGTTGAGCACGAAGCTGGGATTTAAGATTTAACGGCTGACTTTGCCCATGGGAATGTATGTTCGACTGTGGCAGGGGTGGAGGGTAGTTGCAGTCCCCAAAATGAGCAGCCAGCGTAAGATGGAAATGCAAATGTTGGCGCAACTGTGGTTGGCGTGGGAGCTGGTTGTGAACACACAAATGCTGCAACAAGTTCTGGGCCGAAAATGACGTCCCTGGTCAAACGGGTGAAGACCAAACCAAGACGAGAATTTAGGTTGTCGGACTACGAATATCCTGTCATATTTGGGCAACAACAAGTAAGTGCGAATGTGAGACTAGGTAAATCGTTTGAGCTCGGGGTGATTTATAGTGTTGAGGACGTCGAAGTGGAGCGTAAAACCTGGCATGGTTTTGGTCTGAACAGAAGGCACACTGTGTGGAACATGTTGAAGGATGAAGATAGGCAACTACTAGAGAGAATGTACAGTCTAGAGGGGGACGAGTAGGTTGTTTGTATGGAATGTTGTACTTTTTAACATGTAGAAGTTGTAAATGCTGTTTTATGGTTGTTCTTAATTTTGGTTTATGATGTGTAGGTTAATAGTGTGAGACGGTGGACACAATGGAATACAAGTGCATTTCACAGACATCAAAGATCTGGTGCAGCAGAACTCCATTCATGGGAATGTAAGCTGGTGTCGTATAATTTGCCCTTTATTTATTTCCCTAGGAAAAAACCCCACATAGAAATGTAAACATTGTGTCATTCATATCGTAGTTGATGTGGCTGTGACGAAATGATAGATGAATTTAATAACACACCATTACGAATATGTAAATGCATGCACTCTCACTTGATGGTGCAAAAATGGTAGTAGCACATGCTGGACATTAATTTACAAAATGTTATTAATAGTGCACTGTAATTGTAATGGGTAACATATGGTGTAGGTAATCGATGCATACATTGCTATGTTGACTGAAATGCGTAAGACGGTGTCTGGAAGACCAGAATATATGGGCACGACATACGTTTACTCTAGTGTGTGTTTAGTATGTACCACTACTAGCGTTCATTTGCACGAAATCTGAAAATAATATTTGTTGAAATGAAATTTGACACGACTTTGGTGGCTTTGGAAAATTGTGCAGGATATGATGCGGAACAACAGCGCAATGTCACGAACGAAGTACTTGAACGTACACATGAAGGTTGCGCGAGGTTGCAGATACACACTATTCCCGATCTATAATGCCAACCATTGGACAGTCATGGCACACGATTCAGAAAGTGGGAATTGGAAACATTACAACTCCATGAGGCCAAGACGTGGAGTGCGTGATGAGCATTACAATGAGGCTCTAAAAGTTATAAGTACAACAATACAAGTAGTAGTTTGTATATGATTTCTTGTCGATTTGTAGTGGTGGTTCCATGGTAGTTTATCAGATTGAGTTCTGAATGTGCATGGTTGATGAATTGTAATTTTTGTTGGTTTCAATGTTACCCAGTACGTATCTAAACTAACATGTGAGAAATTAACAGAAACAATTGGTGGCCGACCACCATAACAAGTTTGTGAAACCAAGAGTTACAGCTGAGGGCATTGGGGCAGACCTTTTTTATGGCACTTTTGTATCTGTTGTGGATTGTCCGCAACAAGTTCCAGAGTCGTAAGTAATTGTTATATTAGACTGAGTTAACTGTTTTGATGATGTGTTGTGTAAGTGACGTTGGTATCGGTTTTTGTGAGTGCAGGCCGGATTGCGGAATTTTCGCATGCTTCATTATCATCAGACAGTTCATTCGTGGGGTAGAAGTCGATACTACGATGGACGGTCTCATACCAACTGGGCTACGAGCTGCGATGGTGGACATGTGTCTTGAGTGACCCGGGCAGAGGACTCGGTGGTAGGACATTGTAAAGAGGTGTTCACGTTGCTCATTCCAGAAGGTGCAACAACGTGGTTACGATGTTTTTTTTTTGGGTTTTATGGATGTACATAAATGTTTTGTTATTTTGTGAGAATAGAACGTTAGGAGGGAAATTTTAAATTGGGTAGTTGTCCTATGTTACTTTATTATCATGGCGAATGGTGCACCAACAGTTTAAGCGTTGGTTAGAATTGGTTTTTTTGTGGACATAAATGTTGATATTATTTGGTAAGCAATTCAAATAGTTTCTTGGATTCCATATTATCAGCTTTGAACCTTACGTGCGAGAAAAGTATTTCTTACACGGCTACTAGTATGTCATCGTCCTTTTGTTATCGTATGGTGGAGATGTGATGGTAATGTCCTTGAAAATGTGAACTGTATGTTTAGGTTTTCATGTGCATAGGCATGACATTGTTTCTTAAAGCCAGATGGTCCTTGGTGTATATATATGGTATGATCTATACAGGATTTTACATGCTGACAGTGAGTTTGGGAAAACTGTTTTGCCACAATGAGAGTAAGCGTGGTTTGATTTCTGCGTAAGTTGACGTGCGCACATCGGCTACGTGGTTAATATGGCATGACGGTAGAATAATTGGCCATTGCCATTTTAATTATAATTGTAGAGACAACATTTCATTGTAAACGTAATATTACATTGCATTCGAATTTTTTGAAACAGTGGGTTTGTGGTGCATATTGTGTATGATGTACACTGAATTGCAAACATACACCCAAACATAAAAAACCATTGGCCTTCCGATTATTTGAAAACAGTGGGTTTTGGGTGACTGTTTGGTATGATGTGCACAGATATGAAAACAAGCGACACCCATTACTGTTACGGTATAGCAACATAAAAGTGATGTCATAATGTAATGACTACGGTGGTTGGGTATTAAAGGTGCAGTGTGTGATTGTTCAACAGTGGGCACCGAAATGGTAGCTGGGTTAGAGAGAAGTGTATACTCTACCAATTTGAATAAACCCATAAGAAAAAGTAAATGACTGATTATAAAACAATGTCAAAAACAGTTTGGAAAACAGAATATGGTAGTCCAACTGACCCCCAGTTTGTCGGGGAAAAAAATTAAACCATATGGCAGCCCGTCTGTAACGGCTCTTTACATGTTTTCCTATTGTGATTGCCCAATTTTCCGTAACGCCTGCAACGTATACGTTGCACTACCTTGCCCTCAGACGGAATTCTCTTCCGTTTGGGCCTACCGGGAGGACGCTTGACTGTCGACGGTGCCATTAAATATTCATTCGGGTTAAACGTCGGCCTCTCCACTGTTGGAATGGGATATATAGTTCCGCTATAAGTAGCTTGAAATGTCTCGATGTAGAATGCAGAGTCTATTGAATCGTAAATGTTTCTCCCATTATTACGGAATGCAACGACAGCATGGGAACACGGGAACCCATTAATCTGCCACTGAAAACAGGAACATGTTTGCTTGACGACATCAACCAACACCGATGGATGGGAGTGAACCTCATACACATCATCATTAGCCTGGCTCACACACTATGCCCTATTGTCGTTATACGCTGCCACCAATTTTTTCTCCATCTTCGGGCATATTACACCGGCCCATTTAGTGCATTTAATTCTGCGCTCCGACATCTGCTCCATGGTTTGACCCCTTACCATATCAACCAATCTAGTAATAGGAAGATGCCGAGCCTGGCTGACCTAGTTGTTGAAAGATTCGGCGGCATTTCAGCACATCTCCCCGTACCGTCAGCCACTAAAAAAATGAACAAAGTAAACGTTTACGGAGAGCATAAATTATGACGAAAACGTATTATAAAAAAAACATGCGGGAATTAACAATACGCCATAACCCGTTAAGCGGATTGTGAAGTACCTGAAATACGCATTAGACCAGTGTTTTGGGTGCACGTCTTTCAGAAAATCTTCAATCGCAGCTGGGTTGGACTTCTTTAATACCTCCAATTTCTCTTTAAAGCAAGTAACAGTGGGCGCGTAGGCACATTCCCGCAACTTGCGCATCAACCCAATTTTATGCGATGCATTAACATATTTCATTCAATCTCACAAGTTCATTTGGAGATGCAACAAACAAAATGCACGATGCGCCGAAGGGAAAATTATTGGTATAGAGTGTATTAATCCGACGTAACGGTCAGATATGAAAGTTAATGTCCACCCGCCCCCAACAACTTTTTTCAAATTACGAAGAAACCATTCCCAATTGGATGAATTCTCGGAATCAACAATAGCAAAAGCTATCGGAAACAATCCTACGACCAAACATACAACATAAATAGTTTTCCATGAGTAAAGTTGTACATCTTCCACATAAAATAAGTACGACACATTTTGAAAAATGAAAGCAAATTACCATTAACTTTGCAAATGAAAGCAAAATGAAACCATTACCTTGATTGGCGTCTTTCGCAGTAGCCGCAAGCAAATTACCTTTGAACCTACCTTTAAAAAACGTTCCATCCAAAAATAGCAAAGGTCGACAATGATTGAACCCATCTATACAAGCGGAATGATATAAAATACCTAACAAACCTCCCGATTTTTTGGTCAAACTCAAGGTTAATGTAACTGTTTGGGTTTTTTTTGCATAACGGAATCGCTATACCACTTGAGTTGATCAAAAGACGTAGCATGATCCCTGTACACTTCGCCTCTCGCTTTCTCAACACCCAACCATGCCACCCGGTAACTAATGTCCAAACCATACTTGTTTTTCAAGTCAAACACAACATCAGTAGGGCGCGTCAATGGCTGATCGCGCACTCGATCCGCAACAACAGTAGACACCAAATCAGTCCCCGTACGAGGGTTCCTACAAGTACGTACAGCAGCCCCACAAGTATGCACACTATCAAACCTCTTAATACATAACACCCCAGTTGACGGTAACATTCTCACATGAACTGACCACAAACAATCTGTTAATGCCACAAACTTACAAACTACTATAATTCGAACGGAATCATTTTTAATGTACTTGAATTGAAATCCACGTTCAACGGCATACTTACATAGAACTTCACGGAATTCAGTTGCTCCACCATCAAAACAATATCCCACATGGGTAATCCCATACGCCCATTGCGCCGACAAAAACGTCTTCGATCTGTTCAGACAGTATGTTGGTAATAAGTCCATTTGGTCATCTACGCAACCATTCCGACTAGCATCTCGGGAAATTACCCCATCCTTCGAGGAATCCACCACACCACAATTACCCCTCACACCAACACTACTTTCCTGAATAAGGACCTCAATGTGATTTATTCCAAACGACTTAGCAAGGCACAACATATTTTGAATATCGTCGTCGTTATCCACCTTAAACTTCTTGTACCCGGGAACATCGAACACTAAACACACCACACTTGGTATCAATCCATCGAACTTCCCATAAATATCATCAACAATCTGTACGAATGACGAATCCTGATACAATCGAATAAGAACATTGACTAAACCGTATGAACACACCAACAATATCCCTCCGTCCATACCTGTGACACATTTGTTGAACCCATTACTATGGCAACATACCTATACGGGGAGCAAATATTCAAGCAAGCCCGTACTCCTTTCTTCCAAGCTCCGTTTCTGTCCGATCACCTGCGAACACAACGGCAGTGAGCTACCCGGCGGTGTGTGGCCGGAAAACCCCTCCGACGATCAAGTTAGCACACACCTTGGGATAGAGAAAAAAAGGAGTGAGTTGGGCGTAAGTGTATCTCTTACAAAATGTTCGTCTGTCTGCGTATGGGGGGCGCAAACATGCTTATATACCCTCTGCGCCCCAAATCTACTCCCAGTGATCTCTCAACACGTGGCACTGCTATCCCGTCTGTCAGCACAAATCTTGCTGCACATCACCTAACCCAATTGTCTGCCCACTCCTATGGGAGCTCGGCAGCCGGGCTGCACCATCTCGGCTATTAACGGCCATATTGCGCTTCAAGCCTAAGTATTCCCATAGCCAAGACCAGTGAGGACTGGGCTCGGCTGCATCCCAGCATAGCCAAGCTCGGTCAATCTCATGCTTGTCCGCCGTCGACCTTCCTACCGAGCAAACACAAGTAGCCCGGTCTAACCTTGGCGCCGCCAGACATCTCACTTGACCGGCTTTGATACCATGATGCCGCGTAGCTCGGTCAGACCTCGGCCTGCCTTAACCGAGCAGATTCCTGCAAGGACAGGGCCGAACTACCTCGGCCCAACCTCGTTGGGCCCAAATCTGTCCGGCCCAATTCCAGATCATAAATCTCCCTCTCAATTGCCCTTTAATTCCATCCGCGTAAGCGTGATTGGGATTACCCATTCTGACCGGGATAATCTCTTCCTCGGTTCATAATTTGCAAGAAACCAACCGAGCTAACTTCCGCGCTCTGTTCCTAGTCTTGCTCAGTCGTCGTCTCGTCTGACCTTAACGTCTTTTCAACTCTGACGCTGCCATTAATGGGGACACGTGTCAATCCCCCATTGGTCCTCGAGCAGCCAACCTAGCTGTCCCCTAGAATTCGAATTTGGGCGGTCTTTCTTCGTCCATATACATGTCTTCCTCTTCCTCATTTCACCCTTACTGATTCTCACTCCTCCTTGCTAATCCAGAGCTTTTGCCATTTCTCACCTGCCATTCCTGAGCTCGAGTTCAAGGAAGTAGCTACTGTCCTTCACAGGTATGGCCTCCAACTCCCCTTTTGTTGTTATTTTCTTTGATATTTCACACATTAGGGCACTAAAATGTAGTTTTTAGGGCGTAGGCCTTAAACACCGTCCCAAACCCTCAACTGTCCCTGGTGTTCTTCATTTTCCTTGATGAACATCGAAGATCTGGGGCGGACCGGGCTCCAGGTCTTCTTTTGATCCAAAAAATCACTCCGGCCGAGCAAATAACCTGTTTGTACCAACCTTAGTAGAAACCGGGCTAGCAAAAGGACCTGGCCGCTCGACCGGGCTAACATCTGGTCCGCTCGGGCGACCGAGCTCCTTGGTTAGTCTTCGCAACTGAGGTGGTTTGGCACTCTTCATGACCGAGCTAAAGTCAAGCTCACTTTGCGCGACTGCGCTCCCACTTACACTTGCCATCCTTTTCCTGCAAAGTCCAAGGGGACCACTGACCATTACCGAGGCTCTCAAAGACCGAGCAGCCGTCAATCACCAGCAAGTGCCAAACCTCCTCAGCCGAGCTAACCTAGCCGGTTGTACATGGGGAAATTCCGTTTCCTCGTCGATACCCCGGCTGCTCTGGCCGCATTCCGGGAGGAGTACGGCATCCCGGCCGACGTCCACCTTGAGCTTGCAAAGATTGAAACAACCCCTTGGGGTAGACTAGACCAGTGCCCCTTTATCGTGCTGTCCATCGTCGAGGGAGGCCTCCGCTTCCCCGGTCAACCCGCTGATAACCGAATTTCTGCGCCGGACTAGGCGTGCACCAACACAAGTATCAACCAACACTTACCGAATTATCAACGGCGTCCACGAGCTAAATAACCGGCTAGGCACAACTTAGGTTTAGCCGAGATACTGCGGCAATACACCCTTGGACACACCGGCGATGGCTTAGCCTATTATTTAAAAATCCGACCGAACAAGGAAAAAATAGTGACCGGCACCCCGGATAAAGACTTGCACAACGATGACTTTTTCTGGGTGTCTGGCAACTACGAAATAGCCGACGTACCGGGCTGGGCAATTAGCAAGAACTTCGGTTCCACATGTAAGCCACGCTAATTTGATCGGTTATCTACATTTCTCCAATATTCTGTACTTAACAACTTTTCCTGTTTCTTTTGCAGCAATTCAAGCCTTGCAAGCCAACTACCAATTTCCCAACATTGAGGCCATCCGGACCGTGCTTCGCTACAACCACCAGGATTGTAACGAGCTGCTCGGCTACACCCCTACTTATAGATATTCAGCTCCACGCCGGAGTAAAGTAACAGACTTTCTCCGTGCTCCATCACCTCCTCCAGACCCAACTCTGCCAGACGTTCCACTAATCCGGTTGACAGAAACTGAAGAGATGGGGAAAAGAAGTCGCATCAAAAACTTGCTCACGGCGACCTCAGTCGGGATACCGAGCATCGTTACCCGCTCCCCAGCGGCCCCGTGGTCGCGTTGGCATCTCCAGCCGCCGGGCAATCCAGACAAAAAGCTCACTGGGCAAGCAAAAGGCCTCGCGCAAACCCATCTGCCGAGCTGGTTGCCGAGCTAACTACCGAGCAGCCAACCGTCACAGCTGAGCCAACACCACCATGGCGACCTCAGCTGAAGCACCGAGGAAAAGACATCCCGACAAATGCTTCTGTTAAGGGCGACAAGGAGCACTTGCTTGCCTTCGACCTCTCAAAAGCTCTGCTGCTGCCGAGCGACGTGGTTGGCAACGACCACGTTCCTGACACCCGGCTGGTGAAATCAGCCGTGAAATCCATGACCAGGGTAAGAATCTCAATCTTCTACTTAAATTTTCATAAGTGTTTGCACGGTTTCTTCTCTGATCAAATTCTCTTTTTGCACGCCATCCAAAAGCAACACTTGGTCATGGAGCACATCCACAGACTTCGGCAAAAGGCGAATGACACCACCAGCCAAGTCCAAAGCCTTCAAACCGAGCTTGGCCGAGCAAAGTCCTTACTTGAAATCGCCAACGCCGACAACAACAGGTTGCTTGGTCAGCTTGGCGAGGCCGAGAAGAAGCGGGATGAACTCCAGGCCGAGCTTGACGCGCTCAAGAAGTCAAGGAAGAAAGACTGTCAAGATGCAAACAACGCCAGCTTCCTAGAAGCCGAAGATAATTACAAGAAGCAGGTCTTCGCAACTCAAGACATTTATTTCAAAGCGGGTTGGAAGTCTGCCTGCGAGCATCTCGGTCAAGGGCCCGATACCGATGTATTTGCCACTCCGCCGCCTGCCTTCCTACCGACCTTTCTCGTGCCATATGCCAACGACGTCTTCAGCGCGTTGCAGGCTGAAGCCGAGGAAGGGCTCGAAGAAGAAGAAGAAGAAGAAGAAGAGGCCGAGACAGATGCTGAGGGAGGGGACCGTGAAGAGCAAGAGCAGCCCGGCCAGACTTTGACCGGTGTATAAAATCAATCTCCAACAGTTAATTTGGAGACAACTGAGGATGAATTCACCAATCTATCCCCCTTAGCTTAGTTTTCTTTTTCTTTCTTTTTTTTTTTTTTTTGTGCTTGTTGCTTTACAATGTAACCGGGCTACCAGCCCCACCTTTTGTACTTATTTTCTATCAATGAAAACTTCAAATTTCATCAAGTGTTTGAGCGGTATACATGTCTCATAACGTCAGCCAAACAAAACACCTCGGCAAGACAAACCACTTTAAGTAATTCATAAAACCGGAAATGACATCTCGGCTTAAATTTCATAAGTGAACAAAACATCAACTCTTTTAACCGGACTAAATCATCTCGGTTGGAAATACCCAAGTTGAACAAAACATCAACGCCTTCAACCGGAGTAAATCATCTCGGTTTAATTCTGTGAGTTGAACAAAACATCAACTGCGCCAACCGGAGTAAACATCTCGGTTGAGAGTACCTAAGCTGAACAAGACATCAACTCTTCCAACCGGAATAAACATCTCGGTTTAATTCTGAGAGTTGAACAAAACATCAACCCTGCCAACCGGAGTAAACATCTCGGTTGAGAATACCTAAGCTGAACAAGACATCAACTCTTCCAACCGGAATAAACATCTCGGTTTAATTCTGAGAGTTGAACAAAACATCAACCCTGCCAACCGGAGTAAACATCTCGGTTGAGAATACCTAAGCTGAACAAGACATCAACTCTTCCAACCGGAATAAACATCTCGGTTTTTTCATTAAAATGACAATCTGAATGCTAAAGCAAAGAAGAAACACTTCTATATATTGACAAAAAGAATTACATTCTGAAGTGTAAGCCAAAAAATTCCATTGCACAAAAAGAAAGCTAAAGCTAGAAATAATACAGTTTGAGGTTGGCCGCATTCCATGGTCGGGGTATTGTTCTACCATCCAGATCCTCCAAGTGGTATGCCCCATTGCCCGCCAGACTGGTTATCTTGTAGGGTCCTTTCCAATTTGCCCCTAGTTTGCCTTTTCCTGGCACCAGGGTATTGCCCATAACCTTCCTCAAGACCCAATCACCTACTTTGAACGGTCTGGGGTGCACTATTTTGTTATATTTCCTTGAAAGTTCTTGTTGATAAGCGGCCACGTGGATGAGAGCCTTCTCCCGACGCTCTTCCACTAGATCCAGTTCCAGGGCAATGACCTCGGCGTTCAGTTCGGGCTCAAAACTTTCGCTTCTGAGTGTGGGCATGCCAACTTCCAAATGGATGACCGCCTCCATGCCATAAGCCAAAGCAAATGGAGTTTCCCCGGTGGACCGCCGAGGGGTTGTTCGGTATGCCCAAAGGACGCTGTGGAGTTCCTTAGCCCACTTTCCCTTTGCCTTTTCTAGCCGTTTCTTCAACCCATCAAGTATGGTCTTGTTTGACGCCTCGGCTTGACCATTGGACTGCGAGTAAGCCGGAGTGGAGTGTAGAATTCAATCTTTAAATCTTCACAAAAACCTCTGAACAGGCGACCGTCGAACTGGGTACCGTTATCAGAGATCAGAATTTTGGGGACACCAAATCGTGTGACAACGTTCTGCCAAACAAACCGCTTCACGTCTTTCTCCTTGATTGTTGCCAAAGGCTCAGCTTCAACCCATTTGGTGAAGTAGTCTGTAGTCGCGATGAAGAACTTCCGGTTGCCTGGTGCTGTTGGGAGCAGCCCCACTATATCCAGCCCCCACATTGCAAAGGGCCAAGGGCTGGTGAGGGGAAGGAGTTCCCTGGTCGGCTGGTGGATCTGGTGGGCAAATTTCTGGCACTTCTCACACTTGCAAACATACTTCTGTGCGTCGGCCTGCATGCATGGCCACCAGTAGCCTTGTGAAATAGCTCGGTAGGCCAAGGACCTACCCCCTACATGACTGCCACAAATGCCTTTGTGAATTTCGTATAGAAAGGCCTCCACACTGCTTGGGTGCACACACTTCAGATAAGGACCGGTGAAGGACTTTTTATACAGCGCTCCAGATGGAGAGAGCCAAAACCGCTCTGACTTCACCCGGACTTTGTGTGCTTCCTTCTTGTCGGCAGGCAGCGTCTGCTGTCTGAGGAACTGGATTATAGGGTCCATCCATGAAGGACCTAGCGCGGCGCAGAGTACATCCGTCTGCCCGGCTTCCTTAATGCTGGGCCTCAGAAGGAAGTCAATCAAAAGAGGGATAGGAGATGTACTATCAACCATAGAAGCAAGGCTGGCCAGCTCATCTGCTCGGCTGTTTTCTTCACGGCTAATCTGTTGGACTCTGATCGCCTGAAATTGCTTTATGTGTTCCCTGACCAGAGCTTGGTACTTTGCCATTCTGTCATCCTTTGCTTCATAAATCCCAGAGACTTGGTTAACCACAAACTGGGAATCACTGTAAACCATCAGCTCGGATGCCTGCATCTGAAGCGCGCTCTTGAGTCCGGCCAAAAGCGCCTCATACTCGGCCTCATTGTTAGATGCTGGGAAGCCGAGGGTGATGGAATGTTCAATAGTCAAGCCGTCTGGCGAAATCAAAACAATGCCCAACCCAACACCGTGACGGTTCGATGCTCCATCAACAAAAAGTTTCCACATCTCTCCCACAAAAAGCTTCCAACAGTCTGATGGGTCTTGAGAGGCTTGAAGATTGATCGGAGCAAGACTGCTCGGCTGTTCGGCTTCAAGTTTTGGTTTGATTGGTTCCACTTCAGCCTCCCTTGGTGATTCGGCGCCGGACTCGGCAAGTTGATCTATAATGTCCAAGTCCGTAGGCGAATCGCCAGGTTGCGGTATTATGCCGACCGCAGGCTCTGTGCTGGGTGGTTCCATTTCTTCCCCCCTTAGTGACGCGGTACCGAGCATAGCAGGTCAGTCGTTGATAACCAACTCCGTCATCGCATCACTGGTCTGTGGAGTCATACTAACTGAAGGTGCAGCAGTGGGGCGCGCAAGTTCCGCGTCGCCAACACCGCCAAGTTGTTGTACCTCGGTGAGGCTTGCATTCACCGCCTCATCTGCTGCGGTAATATCGACCGGGCAGACCGGATGAGTTCCAGGTGAGAATTCAGCAACGAAATCGGCCAAGGTCTGGGCTTTTATAGCAGTGCGCGGCTGGAACTTCACATCAAATTGTCCCAATTCGACCGCCCACTTGAGAATTCGACCAGAAAAGTCCGCCCGTTCGAACAAAGCCTTAAGGGGGAACTCGGTCAGAACGATGATGGTATGGGCGTGGAAATAGTGTGCCAACTTCCTTGAAGCCATCATCAATGCCAACGCAAGCTTTTCTAATGGCAAGTATCTCGACTCGGCCGGTAGTAAGGTTTTACTGACGTAAAAGATTGGGAGGTGCTTGATTCCTTCAGCTCGGACAAGCACCGCACTGACCGCATGCTGAGAGATGGCCAGGTAAAGGTAGAGCTCTTCGCCGGGCTTAGGTGTTACCGACAGTGGCGTCGAAGACAGATACTCCTTGAGCTCGGCCAAAGCCCGATGACACTCTTTGTCCCACGAGAACTTAGATTTCAATGCTTGAAAGAAAGGATGGCAGCGATCTGATGACCGGCTTATAAATTTATTAAGCGCGGCGGCCATTCCAGCCAGATGCTACACGTCCTTAGCCGAATTAGCCTATTTCAACTCTTGTACGGCTTTGATCTGTGTGGGGTCTGCTTCGATACCTCGGTTCGTGACTAGGAATCCCAAAAATTTTTTGGATCCCACGCCGAAGGCACACTTAGACGCATTCAGGCGCAGCTTGTGCTTTTTGAGGACGGTGAACATTGCGGCCAAGTCGGACAAATGGTCTGCTTGATGTCGGCTCTTAACCACCATATCATCAATATAAGCCTCCATTGTCCGGCCTAGCAGAGGAGCGAACATCTTGGTCACCATCCTTTGAAAAGTTGTCCCGGCGTTTTTCAAACCAAAATGCATGACTCGATAACAGAAGAGTCCTCTCGGAGTCATGAAGGAGGTGATCTCTCGGTCGGGCCCATGCATGGCAATCTGATGGTAGCCGCGGTAGGTATCCAAGAAACTAAGCCTGCTATGCCCAGCTGTCAAGTCCACAAGCTGGTCAATTCTGGGCAAAGGGAAGCTGTCTTTCGGACAAGCTCGGTTGACTGTCTTGTAATCGACACAAACTCGCCACTTCCCATTCTTCTTGGGCACCATAACTGTATTTGAAATCCACCGAGGGTAGTGCACTTCCTGAATTGCTCGCGCCTCAAGCAAGTTCTTCACTTCCTCCGCAACTACCTCAGCGTGATGCAACGCCGATCTCCTCGTTCGTTGAATGACTGGCTTTGCTCCGGGGAAGACATTGAGGTGATGGCAGATAAAACTTGGATCAAGGCCGGGCATGTCGTAAGGCGACCATGCGAAGACTTCGATGTTGGCCATCAAAAACTCCACCATTTCGGTCTTTTCCTGGGCAGTAAGGCTGGAGCCGAGCAAGAAGAACTTGTCCGGATGCTCCGTATCAATTCGCACTTCCACTAATTCCTCAACGGCTTTGTCCTCTGCCCTGGTGCCCACATCCTCAAGAACTCTCTGGTCTTCCGGTCCTTCTATCATTTGAACAAAGCCTTTGGCAGCCCGGCTCCCGTTGACTGTCACGAAGCACTGTTTGGACATGACTTGGTCTCCCCAAATTTCCTCGATTGCCCCCATAGTCGAGGGGAATCTTATCACTTGGTGGTAGGTTGACGCCACGGCTTGCATAGCGTGAAACCATCCTCTTCTAAGGATCAAGTTGTAAGTAGACGGCACTTGCAATACCCAGAACTCCACCTGCCTGACCACGGATCCCGCTTTAACCGACAGAATAATTTTTCCCAAAGGCCACTCTAGTTGTGAGTTGAAACCGACCAGGGGCGAAGTTACCGGGGCCAAGTCTGTATCTCGGAGCTTGAGTTGTTTGAACGCGTCGTAATACATGATCTCGACCGAGCTTCCCTGATCGATCAAGATCCGTTTGACATCAAACTCCTGGACGCGAAGTGTCACTACTAAGGCATCGTTGTGCGGCATCTGAATGCGCTCTAGGTCCCTTGAGGAGAAACTGATCACTTCTTTCTCTTCGGTCTTCCCCTTTTTGATTACAGGCTAAACCGACAAAACTTCCCGCATGTGTTCTGCCTTCTTAATCATACCCCGGAGCTCGCAAACACGCGCCGGTTCCACTATGCCGTGGATGACATTAATAACCCCTTGCAGAGGCGCATCTCGGTCATCCTATCCCCTGGGATCAACCGGAGCCTGATCCACCTTTACGCCCCCATCAATGTAAAGGTCTAGGTGTCCGACCGCGACTAGCTCTTCCAAATGTTGCCTCAAAGGCAAACAATCTTCTGTCCGGTGGCCTCGCTCCTGGTGAAATGTGCAACGATACTGCGGATTGAAGCCCTTCTGTCCATCGCCCAACTTAGCAGGAAATCGGACGTACTCCTCGTCACGGATTTCACTAAGTATGCGATAGATCAGAATTTTGAAAACCGTGGTAATGCCCGTCCTGGCCTTCAACCTTCTGTTTGCGTCGGCTTCACCATCTCGGGGGTAGTCATCCCGGTCATCCCGACGTCCCCTACCCCGGTTTTTGCGATTTGAGCCACGGTCCGATTCCTCAGCGCGGTCATTTGATCGGCTGGACTCCTGTCCAACTGCGTGCACTTTGCCAGCTGACCTCTTGTCTGTTGCTACCGGAGTCACCTTCGCGGTAGATGCTGACGCATCATCCTCTACGTGGATGTGCTCATTGATGCGCTGCATTAGCTGGCCCATGGACGTCGGCTGATGCATGGTAAGCGAGTCCCGCAGTCTATGTCCGACCGGGAGACCACGCTTGTACTGAGTGATTGCAAGGTTGACCGGGCAATCCAAGATCTCGTTGAAGGTCTCCCAATATCTGGAGTTGTATGCCTTTAATGTGTCGCTCGGTTCCATCTTGACACTCAGTAGGTGATCAACTTCCTTTGGTGTTTTGGTGTTGGTTTTGAAGCGCGTCACAAAGGCTTCGGCCAACTGATGCCACCTCTCAATACTCTCCTCCGGCAGCCATTCGAACCATTTCAAGCCTAGTTCTCCCAAACTTGACGGAAAGATGAGGCACATAAGAGCATCATTCCGCCTATGTCCGGCCATGACCTGTCAGAAGTGGCTTACATGCATGTAGGGATCGGTCTTCCCGTCGTAAAGCGTGAACTTTGGCTGGTGGAAGCCTGCAGGAAGAGGTGTTGTTTCTATTTCCAGGGAGAAAGGGATGGCGCTCAACCTTGCCAAATCGGAATTTACAAGGAGTGGCGCTGCTGGGCGGGGTGGAGGCATTCCGACCTCCTCGCTGTCATGAACCCCGTAGGATAATCGCTGGAACGCCGGTATCCTCTGGGCCTCCCGCCGGCGAGCCCGTTCCTTCAATACTGCCCGCAAATCTTCTGAACGAGCGGAATAGGAGAACTTCGACGTCGTCACCGGTCGTGAGGGCTGGTAGGTGCTATCTTGCGTGCTGGACCTCTCTACATGCACATCGGAATCACCAACCTTGTAACTTCTGGTAATAGAGATGGACGGAGTGCGCCGCTGACTCTAACTACCTGAACGACGGGGTTGGGTGCGCTCACTGTGGTCTCCCACTCCAGCTACACCCTTCACTTTGACATGCCGCTTCAGCTCCTCCATCTCCGCCGCCATTCGCCGGATGACGGCGTCCTGGTCCTTCAACTTATTTTCCAGACGTCTGGCGTGTGAATCTCTCCGCCACCGATGACCGTCTGGACTCCGTGAATGACCATAACTTTTTCCGCGCTTATCCCGCGCGTCTCCCGACTGTCCTCCTGGGAATATCTCCAAGTCCCCCATCGGAGGAATGGTGGGGAGTCCTTCTCTCCGTCTGCCTGACTCCGGGGTAACTCTGTCGATGGCGGACAACGGAAATTCGTCGTTGTTCGCCATCGATGGCGATCAGATGAGCCTGGAAGACAAGGTTTTATCTGTAAAGCTTCCCACAGACGGCGCCAATTGTACGGGGAGCAAATATTCCAGCAAGCCCGTACTCCTTTCTTCCAAGCTCCATTTCTGTCCGATCACCTGCGAACACAACGGCGGTGAGCTACCCGGCGGTGTGTGGCCGGAAAACCCCTCCGACGATCAAGTTAGCACACACCTTGGGATAGAGGGAAAAATGAGTGAGTTGGGCGTAAGTGTATCTCTTACAAAATGTTCGTCTGTATGCGTATGGGGGACGCAGACATGCTTATATACCCTCTGCGCCCCAAATCTACTCCTAGTGATCTCTCAACACGTGGCACTGCTGTCCCGTCTGTCAGCACAAATCTTGCTGTACATCACCTAACCCAACTGCCTGCCCACTCCTATGGGAGCTCGGCAGCTGGGCTGCACCATCTCGGCTGTCAACGGCCATATTGCGCTTCAAGCCTAAGTATTCCCATAGCCAAGACCAGTGAGGACCGGGCTCGGCTGCATCCCGGCATAGCCAAGCTCGGTCAATCTCATGCTTGTCCGCCGTCGACCTTCCTGCCGAGCAAACACAAGTAGCCCGGTCTAACCTTGGCGCCGCCAGACATCTCACTTGACCAGCTTTGATACCATGATGCCGCGTAGCTCGGTCAGACCTCGGCCTGCCTTAACCGAGCAGATTCCTGCAAGGACAAGGCCGAATTACCTCGGCCCAACCTCATTGGGCCCAAATCTGTCCGGCCCAATTCCAGATCATAAATCTCCCTCTCAATACCCAGGAAAAACATAACAAAAACACTTTTCCTATCCATGAAATTGGTGTAATTAATTGAAGCCATCCCACCGATAGATCACAGACATGGGGGGGGAAATAAAATAAAATAAACAACAACACACTTGTTTGAAAATCTTACCCACGGCAGTTTAAACACAGCAATACAACACCCTGCAGTGTACAGTTATGGTGCGATACAGCAATAAAACGGTGGCCAACCGGAAAAATAACGCCCACCGCCGGGGAAAATGGTGCTCACCGGTTTCTGTCTCCAAAAATCAATGGTGAAAACAATGTTAATGAAGGAAAACAATGGTAACCAATTATAAATGATGAAAACAATGTTAATCAATAACCATACAATGTTAATCAATAAAAAAAACAGTGGAAAAAATGGCCATCAATGAACATGGTGGTCACTGTTTTCGGTCAGATTACAGAAATGGTGAAAAACATCATGCAAAGAGTATTGACCGGTGAAAACCCAAGACAAAACATAATCAAATATTTAAGGGAGTAATCATGCAAAGGGTATTGACCGGTGAAAATGGCACTCCCCCGTATTCTGACTCCCCAATAACAATGAAAACAATGGTGATCAATTCCCCACAACATGTTTACATTACGAAACCAGTTGAATGTTAAAGAAAACAAACATGGAAAGGGTATAGATGTAAAAATAAATGGAATCAAATCACACCCCAATAAATCTGCCAACAAAATAGGGAAATTCTATTTCCACACACCTTTTTATCTCTATGCACATCATATCTCAATGCACACCCTTGTAAATTTGATAATACATTATTATTCTCACTTCACACACTATATTTCCAATTATAACCCAAACTCAAATCTTATACACAAACCCCACCTTGAAACATCCACTTACGCTAAACACATCCACACAGCTACCCACGGATAGCCACATAGCCTAACTCCATTGAAGACCCATGGTGAAGATCCAATTCCATTGAAGAACTACACTGAGTCCACTGCATTGTTGAAGGTAAGTAATAGATGAAGAAAAATGAAGAAAGCAGAGTATTAAAAATTTGGGTCTTGAATTTGATTTACATCTCCAGCAATCTTCGCTGCTTCAACAGCAATGGCGAGGAACTGTGAGTGTAAATCTGAATCAGTGGAACTATATCAGAAAACAAATTGATTCAAATATAGAGAACAATTACATACATATATATACACACACAAACACATAAGAACATGCATATATACAAATTATATACATATATAGAAACAGAGTGAGAAGAGATTAATGGGCTCCTGAGCTCATCAAACAATTCTTTGCAAAAATGGCCAAAAATTGTATGGATCTTCTCGTCAATAAAATGGTATGGTTCCTGAGCTCTTCAAAGAAGAACATGCATATACACAAATTCTTTGCTCTTGAGCTTTGTGGCACACGAAATAACAACAATGACACCACAAATTTATGTGTAAAGAGAAAACTAAGATTTCATATTTAGTGTGTTATGATGTATATTATGGTCATTTTGTTTTATGGTAAAATTGTTATTAAAATTTTGTTTCATTAAGTGTGTGCACAAAGATAAAAAGATATGTGGAAATAGAATTTCTCAACAAAATAGGACTAAATGGCATACAAAAAAACTTAAAGGACTAAATGGTTTAACTTATCTGGAGATATGATTTATGGGTAATTTTTCCTTTATATCAAGTGTGTCTAAAAATTTTAAAAATTGCTCAAAATAATAGAAATATTCAGTAAAAACAAAAAATAAAAAATAAAATTTTCTGAAAAATATTTTCAAAAAATTAAAAACAAACGTGAATATTATCATATCTTTCTTCCTAAATTTTTTTGTAATGAATTTTATGTAATGGAGCAGCCTTACCCAAATGGAGTTAGAGCCGCCTCTGTCCGTTCGTGTACGATTTGGTTCGCACAAAACGTAACGATATTTACAATAATATTTCTTTACCAGTTAACAAACACAGAGCAAAGAGAGGGAGAGAGAGAGAGTGTGTGTGCGAGAGATAGAGGGGGATACTATACACGCCATTCTTTCATTCATGGCATTTTCTTTGTGTTTCAACTGATATACATATACTCTACACGAGTCTATATACCCATTTGTATCCAATTGCATACACGAAAATCTCTGCACTCTTGCTCTCTCCCGCTCAATCTCGATTGTCTCTGACTTCGATGGCAGATGTTGTTCGACTATCTTTCAATTCGCTTCGATTCTCTTCTTCGGTGCTAAGTTCCTCCTCCTCATCCTTCAATTCTCTGCAACAGGGTCTCCCTCCCAATCATAATTCGTGTAAGAGAATTTCTTCTACTGCTACTGGAATTGTTGCTCGCTTTGCCTCCAAACCCACCAAGCAATTCGATTCTTTCAAGGTAAAACCTTCTCTTTTGATTTTTAATCCTCTTTTGAAGTGTGGCTTCACACTGAAGTCAACTGAGCCATTGCCATTGTTGATTTGAGTCGAGTCGAGTCCAGTTATTTATTTGTTTATTTATTTATTGCTGTTTTAATCGGTTCGTAATAATGATGGAAAAATTAATTTTCTTTTTAGATTTTCATGGCAGCCAAACGGGTTTTAGAATTTAGGGTTTACGTTGGTGGGTGTTCAATTATGGATATTAGATTGTAGTAAGTGCATTGGTTTGAAATTTGAGTTGAATATTGGAAGGTTGTTTGAGATTCCCGGCTACAAGTTGATTTCATTGGTTTTTACTCCAGCAAATTTTAACACAATTTAAGTAAAAATTTGAGTAAAATCTTTATTTCATATTTTTAGATAACTGGTGTCTGGGCCAGTCAGCGTGGACCTCGCCTAATCCAAAACCCTAAAGTTAACGACCGGTCCAGTGGCATCTTAGGTGACTCAAACTCAAGACCTTTTGGATCTTATATCCTCAAATGGGCAAACTCAGATTTAAGCATGAATTTGAGTAAAAGCTTCAGTAATGACAGAATTGTAAATTTGAAAGCTGCAAAATGGTCTTGCAAAATTTGAGTCTCCATTGATTTGGGTAAAAAAAAAAAAAGAAAAAAAAAAAGGTAAAACTCAATTTGATGCAAGTCTGAGTCAAGGAGTGGAGAGATTTTTGAGTATTTTTTATCCAAATTCAGATTTGATACTATACAATAAAATTGAAATCTGACTTATTGGGTTGAGTGTTTATGTAAGCACTTAGCAACATATTGTTGCTAAGGCGTGTCTGGGAATTTCACAATGCATGTCCAATTATACTGTTAAATTGGCTTGTGCTGCCCGGGAAGAAAAGAATCGTAAAGGAGTTTTTTCAATTTTTTTTAGTGCGTTCCATTTTGTCTTGGGTTGAAATTTGATTTCTTGGTTTAGCAAACATGGTTCAGCCTATGAAGCACGGATACTTCAAATAGGGTGACGTATGTGTAACGCCTCCAAAATAATACAAATAACTCAACTCATAAGAGAAGTGAGCATAATAGAATTGATATCCTTTCATTCATCAAAGTTCGTATTACAAAAGATAATACATGCAATATACATTCATAAATGTACATCCTGAATCTATAGCATGTAACACCAGTTAATGATAATAAAATAAATGCCCTACGGGTTTACATCTTTCCAAGATTTTGCTTAGTTACAACAAAAGAGAGTTATAAGCTCTGTACATGTAAAGCCCTTGACTTGAACAAACATGTAAACAACAAAATGGAGCCTCCAACTCCAAGGTTCTCCCAAGCTATGTCCTTGGAGGAAGTATTTTTACCAGTACCTGAAAATGGTTTCTCAAGTAGGGTGAGTTAAAACCCAGCAGAGACAATCTAATACAACATATGAGGTTTAACTAAGATATAAGTGTCAGATAAACATTAACGTACATTCTTCCCATGATCATTCAGTACCGATACACACATCTCAATTTATTTCCATTTATTCATTTCGAGTTAATTTATTGCATTTTAAGTCATAAGTCAAGTTTATAATTCTTTAAATAACCCAATCGGGACTACGATTCAGTGGTTCTTTAAATAACAAAACTATCACACAAGCACTTCAACCTTGCCATTTTACGGGAATTTCGTCCGCGGGATTGGCACCCATGTATACATAAGATTTTAGGACTTTCACCCTAGACACTCCAGCTAACTTAATTTTTAATGGAGTCCATCTCCTATCTCCTCCCAAACAATGGAGTACATCCCCTTTCTCCTCCCAAAACGTTATACATATACAATGTATTTAAAGTATCGTCATATTCAATGACTATCCATAACACATATTCAATACCTCAGTCATATCGTCATATTCAATGACACAATTTAAATAATTAGTTTCAATTCATCTAATCCTTACGCAATTTCTACAACAATCATAGCTATTTTCCACCGATAGCCCAATACTGATATTTCTAAACACATATACAATCTTTATAACAGATAATTCATCGAATTTCTATAGGTGTGTGATTAAACAAATCCAACTACACCATTCATTTATACCTTTTTCCAATTTCACATTTCTCACACTAATTTCATTATTTATGCAAAATAATTATTCACGACATATTAGGGCAAATTTTTCCCTTTTTTAAATATTAACCCAAAGGTTAAAATCCACTATTCTAACACAAGATAACCTCATATCCAAAATCCCATAGTCATTTATGTAGCCCAACATGGAAACCGCTCTTTTCAATTTGAATCCAAACCCTAAGTTTACTCAAAATACCCCCAAATCTCACCATTTATACATAACAACAAATAACTAGGTTAAAGGATTCATAACAAAATGTAGAATATCCCTACCTCAAGTGTAGAAGCTCAAAGGAGAAGTGAAGAAACTTCAAAAATGTCGGAACCAAACTCTATTCGGATGTAATGGTAGCCCTTGAGATGCTCAAACTCTTTAACAAAGGTACTAGGGTAGAGAACCCACTAGATCATGGTCAGAAAGTAGAGAGAGAGTGTGTTTTAGAGAGAGAGTGTAGATTTAGGTTTTTAGAAAGTTTTAGAGAGAGAGAGAGGGATGAAAAAGTGATATAAAATGTCACTTTCGCGATCTGATATTCGCACAGTCCGCTCGAGCAGAAGAGTTGACACTCGAGCGTCAGACACAAAGTTTTGTTCCGCTCGAGTGCAAAAAGTCCCGCTCGAGCGCAGAATGCACATTTTTAGTAGTTTGGCAGACAACAGACAAACCGCTCGAGCGCAAGAAAAGCCGCTCGAGTGCCCATCCGCTCGAGCGTAGAAAGCGCCGCTCGAGCGTGGAAAACACCCCTCTAGTATTTTGCAGATGTGCAAAGTACTGAGTGTTTGCGAACCTTGCTCGAGCGCAAGAAGGCCCGCTCGAGCGGAAGACCAAAATTCTGGGCAACAACATTCAAGACCAACTAGCAACCAACCTATTCTAAACAAGCCCAAGACATTCCAAAACTCAAATTCAAAGAAGAAAAAGAGGAAAAGACATCAATAACAATATTAAACCACAAGACCCAAGTCCGGAATATAACGTCTGACGGGTCTAAACCGGAATCGCTATAGTATGTGTATCGTATCCGTATCGGATACCAATACTCCTTAAATATTCGCGGATACGTATCGGATACTTATTAAAAGTATCGGATACTTTTTAATTATTTTTTCATTAATTTTGGAGTATCGAATACTTAATTTTGAAGTATCGGATACTCTAAGTCATGTTTACTTGTTTTATGAAATTAGAATTGTAGCATTTCTTGCATAGTAATATAATATAATATAATTACAAGTATAAATATAAGAATATTTTTCTAATAATTTGTTAAGTTCTTCGATAAGAAGAGTATAGTGAGTTAAATAATAGAATTTGTCAAATTGACGTATCTTAATTATTTCTTACATGTCCTCCATAACTACATAGAAAGTAAGAATTAACAAAAGAATATAACAATGGTAAAATTGAATATCAATAAATAAATAAGCAAGTAAACTTGAATACAATATTTTTCACTAGTGTCAAAGGAAAAAGCATAGGGACAAGTTGTGAATTGTTCTATTATTGTAATATAAACATATTAAACCTGATATTGAAATGAAATATTTGCAAGACCTATTAAAAATTTTAAAAATAAACAAGTTATTAGCTTAAATTAATACAAAATTCTTAAAGGTTAGTATTTTGAATTATAAAATTACATTGTGGTTTCTCAACGTTCTTTAGCTTATGTGTAACTCACTATTAATAACTTTAAAAAATATATTTTTCACAAACGTATCATAGCCGTACCGGTATCCTATTTTTTTAGGTTTTGTCGTATTGCCGTATCCGTATCGTATCGTGTCATATCCGTATCTATGCTTCCTAAGGTTCAGCAAACAGTCATTAAAGCCCCTCCTTTGAGAGTTTTAAGTGGATGGAATTTTAACAATAGTTAGGTTTTCAATTTTAAATATCCGAAGAACCATTGAGTTTTCGATATTTTGTTGCATTCATATTTTCTTTTCTTTCTCAAATAAACTCTCTACTAGTACTGTAGATGTCGGTTTCTGCTAAATATGACTGGCGTCATGAAGATTAGTTAATACTTGATAGATTTCGTCTTGATCTAACTACTGGATTTTTAGTTTTACAGTTGACTTTTCTTTATAGTTAATAGTTGATGGAGAGACCAGAAAAAGGCTGGCTTTGAATAAGAAAATGTATTACCTCATCTAGTACTGAATTAAACCAAAAAAAAGAAGAAAAAGAAAACTAGTTTGAAAATTATTGTGAACTTAGTTTTGGACATGACGACTAGAAGTGTGAGAAAACCTGTTTGTGACAGGAATAAAATCCCAACAAGAGGACTACTGAGCAACTTACTCAAAATTATACCTTCTATGCTTAATCTAGCCACTCAGTGAAGTTAACCTTAAATATATTTGAGAGTTTATTTCAAACATACAAGTGTAACAACGATTAGTGTTGTCTAAACTAGGATGTACATGGGTATGTATGGACATCATTTGAGGCTTCAAAAGAAATTTCTTTTTTTCCCCGAAATGTGCTTCATTCTTCATCGACACCCATCCCCATTCTTCTTAGTAATTAATTAGTAATACTGCTATACTCTTGTTCTGTTATATATGTGTGTGTGTGTGTATTGATAAGTTGGCTTTTATATATATAAATTAAGGAGTAAGGGGTTCTGGTATCATCTTCAATTCACTTTGACTCATTTTTGAGATATCCAGCCCTTATCCTTGTTTTCTTGTTCGGGGTTAAAGTCCCCTAAAGGTGGCTTTTGCAAGTATTTGGCATGATATTTTGTTGTTCTCATAATAACCAAAAAAAAAAGAGAGAAGAAAATAAGATAAATTTAAAGTTAAAACTCCATGAGTTCACACACTCACGCACAGAAATTTTGCATGATATTGTTCTCAAAATTATTATATTTGTTATTTTACCAAATAAACAAAATTTGCCCAAATTATCTTCAGGTACATGCAACTGTTGCTGAAACTGAACAGCCGAAATGGTGGGAAAAAAATGCAGGACCAAACATGGTTGATGTTCATTCTACACAGGAATTTTTGAGTGCTTTAAGTCAAGCTGGAGATAAATTAGTTATTGTTGAATTTTATGGTACTTGGTGTGCTTCTTGCCGAGCACTATTTCCCAAGGTAACTTCTGTTACAGACAATTTATTTATGGTTTCAGAACTTACTCATAGATACATGCCTGTAATCCTTGGCAAATTTCTTCCTTTACTACTTTTAAATGTTTGTTGGTCTGAATAACTACGTATTTTATTATTAACAAAAACTCTTTTAGATTTTTCCTGAGAAAATATTATAGAGTTCTCATAGATGTAACCAATGACACGTCAGATTGCAATGAACATTGTAAAGGAAACATCACATTACTTAAGGATGAATGGCATAATGAGTAAATCTTTGTTTGGTTGTAAGTTCCATTTTATCTCACTTGGGCTATGTCAGGGCGAAACTCCAATTTAATACTTCTATGGTATCTTAGAAATTTGATGGTAAAAAGGCACGAGGACGGGTTGTCCTTGTGCTATGAGAACCCTGAACGGCCAAGATAGGACAGAGCTTTCCAGATTGAATGTATGTCTGGACTTCATTGAGTTGGAAGGTTGAAAATTGAGAAGTGCACGCGTTTAGATAGTTGCAAACTTTTTGACAATGCAATTTTGATGGAAAAATATTTGTTATGAGAACCTCATTGCTTTGGCAATTGCCAATATCTTCATATGAAAGTGTCAATGTTTGCTTTATAATACCAAGCTGGAAGCAATGGACTGATTCTAATTTCATTGGATGGTCAAACCTAGTTGGGAAAAACATTTTTTCTATTTGTTGTGCTGTTTTGAAATTGGTTTTTGTATTTGAGGTTACTTTTTGCCTGATGTATTTTGTATTGGATTTTCAGCTTTGCAAAACTGCTGCAGAGCACCCTGAAATTTTGTTCCTTAAAGTCAATTTTGACGAGAATAAGCCGATGTGCAAAAACTTGAATGTAAAGGTGCTTCCTTATTTCCACTTCTATCGTGGAGCGGATGGACAGTTGGATTCCTTTTCTTGTTCACTTGCTAAGGTAGGTACTTCCTCCTCTTATCCCTTTATGACTTTTCCCCCCATTTTTGGCATATGCTTTGTTGATGCATATAGTAAAAACTCAGTTTCAGAAATATTTGTTTTGACTGTAGAGAAGTCGGACGAACATAAACTTTGAAATTTGTAGAATCATTTAGAGTTGTTTTTGGCAATCAGCCAAAGCATTCTTTTGACATGATTTAGCTGCTGTGCCTGTATCTTGTTAATGGGGTTCAAACTTTGTCACTTCTTTTTTTCCTTTATTTGTTTTCTTTGAGGGCCCTATGTTGATTGGTTAATTAAAAAAAGAGGGTAGAAACGAGTAACTTTTCGTAGTGGCGAAATCCTGACATGATCTTACCTATTTCAGCGGAGTGTTGATGTTAAACTTTAAACCTGTTACAGAAATAACTACATCTCTAGTGGTGCTTGCTTCAAAATTGATAATTAAAAAATCACCAGCATACATGGTTAAAATATAGGAATTTAACTACATGTGAATACTTGGTGCACAAGAGATGGGAGACAATCTTCTTTTAGTGGAATGTATACTGATTGTAGCCTGTAGGGATACAGATCGTGTATCATTTTTCTATTTTTTCAGTCAATTTATTATATTGTATTGTGGATTGTAAATTTTTTTGAAGTGTTATGCAAACAAAATATTGAACAATATACAATTAATTACGTGGCAGAAAGTAAGGTTCTTAAAAACACAAGCATGCATGCATACATATAACATGAAGAGTGAAGATCGAAGCAAATGTAACAAAAGATATGACACTCTAGAGTATTATTATATCCTCCTATCAAATAAGTTTCGTTATGTTTTAGCCTGTGTTATTGAAATTGTTACAAATAGAACATATCATTTACTAGGTAACATATAAGATTTTTCTATTCCTATTTCATACCAATATACAAGAAAATGAAAGGAAAAGAGAAAGAGAAAAAGGAATTTCTAAATCTAAATAGAACTATTTAGAAAGTTTACCTCAAATGTCTATCACTTGTAAGAGCTGTATAATATATTTCTCTCACTGTTAACACTTCAGGTAGGTCTTCGTTCTTTAGTTTACAACTTTTTAGTTTCAAATATTTTGTCTACTACAAGAACTTCAAGCTTCAGTGGACGTGGGTGGGCTTATCAATGTCATAATATACTAAACAAGTAGATATTTGTGAAGCAAGTTGACAAAAACGAAAGAAGTTCTTATTCATCTTAATGAACCTTTCTAACATTTTTTTAATTTTGATAAAAAATGAACATTTTAACAACATTAATTTTCTTAAATGTTCAATTATCTTTTGCACCAATGCTAAAGAAAATTTAACCATTCATGTGTTGTATATCATATCATTTTATCATATGCATCATATTTGCACCTTAAGATACATTCAATATAAGATTTACCCCTGGCCAGTTCTGCCTGTAGGGCCAGGAGCTGGTTTGGGGAATCATGGAGCCTATGGAATCCCAACTGGCTCATGGGTTCCTGCCCCAGCATGTATTAGTGATACATTTCAATTTACCTCTAAATGGATTGCGTCGTGAATTATAAGATACTGACAAGACTTGTACTAATAGACATGAGAGACATGCTTATAATGTGAAATATGAATTTTCTTTTTTTCCTTTTGAAGATGTCATTCAAAGGACACCTAACTTTTTGATGGTTTTGTATACTGTTAACAGTTCAAAAAAATAAAGGATGCTATTGAATCGCACAACACTGCTCGTTGCAGCATTGGTCCAACTAAGGCTGTTGGAGATCTTAACCTTGAAGCTTTATCTGCTCCACAGAAGAAATGAAATGAGAAGATTTTTATTTTGATTCAGGCTTCTGTCTATAATTTGCATCCCCCCATGTTTGTGGCCATCAAAAGTGATGTCTGATATATTATTTTGTAAGTTTTCATTTTTCTTTGTGAACAAAGTATTAACTAGACGAGGTTACACTACTGCATTCTTTGTTGTCGTCGTTCTACCTGTGATGTAGAATTCTTCTACTTCAGAATTCCCATGAAAATGAAATTCCACCTGGCTGTGCCTATTTTATGATACCCTCTCTTAGCTTATCCCGCTTGTTCGGGTAATTTTCTTGTTAAAATGGCTATCAGATTCAATTATTGTGAAATAAATTGTAGATGTTAATGCGTTTGATATAATGACCATTTTTTTTTTTTATTCAAAGATATAATGACCAATTATATATATGCCTAGAAAGACTTTCCTAGTCCTATGCTTCATGTTGATTAATCATTGGGCTGTGTGGCTTGTTTTCCTTGCCTCTTTTGACTTTTCAAGGTTAAAGAGCCCTCTAACACTATTCATTACTGGTCCTACTCCCATTTGTACCAAAAAGTAACTCTACAAGGTACCAAACTTATTTTGCCTTGATGAAATTGGTTGAGTTTTATGAAATCTTGAGCCATCTATTAGGGTTATTATGCTATAATATTATTATTAGATTGTTGAAAATTTTCAATATTGAAGATTTTTCTTCAACTTTGGTGTCCTTGAGAACTTCCACTAGAATGATTGTATAGCTTCAAATTGCATTATAATGTCGTTTTTTTAAAGATATGTCCTTTGTTGTTGATTTAATGGTTTGTCTACTGATAAAACCAAAATACCCAAATAGAAAGGTTGCTTGGAGAAAGAGAAACTGATTTGCATAACACTTTCTAAATTATGAGATGGATTGAATGATCAATTGGATTGTAATGTAGATTGCGCCTGATCAGCTTAGATTGTAGTCTGGCTGTCATATCAAAATTTTTACAGTGTGAATTTAAAATATATTCTGTCATTTTACGAGGTGTTATAGAATTTTTACTGAACAAAACACCAAATAAATACTGTTGTTTACTTAGAAGGGGAAATTTTTTTCTAATAGTTGTTCATTTTGCCACGCACAACCAGACAAATTATATAGGAGAAACATCAAATAAGTGGAATTTTTAAAAAATAATTATAAATTAGTGGTAATTTTTATAAATATTAATAATTAAAATCATAAATTTTTTCACCTATGTGTAATTATTTTTTTTAAATTACACTTGGGTGTAATTGCCCCAATTATATATGTCTAGATATTTTCTTCTTTTTTTTGGAATATTTTGAAAGGATGGAAAAGCTGATTTTTAATTTTTTGTGGTTTTTTTGTGAGGGAAGAAAGTGCATTAAAAGCTAGGAAGTGGGTTAAACTTTTAACCCACTTCCCAAAATAGACCTTTGTAGCCCAACTAAACAAAAACAAGAGATAAAAAAGTTTTTTTTTTTATCATTTCATTAGACTTAAGATTGTAACCAAATTCACCATTTATGACGTTTCTAATTTTTTAATTCATACTAATTTGATTTTTGTATTTAAATTATCAAGTTTTATAAGTAAAAAATTGTACAAGATAAAACCTACATTTGTAACAATCGTGGCTATGCCTCTATTAGCTCATTTTATGTAATGTGATTTTTTTTTTTTTTTTTAAACATAATACGTGAAATATTAATTAAAAATGACAAAAAAAAAATAAAATTAAAACTATTGTTTGAATTAAAAAAATACAATAATGATATTTTTGGATGAACACGTGTAATAATAAATCGTAGGGTGCACAAACAAACGCACAGTGCACCTCAACTTCCCATACCTGTCTCGCGGTCCGGAAACTAGAAAAATCACGCAACACCCGTTGTTCGTTACTCTCTCTCTCTCTCTCTCTCTCAACTTTCTCTCTCTTAAAACTCTCCCAAATTTTCCTGAGAAAATAGCCGAGAAAACAAATGACGACGTACGGAACAATCCCAACCTCTCTCCCTGCAGGAGGATCATCAAAGCTCGAGTTCTTTTCCCGCGCAAAAGACAGAATCCGAGCCGACCTCGGCACGCCGCGGCCATGGAAGCTGATGATCTCACCACACTCGATCTCCGTCCCCGGCGGCCCCGCCGAGGCCGCCGCCCGAGTCAGCACCAACGCCTCCTTCTTCCGAATGAACTACGCCATCGTCGTCCTCTTCGCGCTCTTCCTCGGCCTCCTCTGGCACCCGATCTCTCTCATCGTCTTCCTCGTCATGATGTGCGCTTGGCTCTTCCTCTACTTCCTCCGCGACGAGCCTCTCGTGATCTTCAATCGCACGATCGACGATTGTACGGTCCTGATGGTGCTCTCTGTTTTCACGATCTTGTTTTTGTTTCTGACGGACGTGACGGTGAACATTGTGGTGGGGCTGGTGGTTGGGGTGGTTGTTGTGGTGGTTCACGGCGTGTTGAGGAGGACTGATGATTTGGTGATGGTGGATGAAGAGGAAGGTGAGGTTGGATCTGGTGTGGCTTGGCGTAGACTGCCTCTCAAAGAGACTGCCTCTTCTTCATTTTCCTCATCATCTTGATCTCTGATGATCATGATGATACACATTATTTGTATATGATCATACCATTGTGTTATTCAAATTAGTTTAGAATTATCAACAACAACAAAAAAAATCATTTAGATTCTATTTAGATTTATAGATTTGAAGAATGAATATTATTAATATGAAAGTTCCAAGTTGATGATTTGGATTAAGTTGGTCAATCTCAATATAATTATTTGACAATCTTTCATTAATGATTCTATTTGTACAAATATTTTAATTTAAAAAAAAAATCTTTTTTCTGAAAATTTTTAATCTCAAATCTCTTTATTTAAAATTCACTCAATTTAAATGAAGCCAAAATTAAATGTTTTAAAATGTCTAATGTTCTTAAATTTAATATACTTGCAAAACATACTTATGAAGCAGAGATTAGCTCCAATTTGTTATCCATCTCTGCATCTGCATTTGCATTTGGTTTGTTTAAACATCAACTTATGAAGCAAAGAGCCCAAGTTCTTGAATCTAAAGGGGAATACATAAATTTTTTATTTTTTATTTTTGACCTTGGCATAAAGTTAATAATAAGCTGTGAAATTCAATATTGAATTTAACATGGTCACTGAATTCCCTGTTTCAACAAAATTCATTTTTGTTTCTTGATAGGAAGTCAACATTTTCACCATTAACACATTAATTGTTTTTTACTTTTAGATCACGTTTTGTTATATAATACACTTCAAAAAATATTTTTAATATCTCAATTGGAAATTCTTTAACAAAGAAGAGGCTAGGCCAAACAAAAAAAATATAACAACTCGTGCGAACAAAACAAAATGATCTTCCAATAACTCAAGTGGGTAGATTGTTGTGAGATCATGAAATATCCTCTCACATGGATGTTGTGGAGATCCAACGAAGAGAAGAGCTGCACCCCTGTAGATCTGCAATGAGAAACATAGTCGGTGCCACCCAACCAGGGTTGCCGGCCGGGAGTACTCCGATGATGAAGTCAGTCCCTGAATCAAGAAATAGTGTATATCTATATTAGAAGGGGTGTGTGTGTGTGGTAGAGGGAGAACAGACATACCTTTCACTTGGGATGCCCCCCCCCCTTTATATAGATGGGGGGTGTGATATTTATTTGGGCTGGACCTTTGTAGGCTTTTTTTGGGTTAGGCCCAATAAGCTAATACCTATAATTTTCTGGCTCCCACAATTGCCCAAAAACTTTCATTGTCTGCGGTAGAAGGAATGAGAGTTTTTTCTTGCCAAGTTACGCTGTTCAAATAGCTATTAGGTTTTTTTGATAAAGAACACTTTGGATAAATGAATAAAATGTATGAATGGATGACTGCATGTATGCTTGAATGTATGTATAAATGTACGTATGTCTTGAATGTATGTATAAATGCACGTATGTCTTGAATGTATGTATAAATGTATATATGTTGATCATAAGATGAAGGGGGTTGAGCTAAAACCCAGAAAGGAATACAAACAAATCATAACGATGGGCCACGGTATTGTTACCCCCGGACAAGGGCTGTAGGCCGCGGTATTATGACCCCCGGGCGAGGGTGTAGGCCGCGGTATTCTAACCCCTGGGCATGGGTGTAGGCCGCGGTATTATAACCCCGGGCAAGGGTGTAATATATTGTCAAGTGTAAAGATTGCTTCCAAATATGGACTTTCATGCCGAGCTAGAAATATTTCTATATGCCGAGCACGGAAATGATTGCCTGAATCAAGTAAGACAGATTTAAATAAAGTAGATATATCAATCAAAAAATGGACCACGGTATTATTACCCCCGGGTGAGGGTGTAGACCTGCGGTATTATAACCCTCGGGTGAGGGTGTAGGTATAGGCCGCGGTATTCTAACCCCCGGGTATGGGTGTAGGCCTTTGCTGATGGTGCTCCATGTCGAGTGCGAAGATTACACTGTACTCGGAGACTTTTACTGATTTTAAGTGGCGACCGAGTGCTAATATGGTAAGGACTTTGAATAATGTATCCTGTACCGAATAAGGTGGACTTGTTAATCACCAATAATATTGCTCCGCTCGTATGGAATCGCCAAGCAGATATTGGGTCAACTATTTAATTGCTGAGTTGCTTGGTTTGCGTTTAGTCCGAGGTAGACTTGCCCCATTGCTTTCGAATGACAGGTGTTAGTCGGAAGGAATGTAGATTCCCATTGCCCTATGTTGCAGGGAAGATTTGGCTTTGGTAAAATGACGGTGCGCAAAAATATGCAAACTGCTGACTGCCAAGCGTGTAATGTATTGCCCCAAAATGGACGCTTGCTTCAAGCTGTGTGAAAAGGAGCGGGAGTTTGTAACTCAAGTAAACGTCGTTTGTAATGTTTGCACCAAGTTCGCCGAGTATGCATGCATATCAAAGGTGCCGAGATGATGATCGGTTGATGTGCCCCAATTGGAAAGCGGAAATTTGACTGATGTCCCAGTGGGCAATTGTTTTGCCAAATAATGTTGTTAGGCGAATAAAGTTGTCGAATACTATCGCCAATGTTGTTGCATAAAGTTTGACAATGCATAAAGTTGATAAATAATGTTGTTTAGCCGAATAAAGTTGAAGCACGGCCGAATAATGATCATGCATAATGTTGAATTAATAATGGTCGAATAATCTTGTCGGGTAAAGTTGATGCACTGCCGAGTAACTAGTGTCAAAACATAGGTGTCCGTGTTCACTTGGGTTGGTGATTGTGCCGATCGTTTGGTTGGCGATTTTTCTTAGTTTTCACGGTGTGTCGGCATTCCTTCGGAGTTGGATTTGCTAAGAACTTGGCTGGCAATGGTTGCTAATTCAGTGAAGTTGAGCTTCTTGTCCAACGTATATTTGCCCCATTGCTTTTGAATAAGATTTGTTATTCGAAAGGAATAAAATTGACTTGGGCCAAAATTGCCGAGTAGGCCGATAATGATTTGAAATGGATACCATGCCCCTGTTCGGTGCTGTGGTGAAATCGGAATGAAGCCGAGACAAAGTAGGGTGCTTTGGTGAGATCAGAATCAAATCTGCATTTTATGTGTAGTTGTATTTATTTATTTATATATATATATTTTTTTTTGCGAGCTGAAATTGCGAATTTTGACTGTACGGATAGACCCAAAATGCGTCAAATAGCTGGAAATGGCTATTGGATCGCTGTGATCAGACTCCTGATGGCGTAATTATAGCCAAAATAGATTTAACGGCTTAGATCAACAGGGTGTAATGCGACTTCGAAGCAATGATTATTTCTTCATAGCTTGCTGGATCATCTTCTCTAGGGAAAGAATTCATTTTCCGGGCAAACTTTGAGTGGCCCGTACGGCTTCGTTTGAGATCCGATTTTGACGCGGTTTGTTGCGTTAGACTCGTCTCAATGAGTACTTCACGTTGGTATCGACAACACTTGAGTTTGACAGCTTCAAAAATTTCAGTTGTCAGAAAATGTGAGCCGTATCGCAATTTTCGGCATACTTTGGTTACTTCTTGACTTCTCGGGTTGGTGGGTTTGGACCCTTTGAGCCGATACGAATCCTGTGATATGTTCAGATGTGGATTTTGGCAAGCCAAGATGATAGTTCTAAGCCGAGATATTAGTGCCGAATAAGACATAAAGTTGCCAAATATTGTTGCAGAATAATTGTAAACTTGTCAAAGAATGTGCCGAATAATAAATTTTGCGGTGTAATTTTTGCCGAATAAGTTATAAGCCGAGTTGATAATATGCATGCAGTCTGAATGAAAATACAAATTGCCGAATAAGTCAATAGGTTTGTCGAAACTCCTTGTTGATAATATGCCGAGTAAGCCAATAAAATTGCCGAATTGTTTGTTGGGCCTATGGATGTAAGTTGGTTCGTTGGTGGTTGCCGAATATGCATAGTTGTGTTAATATGCAGTTGATAATAGGCCGAATGATATACCGAATCGCAGAGGATAAGCAATACGATATGATGTTTGCCGAGTATCGTAATTAAGTTGATAAGCAATGTCGAAGCCGAATAGTGTTTTCGAAGTCGAGACGATAATATGATATGCCGTGATAGTAGCGCCGTGCAGTGGTGATATTTCCGAGAATTATATCATGAGATTCAAGGCGGTAGAGACTCGGCACTACCGCGACACCGCCGAATTATTTTGCCGACTAATGATGTAAACCCAACTATAGCTTGCCAAATACAATACTCATATCATCCATGTCAAGTACTCAGTGAAGATGAAAATTTTCCAAATCCTAACTATTTAAATTAACTAGAATAGGTGTCGAAACATGAGCAAAATCAACGAATCCAGATTAAATACAAGAACATGTATCTACATAATTACTGTGGGGATATATTTTTTGAGTACCAACACGTGGCAAGGTGACGCCGACGTGTCAGCCGAGATGCCATGTGTCGTGGTAGTTACGCCGAGGTGATCTCGGAGTTGCCGAGGTTATCTCCGAAGATATCGGAATCCGAGATAAGCGGATAAAGGACAAGAGTCCTAGATTGAGGGAAGACTCCAGTTTGGGTAAAGATGAAACTCTTAGAGGGTTTAACCTAATCCCACTGGGAGTTTCAGATTAGCAGTAATCCTGAGTCCATTGGAGTTAGGCTCCTATTGGGACTAGGATTGTATTGGCTATAAAAGAGAGGCACCCCCATGGGTCTAAGGTATGTTTTTTATACTCAAACTTGTGAGTTGAATACTTGATTATCTTTGAGAGATATACTGACTTGATCGTCGGAGTACCCCCGGGTGGAAGAACCACCGCCGGAGCCTTTTCTTTCTGTGCAGGACAGCAGGGTGCCATCTATTCTGCCTGTGCTCTACAGTTGAATTACTAAGGAGGGCAGTGTGATCAGAAAATCACTTACATAATTTGGCGCCGTCTGTGGGAAGGAAAGACGAATAGATGGCCAGTAACGCACAAAAAGAAAAGGTTGGGGACAACGCTCCCACTGGGAGTGGCAGACCTATTGACCTTGACATTGAAGGAGACAACCACAACAAAGAAACCCGTGACCAGAATAACGGAGAAAAAGACGTCGGCCAGACCGGCGACACACAAAAGAATGCAGACCAGGGCAGATACTACAACGAAGATAACCTCCAGGTGTGGAGGGATAGATGCCTACGGAGGGATGAAGAGGTAAAAGAGATGGCAAACAAATTGGCCGACCTGCAATCGGTCGTCAATTTTATGATGCAAAACAATGTCATGCAGCCACCCTTCCCACTGCATGACACACCAGTTCCAGCAGTCAACACCCAGAAGGGGGTACAGATCCCTTTAGCACCTCAGCATACTAGGAGCGGAAGACACTCTCACCAAACCTCCAGGGAGGTCGGGCGAGGAGAGTCAAGAAAGGCAGAATCACGGAGAACGCATCACACGAAGGAGGCAGACCCCAAAGAACATCGGCATGTTCAGGGGCAGGCATTATGCTTCGACACAACTCACGATGAGAGATCGAAAAGAGGCCATCACGAGGCCGAGAGTAGGGTGCCATCTATTCTGCCTGTGCTCTACAGCTGAATTACTAAGGAGGGCAGTGTGATCAGAAAATCACTCACACAATTTGGCACCGTCTGTGGGAACGAAAGGAGAATAGATGGCCACCACCGTACAAGATCAACGTGTCGGAAACGACTAGTTTAGCAAGGATGGAGGATATGTCGACATAAACGGAATGAAGACCCTTCCAGAAGGGATACAAAGACAGGGGGCATGAGCGCTCCCAAGAAGATAACATTCAAAGAGCTTAACCTGAATGAGCAGATCCAAGATTCCAGAAGACATGATCTCGGCCTAGATGAGTAGGCCCGAGAAAAGAAAAGCTCAATCTGAATGAGCAGATCCAAGATTCCAGAAGACAAGAACTCGGCACTTAAACCCGAGAAGAGAAGAGCTCAGCGAGCAAATCTCAGATCCCAGAAGATAAAAAAGAAACACACAAGATCGGACTGAAGTTAGCCAAGAGGAAGACCTGTTGTAAACTCCACAAAGGAGTATGTGGAAGCTATGCAGGGGGCAGATCCCTTGCCTCCAGAACCATATCAAAGGGATTCTGGTGACCCTACGGACAAAAGGATGCAGAGGCTTATAAAAAACATGAGAAAAGAAACGGCTCGCCGAAGCGAGGCCGAGGTAACAATGGATCCAGCAAGTAAGAGGCAGAGAGAAGAAGAAGACGCTTAACACTTGTTGAAATTTGTAGCAATTTACAAGTCGAAGTTAAGCTGAGAGTGTTCCTTATCTTCACTTGTTGAAATTTGTAGCAATTTACAAGTCGAAGTTAAGCTGAGATTGTTCCTTATCTTCACTTGTTGAAATTTGTAGCAATTTACAAGTCGAAATTAAGCTGAGAGTGTTCCTTATCTTTACTTGTTGAAATTTGTAGCAATTTACAAGTTGAAGTTAATCTGAGATTGTTCCTTATCTTCACTTGTTGAAATTTGTAGCAATTTACAAGTCGAAGTTAAGCTGAGAGTGTTCCTTATCTTCACTTGTTGAAATTTGTAGCAATTTACAAGTTGAAGTTAAGCTGAGATTGTTCCTTATATTCGCTTGTTGAAATTTGTAGCAATTTACAAGTTGAAGTTAAGCTGAGATTGTTCCTTATCTTCGCTTGTTGAAATTTGTGGCAATTTACAAGTTGAAGTTAAGCCGATATCATTGTCTAAACTTGTTGAAATCTGTAGCAATTTACAAAGGTAAAGGTAAGCCGACATATGATATTTAATCGTCTGTTGAAATTTGCAGCAATTCACAGGTTGAAGTAAAAGCTAAGATTATTGTTTTACACTTGTTGAAACTTGAGAAAAGTTTACAAAGCTAGCATTGAACAGTATATGTTTTACCCTTGTTGAAATTTATGAGCAATTTACAGGACAAGTTATTGCCGAGGTAAATCATTAGTTTGTATATCCGAGGTATGTCACCCCAAGAAGGTTGCACAAAGAAGGAAGAGCATACTAAAGACACGCAAAATATTCTAAGTATAGAATCATGCAAAGGCAGTCAAGAAAAGACAAAGGCATAAGCATTCAGAGAAGGAAAGTTGAATTAGACATTCAAGAACAAGGAGGCACATCGGCCATATGCAGAGCTTACATTGTCTAAAAAACAAAAAGGTACAAGAGTACAAGCGACAAAAAGGAAAAACTTCAAAAATTGAGATGATGTTTAATCGAAGTTAAGCGGAGAATGATGTTTAACCGAAGTTAAACTAAGGTGATGCTTAACCGAAGTTAAACCGAGATGATGTTTAATCGAAGTTAAAACGAAATGATGTTTAACACCTGTTGAAATTCTGAGAGAATTTACAAGTTAAAGAGTGCACAAAGTTAAATGTCGGCAAAAGATTCGCCAGAGTCAAACATCATTTTGGTTAGAACAGAACCACTAAGTGCACACCAGAAGTGGTGACCAGAATTGTGAAAGGAATAAATGCTTCAAGAAACAGCGATGATAGTTTGCAAAGGCCAAGAGAAAGAGGGTCTAAAGGTGGTGAATTAAATACCATAAGTTTTAATACATCGGCGAAAGAAGAACACATCGGGTCTGTGACTACGGCACAAAGCCAACTTCCCTAATGTGATCCTAAGTGTAATTTATGTTCACATTAGGGGGCAGGGAGAAGGTGCAGGGGGAAGGAATGATAATCAAGGAGTAAGGAATGTTAACACTTGTTGAAAACGGATTTAGCAAAGCAAAGACAGAATTGAGGGGCAAACAGGCAGTGACGACTGTGTTCCGAATCCCGGTCCACAAAGTCCTGGATCAAATCCGAAATCAACCCTATTTCAGAGCACCAGCAAAGGCCCCAAGGGAATACATGGGCAGGAATGTTGGTAGGCGTTGTGCTTACCACAATGAAGAAGGGCACCCAACTCAGGGCTGCAGAGCCCTAAAAGCATACTTGGAGGACTTAGTAAGACAAGGCCATCTGAGGGATCTTGTTGACGAAGCCAGGACCAGAGAAGAGCAGGCAAGGTTGCCTCAAGCACCAGCAGTCCCGCCTCCCCCAGCACAGCAACCACAGGGAGGGGGACCTAGGGTGGTTAACATAATTCACTCCAAGGTGAACGAAAACGACATATGTGGGGAAACCCAAAGAGTAAAACACCTGCAGCACGTGAACCAGGTCGGATAGAAAAGACCTCGGCCTGAAGAATACCCAGGCCCGATGATAGCCTTCACCGAAGCCGACCTAGAGATGGTCCAGCACCCGCATAATGATGCCTTGGTAGTATCCCTCCAGGTTGGGGAGTGCCAAGTGAAACGCATCCTGATAGATCAAGGCAGCTCTTGTGACATCATGTATGTTAGATGTTACAAGGAGTTGGGCCTTCACCCAGATGACATGGAGCAATCGAATGGCCCGATGGTCGGCTTCAATGGAACGCCGACGTAGCCACTGGGCGCTACAAACTTGGAAGTACAAGCCGGCACAAAGAAGATCAGGACAGAGTTCATCGTGATTGACACACCTTCACCATACAACATCATCTTGGGAAGGCCATGGTTGCATGCAATGGGGGCAGTTCCCTCAACGTTGCATCAACTATTGCGGTTCCCAACAGAACATGGAATTGAAAAAGTCAAAGGAGACCAGCTGCAGGCAAAAAATTGCTCCATGGCAGCAATGAAAACAACCTGCAACATACAAGAACCAGGGAAGGCAGAGATTGAAGATGAGGACATGGAGGTCCTAGATGATGTCGGCAAGGAGCCAACCGAGAAGAGTGAGGAAACACTAAAGAAAATCCTCGTCCAGGAGGGCGATGAAGAGCGCTTCTTTCTTCTCGGCTCAGGCTTAGCCGAAGAAGAAGAAAAGGAACTGGAAGCATTTTTGAGAACAAACATAGAGGTGTTCGCCTGGACACCTTATGAAATGCCTGGCATTGACCCCGAGGTCACATGTCACAGACTGAACGTTGACAGGACGACCAAACCTGTAATACAACGAGCCAGAAGACCGACGTTGATGCACGTCGAAGCAGTGGAGGAGGAAGTAGACAGACTTCTAGAGGCCAGGGCCATCAGAGAAGTCAATTATCTGACATGGCTATCAAACATTGTGGTAGTAAAGAAGAAAAATGGCAAATGGAGTGTATGCGTAGATTTTACAAGCCTGAACAAAGCCTGTCCCAAAGACAGCTTCCCTCTGCCCAAAATTGACCAGTTGGTGGATGCCACATATGGACATGGAAGGATGAGCTTCCTGGATGCTTATAGGGGGTACCACCAGATAGCCATGTACCCCCCAGACGAAGAGAAGACAGCGTTCATCACCCCAAAAGGCCTGTACTGTTGCAGGGTGATGCCTTTTGGGTTGAAAAACGCAGGAGCAACCTACCAAAGGCTGGTAACCAAAATGTTCAAGCACTTGATCGGCTAAACAGTAGAAGTCTACATCGATGATATGGTCGTGAAGACCAAGGATCCTAAGGGTCATCTTGCCGACCTAAAAGAGGTATTTGAGATACTCAAAACATATCGGCTCCGACTCAACGCATCAAAGTGCGCGTTTGGAGTTGGATCTGGTAAATTCTTGGGGTACCTGGTGACACGAAGGGGCATTGAGGCCAGTCCAGATTAGATCAAGGCCATCCTAGATTTACAGAGCCCGACATCGGCAAAACAGGTACAGAAACTTACCGGAAGGGCCGCAGCGCTAAACAGGTTCACAAGCCGAAGCTCAGACAAATGTAAACCTTTCTTCAACCTAGTGAAGAAAGCCACGGATTTCCTTTGGACAGAGGAATGTGAGGCCGCGTTAGCCGACCTAAAGAAGTATCTGACCACAGCTCTAGTCCTCTCAACACTTGAACCTGGGGAAGAGCTGTTTTTGTACTTAGCTGCTTCAGAACACGCAGTAAGTGCGGTGTTAATCCGAGAAGAAAAATGGGAGTAAAAGGCTGTTTACTATGTAAGTAAAACCTTGGCCGACGCAGAAACAAGGTATCTACCACTAGAGAAATTAATGCTAGCCTTAGTGATGGCCTCAAAAAAGTTGAATTATTACTTTCAGGCACACAAGATTGTGGTACTAACAGAACACCCACTGAAGTCCCTATTACAACAAGGAGACTTAACAGGAAGAATTGCAAGATGGGCAGTGGCCTTGGGCCAATATGACCTGGAGTTCAGGCCCAGAACAGCAATCAAGGGCCAAGTTTTGGCCGACTTCGTGGCAGAATTCACGCCTGAATCCATCGAACATCGGGCTCCGTTGAGCCTAGATAAACATTGTCCCAGCAAACAAGGAGAATCCCAGCCTAAGGCAAGAGAGCAAAGGAAGGAAAAACTTAGACCCTGCAGTATCTACATCGGCAACTCCTTCAGACTGTTTGTCGATGGAAGTTCAAACCGACAAGGAGCGGGGGCAAGAGTACTACTGATATCTCCAGATGGAGAAATAATAGAACAGTCCATCCGTTTGGGGTTCAAGGCCTCAAACAATGAAGCAGATTACGAGGCATTAATTGCAGGGCTAAAACTGGCAGCAGCAGCAGAAGCGGATGAGGTAATAGTTTTTTGTGATTCACAGCTTATTGTTAACCAGTCAACAAGGGAATTTGCAGCCAGAGACGAAAGGATGTCGGCATACGCAAAAGAGGTCATCAGATTGGCAGCCCTATTTCAAAACTGCCGACTACTCCAAGTAAGCCGAGATGATAACAGCCACGCCGATGCGTTGGCCAACCTGGCAAGTTCAATGTAGACTGGAAAAACAAGGACAATTATGATTGACTACATGTCGGGCCCGAGCATAGAACCACAGAACACAGAGCAAGAAGCAATGTGTGTGGACATGGGGCCAAGTTGGATGGATGCAATTGTTGCATTCCTGAAAGAAGGAAAGCTACCAGAAGACCGCAATGAGGCACACAAAATCAGATTGAAGTCGGCAAGATTCAGTCTGACTGCGGACGGACATCTCTACAGAAGGTCCTTTACTGGACCCCTTTTAAGGTGCGTACACCCTCTGCAGGTTGAAGATTTTTTATATGAAATTCATGAAGGAATTTGCGGAAGCCACGCTAGGGGCAGATCATTAGCTCATAGGGCCATTACCCAGGGGTATTGGTGGCTCTACATGCAAAAAGATGCAGAGGCATACGTGAAGAAGTGCGAACAATGCCAAAGGTTTGCACCTTTGATACACCAGCCAGCTGCTGACCTAAATCCAGTGTCCAGCCCTTGGCCGTTTGCCCAGTGGGGCATGGATCTTGTTGGCCAACTTCCCCAGGCAACTGGGCAAAGAAAATACTTGCTGGTAGCAACAGATTACTTCACAAAGTGGATAGAGGCAGAACCTCTTGCCAAAATCCGAGATGTGGATGTCAAGAACTTTATATGGAGAAACATCATCACCAGATTTGAGATTCCAAGAGCAATAGTTGCCGACAACGGAACACAGTTTGACAGCAAACTTATCAAGAACTTTTGTGCGAAATTCAAAATCAAGAATTACTTTTCAACACCAAGTTTTCCCCAAAGTAATGGACAAGCTGAAGCATCCAACAAAGTAATTTTGAATGGAATAAAGAAGAGGCTGCAGGCAGTAAAAGGAAAGTGGGTAGACGAATTGCCCAACGTACTTTGGGCATATCGGACTACGCCGAGAAGATCAACAGGAGAATCCCCCTTTGCCATGGCTTATGGCACAGAAGCAGTCATCCCATTGGAGGTCGGCATCCCAGGGATCCGAACCCAGGGAGTTGAGAATGGAACTAATGACATACTGTTAGCCTGAGATCTTGATCTGTTAGAAGAAAAAAGAGAGAAGGCTGCAATACAGCTTGCAACATACCAGCAGCAGCTTGCAAGAGCTTACAACAAGAAGGTTAATCCGAGGGATTTTCAGATCGGGGACTTAGTCCTGAGAAAAGTCGTTGGCAACAAGAAGGATCCCAGAGAGGGTAAGCTTGGCCCAAACTGGGAGGGACCCTACAGAATCACTTCGGTATTAGGCAATGGAGCCTATAGACTCGAAGATAATGAGGGCAAAGCATTGCCTAGACCATGGAACACTTGTAATCTGAAATTTTTTTATCATTAGATGTTCCTTGTTATTTTTTCAACGTCATCAATAAAATTATAGCAGAATTCCTCTACATTGATAAAAGATGCGCAATATTATTTTTGAATAATGAGAACCCAAGTGGAACTCAGGTTCACATTGGGGGCAAAGAGAAGAAGAATATGCTTAGCACTTGTTGAAATTTATAGCAATTTACAAGTTGAAGTTAAGCTGATTCCTTATCTTCACTTGTTGAAATTTGTAGCAATTTACAAGTTGAAGTTAAGCCGAGATGATTCCTTATCTTCACTTGTTGAAATTTGTAGCAATTTACAAGTTGAAGTTAAGCTGATTCCTTATCTTCACTTGTTGAAATTTGTAGCAATTTACAAGTTGAAGTTAAGCCGATATTACTGTTTCTCTACACTTGTTGAAATTTGTAGCAATTTACAAGATGGCGTTAAGCCGGCATATGATCATCTGTTAAAATTTGTAGTAATTTACAGGTTGAAGTAAAAGCTAAATATATTGTTTAAACACTTGTTGAAATTTACAAGTAGATCATTGATTAGCACTTGTTATAACTTGAGAAAAGTTTATAGTATAAGTTTTACACTTGTTGAAATTTATGAAAAAGTTTGCAGGTCAGTATCTTGCGGAAGTAAAGTTTGTAGTTATTAGACCCGAGGTATGTAACCCCGAGAAGATTATACAAAGAAGGATGAGTATGTAAGGCGTGCAAAATATTCTAAGTATAGAATCATATAGAGGCAGCCAAAGAAAAAGAGTGCAGACATTCAGAGAAAGTTATATTAAAACATTCAACTTAAACTGGAGGCACATCGGCCATACAAGAAACTTATATCATCCAGAAAACAAAAAAGTACAGAAGATATCAAGGTTGTGATTCTTCACACTTCAGGCACAATTTGAGTCTGGACCTCGGAAGATTCTTAGAGAACTACCTTGGCAGATTCCTGAAGATCTACTTCGGCAGCCTTTTCTGCCACGATCTCGGCATCGATTTCGGCACGTGTTTGGTCAAGACTTTTATCGGTTGGAGGAACGTCAGATGATGCTTGTTCAGGAGTAGCCTCCTTGACAACCTCCTCATCTTCCTCCTCATGAGTCAAGTCTAGGACTTGACTATCCTGAGGAGGGGACTTGGTCTCAGTGGTATCTTTAGGCTTCCTTACTAGAGCCTCATCATCATCCTTATCCTCATCCTCGGATTCAGACTCCGATTCGTCTTCGGCTTGAGTTGGAGGTGGAGGTGGAGGAAATGGAAGTGGGGTAGCTTCGGCATTCCGGAATGGTGAATCATCAGGGACGTTGAGCTTTTTGGCTAGGGACATCCAACCAAGGGAGAAGCCCATGTTGCATGCCTGCCTGACTTGGAGTTTGTAGTCCTCAGTAACGTCGGCTATACCTTGGGCGTAAGCTTTTTCATCAGCTTCTTTGATTTCGGCTTTTTTCGTAGCCAAGGCCTCCTCAAGCTCCTTTTCGGCCTGGGCCTTTTTATCCTCGACCTCTTTTTTCTCGGCTTCGGCGACCTTCCTGATAGCCTGTAATAACCCCGACCCTGATTAGTGCTAATTGGGACTTAATTATGTCTAATAATAATTGAGGGAAAAATCTGGAATTTATTTGCATGTGCATTGCATGACTTACGTGTTTTTATCTGTTCGGTGTCGGAATATCCGTTCGTGTTTTAGACTTTAAACTGCAAATTGGAAGCCTTATCGGCACCCGATTCTGAAATTGATTAGTGTTTTGAACTTGTTAGATTTTATGTAAATTTATGGTAGGTTCAATTAAAACTCAATTTGGAATGTTTAAATCAGATTAAATAACATTTTAATAATGAATTTAGTGTAATTACCATTATGCCATTGTTAGTGGGTCCTGTAGGCAACTTGTTTTGAGCTTCTTACACTTAAACAAAACATTCTTCTCAACCAATTCCTTGCTCTAAACCGATTGAGGGAGAGAGAGTAGGAAAAACTTGAGTTCAATAAGTTCTAGCTTGGAATTGGAGGAAATTGTAGGCAACTTGGAAGAATTAAGCCCCTAGGCTTGGAATTGAAGGTTTAAGGTAGGAATTTATCCTCTCATTCATGTAATTGAACTAGCTCTTGCATATTTCTTGGCCTATTGAAGATTAGAGTCTAGATTTAGCTTGAAATTGTTGAATTGGGTAGTGTAACATACATGCATGTACACATTCATGGAAATTGAAGTTGTTGGGTGTCAAATTTCTACATGCATGTGCATATTTTTGCTAAAGTCTATGAATTCATCAAAATTCTGAGTTTAATGTTACTTTGGATCATGTTTTGAAGCTTTGAAATGCACTTGAATTCATGCATGTTTGTTTAAACTTGGCTCTTGAAAATTTATGGAAATGGTGCTCAAATTGACTTACTCTTGGCCCTTGAATTTACAAATTGGCTTTTGAAACTTGATATACTATGAGTTTAAAGTGTTTTCCAGATTTTGGGCCCAAGAGGTTGAGTTTTGGGTTGTAGAATGCTTGGTTCGAACTTGGGAGACAAATCTGGAAATTCCAGATTTGGCTTCCTCGCTCGAGCGAAGGATTCCTCGCTCGAGCGAGCCTTTCGATTTTGCAAGCTCGCTCGAGCGAGAATCGAGCGACTATCGCGCGGAAAAAATCAACATCCAGTATTTTTACTGTTTCATCAGACCGCTCGAGCGAAGGAAGTCTCGCTCGAGCGAAGCCTTTGATTTTGGAAGCTCGCTCGAGCGAAGGAAGGCTCGCTCGAGCGAGGCTCCTATTTTCAGCAACATTTGAAAAATGTTTTCTTAGGCCATTTTGCACCCTCATTCCATCCTAGGCATTCCTAGGCCATGATTAAGACTCTATACTAAGGTTAAGGGGTTAGGTACACACTTAGAATCGTTGATGTAAGTTTGGTACAATTGGAGTGCATGTTTCAAAGTGTGTACCCGTGATGTGTTATGTAGGTCACGTGCCGCAAGCTGTGGACACTTTGACTTCGTCTACCTGTAACAACGCCCACAGTGAGTAATAACTTTGTAAAGTTATGTTCAATGTTATGTATTTTCAGTATACTATGATACGAAATGATTGATTCTTGAGAAGCTATGATATGTTGGAAATGAATGAATGAATGTCCAGTTTTCTGAAAAGTATTTGTGGCACCCTTAGTCCCTATAGCCCTCGCCCGGGGGAAACAATACCGTGGCCTATGGCCCTCGCCCGGGGGAAACAATACCGTGGCCTATGGCCCTCGCCCGGGGGAAACAATACCGTGGCCTATGGCCCTTGCCTGGGGGAAACAATACCATGGCTACTTGCGCGCAAGATATGGACCTCTATGGTTGTTGGTACCAACTTTGTTGTGGTCTTCAGACCTACTTGTTGTGGTCTTTAGACCTACTTGATCGGATAGCTAATGGGTGTACCACATATGATCTTATGCAAAATCTGAGTATGAATATGAAAACAAGTATGTATCTGTATCTGTTTCTGATTTGAAATATGAAAATGCATAAGACTCTATTTCTAATAAGATTGTGTTTCTGATATGGACTTTGATTTCTAACTCTGTGATGGACATCATTCATTAAAATCTTTACTCTGTTATTATTCACTGGGCTTTCGCTCACAGTTTATCATATATATGTAGGTGAGCCGGCACAAGACCCTGGCCTGAGTTGATGGCCCTCTGTTTTGTCTTTGGTTAGCCACCTGTTGCGCCTCTCGAGGAGGTTCCGCCTGAAGCCTAACACCGTGGCAGTTTTGTACTTCATGCTAGTCAGTGGTAGTGTTTTTGTAAAGTCGGATCTTAGGACGTACTTATGTAAATATTCTGTACATATTGGTGTACTTTGACTGGCATGCTATGTATATAAATAAGTTTTAAAATTTTCTGTCCCATATATGTCAGCACAGCTCATTGGACCTTGTTTATTTTACATTATTGCTTCCGCAGCCCCTTAATATTTGTTAATGTTTTCAGAGGCCGTAGGTAATCCACGGATTACTGGCCGGTTACGTCGCTAAACCTATAGGGGCGGGTTTGGTTCGTGACATAGCCTCAGCAGATTCAGCTTTTTCTTCTACTATTTGTTGGGCCTTAGTGGCAGCTTCGGCCTGGTCTTCCAGCTTCTTCATTTTTAATTGAATACTTTTATTGGTTTTCTGGAGGGCAGTAAACTCCCTCTTCAGATCGGTTAACTTCTCTCGATTCTTGAAAGATTGCATTGAAAACGAATGGGCATGTTGGATGGCCTGAAAGAAAACAGAAGTATTAGAAACAACTCTTTAAATATGAAAACAGAAAAGAAAGAAAAAGTACCGAGTAGGAACACTTACTTGAACGGAGTGCTGGAGCATTAGGGCATAGTTTTCATACTCATTATACCCGGCATTTCGCTCCAGATCACCAGGAAGGAGCAACGCCGTACTGAGAGCAACGCCGACATTAATGTCATTAGCGCTCTCACTGGTCATGATTGGCTTGTCTTCTAGAGTAATTGCAGGCGCCCAGGGGACATCTGGTTTTTTAGAACCCGAAGTCGTCGCAGACGACGACTTCGGCTTCTTCGATTTGGGGGATTCAGAAGGTTGGGCTTCAGTAGACCTTTTGGCAGAAACGGAAGAAGTCTTCTTACTCTCAGCAAGCTTAGAAATAGGCACAGTATCCTCAGATTCAACCTGAGTTACTTTGGCCTTTGGTTGGGCCTTCTTGGTTCTTTTTGGCTTTGGTGGGGGCATAGATTAAGTCGGGGCAGCATCAACATCGGTAGGGAGGTCGGCTAGGAGATCTGCGGCAACAGGCTTCGAGCGACCCATCTCGGCAGTTTTGACAAGTCTTCGCCGACGTTTTCGTTCAGGTATGGGGATCAAGTATGGAGCTGAGGTTGATGGTTGATCGGCCGGATCCGATGTTGATCCTTGATCTGTTCGGGATGTAGAAGCGGTTAGAGTTGTGGCAGAAGGTGGAGAGAGGCTTTTCTTCTTTCTTTTGGAGACGTCGGGCAAAATGGATTTGTATGTTGGCTTTTCTTGTGTGCACTGGCAAGTCCAGGAGTTTCTTTAAATCCTTGCCAGGAACATAGGATTGGCGAAAGTTTTTCGGTGGCTTGCGAACATCTGCAAGAAGAAAACAGACATTAGAAACAGATAAAATATTGAAACACTTGGAAAGAAACAACTAAGTATTGACATTGGGCTCTTACCCTTGCCCTCCTTAACTGATCGAGGAAGAGGGTACAGATGAGCGTCCTCGTTTGCGCAGAACTCCCAATTTCCCGAAGTAATAACGTAATCATCTCCAGCCCCCTTGTTAGAGTCTGGGAGGTCGGCTACGATTTTAAATTCGGTGGACCTCGGCTTGAGGTAATAAACGTAGCCTTTTTCTTTGAGGTTAAGGGCACACATGGTATAACAAAATTGAATGTCGGCAAGGGTAATCCTAACGTTTTCCTGCCTAGCTAAGGCTATGATACCATTGATCACTCGGTAGGAGTTGATGGTAAGTTGCATGGGGTTCAACTTGTAATAGTGGAGAACTTCACGAAAAAGGGGATCAAGTGAAAGCCAGAGTCCACATTCAGTAAAAGCAACAATAGGGAAGGGCATCGTATTATCTGTGGGCATGATAAAGTCGTCGTCCCCAGCCAGTCTCAGATGGACGTTGGCAAGAATTTCGAATTCTTCCCTAAAGTGTTCAAGTTTGGTTGGGGTATCTACCCTATGTCTCCACATACCCATGATCCCGGCATAGAGATATTCAGAAAGAGGATGTTCTTAAAGGGTTTTTGGGACCTCGGATCTGACCTAGGTGAATGCTGGAAAGGATTGTTTCAGTTTTTTCCTAAGAATTGGTAAGTTCTATAGACAAATCCCAAACCTAAAATCTACGAAAGTACAGATTGAGGGCACAAATCTGGAAGGAAACACAGAAAACAATAAACAAAGAACGAAGTTTCAGAATCAAGAACAGAGGTGGGGTTCTCGAAAGCATAAAGAATACAAGAAATATAGGCTCAAGAACAGTGGCAAAAAAGTAGTGAAATAGTGCAAGTGTTCAAAACATAAGCGAAATCATGGAATAGACGCATCCAGATGAATAGTTCAGTAAATCAAAGGTTTGAACAAAGCAGTAATGGCAGCACGAAAGCAAACGAGCATAGAGGAATTAAGAATGAAAGGAACAAGGGCTTACCAAGATAACTGCAGCCGGTATGAAGATTGCCGAGGTTAGACAACGGATGTAGACACGACGGAACGATGAAAGCTTCGCTGAAATGGAAGAATGAAGACGGTTGCAGAGCTTGGAGCTAGAGCAATGGCGGATTTGAGAAAGTTTAGAGAGAGAAAGAGTAAGTAAATCGAGTACAAAAGTAAAGAAAGGAAGAAAGAAAGAAAAGTTTTATCAAAAACTTGAAATGGCGGCAAAACAGGGCATTTATTACGCCTGGAGCAACGCACACGTCAGACGGCGCATGCAGGGAAAACAGTTTTCAGGCGCGTCGCAGACATGGGCCAATGAAAATATAACGCGTAAGTGGAACGGTTGAGAAGTGATGCATGACAGCTCATGCGCGTAGGAGAGTTCATTTGAATTCTTGTTCTTGAAAGAAGACATGTTGGCCTGAGATGAACGACCTCGGCTGAAGAGTTCTTGTGTCAAAGTACTGGAAAGAGGAACAATATAGGTTCTATCATCTCAGAATGCCGAGGTAATAGAACTTAAGGGGCAGTTGTGGGGATATATTTTTTGAGTACCAACACGTGTCAAGGTGACGCCGACGTGTCAGCCGACATGCCATGTGTCGTGGTAGTTACGCCGAGGTGATCTCGGAGTTGCCGAGGTTATCTCCGAAGATATCGGAATCCGAGATAAGCGGATAAAGGACAAGAGTCCTAGATTGAGGGAAGACTCCAGTTTGGGTAAAGATGAAACTCTTAGAGGGTTTAACCTAATCCCACTGAGAGTTTCAGATTAGCAGTAATCCTGAGTTCATTGGAGTTAGGCTCCTATTGGGACTAGGATTGTATTGGCTATAAAAGAGAGGCACCCCCATGGGTCTAAGGTATATTTTTTATACTCAAGCTTGTGAGTTGAATACTTGATTATCTTTGAGAGATATACTGACTGGATCGTCGGAGTACCCCCGGGTGGAAGAACCACCGCCGGAGCCTTTTCTTTCTGTGCAGGACAGCAGGGTGCCATCTATTCTGCCTGTGCTCAACAGCTGAATTACTAAGGAGGGCAATGTGATCAGAAAATCACTCACACAATTACCATTTTGCAGGTCAACATGAGAACAACCATTGATTTTTATTGACAGTTAGCAAGGAAAGAAACCCAGCTGTGGGCCGTATTACTTGGGATTGATTTTGCTTTTGTAGAAAGTGAACTAACCTCAAAGCAACCCATATATGTTTACTTACAGCAGTATATTTGTTGTGTTCTTCGATGATCCCATTCAGTCGTTCCCACAGACGGCGCCAATTGTGAGACCATGAAATATCCTCTCACATGGATGTTGTGGAGATCCAACGAAGAGAAGAGCTGCACCCCTGTAAATCTGCAATGAGGAACATAGTCGGTGCCACCCAACCAGGGTTGCCGGCCGGGAGTACTCCGATGATGAAGTCAGTCCCTGAATCAAGAAATAGTGTATATCTATATTAGAAGGGGGGTGTGTGTGTGTGGTGGAGGGAGAACAGACATACCTTTCACTTGGGATGCCCCCCCTTTATATAGATGGGAGGTGTGATATTTACTTGGGCTGGACCTTTGTAGGCTTTGTTTGGGTTAGGCCCAATAAGTTAGTACCTATAATTTTCTGACTCCCACAATTGTATTCTACACATTGTTTTTCTTAAAATTTTCAAAAAAAAATATTAGATAAACTAACCAAGTTTATAATTTTTTCTTATTAATTGTTGTGTCATGCAATAAAGAAAATTAAAAATCTGAAATGATATCTGCTTCAATAATGTGATAGAAGTAACATCAATGACGGAGAAAATTTTATAAAATTTACTAGTTATTATATTAGTGCACTTTTTTTAGATTATATTCAGCTTGTTTATTTTTGGCTTTTCAAAAACATTTTTTAGAAAATTCTATTTTCTTATTTTTCGTTTTTTTTTTATTTTTATTTTTACTAAATTTTTTTAATATTTTAAGCAATTTTTTTAATTTTTAGACACACCTAATATAAATACACATAAAAAGTATAATTTTTGTGATAAAATCTTTTAAAAATTCACTAAATATCAAAAACAAAAAAAAAATACTAGAATTCAGTATATTTTTCTTATTTTTATGCATTTATTAACTTTTTAAAATATTTTTTTACAAATTTTTTACTTTTTAGATACATCTAAGTAAAATGCATCTAAAAAAATAAAAAAAATGCTTAAAATTTAAAAAATATTCACTAAAAACAAAAAAATACGAAAAATAAAAAATTTAATTTAAAAAACTCAAATCAAACACACAAATAAGTTCTTTTGAATTTTTTAGCCACGACCACATATTGTTGCTTAGATAGTCTAAAGACCAAAAGAAGAAAATCATAGTTATCAATGATATTGAATTCAACCTTTTTTCTTGTGGGAATATTGAACTTCAATGTTCAAAGTAGTAAGATTTTGTCATCTAAAGTGGTTGAAGAGTTTCTTTTAAAAGGTTGGAATATTTTAGGAAAAATTTCAGAGAGTTATAGAACACAAGGTTCTAGTTCGCCGGACAAATTTGTTTGAAGTGCTACTACAAATTTGTGAAGATCATTGTATCTTGGGAGATAGACGCCACATAACCGCAAGCACCGTAGCGGGGCGAATTTGTCTTAAGGACAGAGTGTCACACACTCGACTTGGTCTTTGAATTTTTTAATTCGGTTCAATAAATAAATTTGGTACGTTATTTATTTATTTTGTTTGTTTTAATTTCCATTTATTTTATTTACACAGAAGATTGGTCCAACAATCTTAAGACAGATTCGAATGATTCTGTTTACAGAATTTTTTATTTGTTTCCTTTTCTCTTTCTTCTTTAAGAAAATTATTTTCTGTGGATTTACAAAATAATATTCTAGTTGGAAAAACAAATAGTGATTATATGCTATTTGACAGATAGTAGTAATATACTGCCTCTTTTCTTTGACAACTAGTAGTACGATACTGGTGTCATTAACAATTCAGAATATATTTTTGTGAAATTTTTTTTCAGAAATTAATTTTGAATTTTAGAAATTATTTTCTGAGTTTTTATTACTTAAAATTCTGTTTTAGTATTTTAATTATTGAAGTGTTACAGAAATTAATTTTCTGTGGAATTAATTTGGTTGAATAAAATTTTATTTTATTTCCAAATTAATTGAAAAATAAAAGTTATATTCTTATTTCTTTTATTTTACAGAATTTAATTTCCTGTGTGGAATTAATTTGGTTGAATAAAATTTTATTTTATCTCCAAATTAATTGGAAAATAAAAGTTATATTCTTATTTCTTTTATTTTTTACAGAATTTAATTCTGTGCATTTGGTTTAATTTTCTGTGTAGTGTAAATTCTAATTATAATTTTGTTTTATAAAATTAGAATTGATAGCTACTGAAACAAATGCCCAAACAAGTACTACTGTGGTGGCTACAATTGCACCAACCCCCTCTCCTGTGGTGACAGTACCAATAAATCATGGAGAGAAGCCAGAGAAGTTCTCAGAAACTGACTTTAAAAGATGGCAACCGAAAATGTTGTTCTATCTTACAACTCTGAACCTGGCTTGTTTCCTCCGTGAAGATGCTCCTATCCTGAAAGAGGATGAAACCGACCAGCAAGTGGTTGCTGCGGTTGATGCTTGGAAACATGCCGATTTCCTTTGCCGGAATTACATCTTGAACGGACTTGACAACACATTATACAACGTCTACAATCCAATCAAGACAGCAAAGGAACTTTGGGAATCGTTGGAAAAAAAGTACAAAACGGAAGATGCCGGCTCAAAGAGATTTCTGGTTGGCAGATTCTTGGATTTTGTAATGGTTGATTCAAAAACTGTGATCAGCTAAGCTCAAGATTTCCAACTCATTCTGCATGACATTCATGCAGAAGGTATGTCTCTCAGTGAATCCTTCCAAGTTGCAGCCTTAATTGAAAAATTACCAAAAGGCTGGAAAGAATTCAAGAACTACCTCAAACACAAGCGCAAAAAAATTTCTATGGACGAGTTAATTGTGCGTTTGAGGATTGAGGAGGACAACCGCAATTCTGAAAAGCGGGCTGGTAAGCTTCCTATGGAGTCTAAGGCAAATGTGGTGGAACATGCTTAAAAAACCAAGAAACGAAAGTCTTTTGGAGAAAGTTCATCACAAGGCTCTAAAAGGGGAGAAAATAAAAAGTACAAGTTTAATGGCAAATATTACATCTGTGACAAAAAGGGACATTGGGCCAAAGATTGCCGTAGCAAAGGCAAAAACAAAAACAAGCAAGAAGCCTGCTCAAGCCCATATGACCGAAGTGGACAATATTTCCAATGGTGTCGATGACGTCAATCTTTCTGCAGTTGTTTCCGAGGTAAATTTTGTCGGAAATCCTAAAGAATGATGGGTGGACACTAGTGCTACTCGCCATATTTGTGCCGACAAAAAGATGTTCACATCTTATTCTACCGTGGACAATGGTGAATAACTTTTTATGGGCAACTCATCAACTTCCAAAGTTAAAGGACAAGGAAAGATTGTTCTCAAGATGACATCAGGAAAGGAACTCACTCTCAACAATGTGCTCATGTACTGGACATTCGCAAGAATCTTGTTTCCGGATCTTTGTTGAGTAAGAATGGGTTTTGGCTAGTATTTGAGAGTGATAAATTTGTACTTACTAAGAATGGGATGTATGTAGGAAAATGTTACATGTCTGATGGCCTTTTCAAGTTAAATGTAATGACCGTTGTACCCTCAGTTATTAATAATACTACATCTTCTTCTTACTTGCTTGAGTCTTCAAATTTATGGCATGGTAGACTAGGACATGTTAATTATGGATCTTTGCGTAGATTAATTAATATGGAAGGTTTACCTAAATTTGATATTGATTCAAATCATAAATGTGAAATTTGTGTTGAGGTAAAATTATCTAAAACTCCTTTTCATTCAATTGAAAGAAGTACGGAACCACTTGAATTAATTCATAGTGACGTTTGTGAAAAAATATGTTATCACTTTTATAGATGACTATACTGGATATAGTTATGTTTATTTAATTCGAACCAAGGATGAAACTTTGGAAAATTTCATTCTATATAGGAATGAAGTTGAAAATCAACTTGGTAAGAAAATCAAGAAAATTAGAAGTGATAGAGGTGGTGAATATGAATCACCTTTTGGTAAATTTTGTAAAGAACATGGAATAATTCATCAAACCACCGCTCCTTATTCACCTCAGCAAAATGGAATTGCTGAAAGGAAAAATAGGACTTTAAAAGAAATGATGAATGCCATGTTAATCAGTTTTGGATTACCTCAGAACTTGTGGAGGGAAGCAATACTTTCTGCTAATTATATACTTAATAAAGTATCCCGAAAGAAAGTGAATCAAACACCTTATGAATTGTGGCATGGAAGAGTACCATCCTACAAATACTTAAAAGTGTGGGGGTGTTTGGCTAAAGTGGCTATTCCTAGTCCTAAAAAAACTAAGATAGGTCTTAAGACCATTGATTGCATTTTCATTGGTTATGCCAAGAATAGTAGTGCATATCAGTTTTTAATTCATAAATCAGAACATTCCGAAATGTATGTAAATACTATTATTGAATCTCGAAATGCATCTTTCTTTGAACATGTATTTCCAAATAAGACTGGACAAGAGACTAGTAACAATAAAAGATCTCATAATGCAATTACTAGTCAGGATCAAGAACAAGAGTTAGATCAAAATGAGGAAGAGGAACTTAGGCGTAGTAAACGTGCTAGAACCTCAAAATTTTTTGGTCCAGATTTTCTAACATATTTGTTAGAAAATGAGCCTTTAACTTTTAAAGAGGCTATGTCCAGTCCTGAAACTCCTTTATGGAAAGAAGCTGTCAACAGTGAAGTTGAATCCATCTTGCAAAATCATACTTAGGAATTAGTGGACTTGCCACCAGGTTGTAAACCTCTTGGGTACAAGTGGATTTTCAAAAAGAAAATGAAAGCAGATGTGAAAACCGCTTTCTTAAATGGTGAGTTAAATGAAGAAATTTACATGGAACAACCAGAAGGTTTTTCTGTTCTAGGAAAAGAAAAGAAAGTGTATAAATTGGTTAAATCATTATATGGTGTAAAACAAGTGCCAAAGCAATGGCATGAGAAATTTGACAAGGCAATGATGTCAAATGGATTTAAAATTAATGAATGTGACAAATATGTTTATATTAAAAACACAGATAAAAGTTATGTCATTGTGTGTCTTTATGTGGATGATATGCTCATCATAGGTAGTAATAATGATATGATTATAACTACCAAGAAAATGTTGAATAAACATTTTTGACATGAAGGACATGGGCATTGCTGATGTAATTCTTAGTATGAAAATTACCAAAACATCAGAAGGTTATGCTTTGTCACAATCTTATTACATTGAGAAAATACTTGACAAATTCAGCAAAGATGTTATAACACCTGTAGATGTTAATTTGTATCTTTCTAAGAATGTACAAGAAAGTATTTCTCAATTAGAGTATGCCCAAATTATTGGAAGCTCAATGTACTTGATGAGCTGCACTCGCCCAGATATATCTTATGCAGTAAGTAAATTAAGTAGATATACGAGTAACCTAGGAGTAGAACATTGGAAAGCAATTATAAGGGTTCTTAGATATCTCCGATTTACTCGTAACATTGGGCTTAATTATACTAGATATCTAGCAGTACTTGAAGGATACTGTGATGCAAATTGGATATCGGATACTAGAGACTCAAAGTCCACCAGTAGGTATGTCTTTACTCTTGGTGGTGCGGTTGTATCTTGGAAATCTTCCAAACTGACTTGTATTGCTAGATTTACTATGGAATCAGAATTCATAACTTTAGACAAAGCAGGGGAAGAAGCAGAATAGCTTTGCCACTTCCTTGAAGATATTCCAATATGGTCAAAACCGGTGCCTGCTATATGCATACATTGTGATAGTCAATAAGCTATAGGTAGAGCACAGAGTCATATGTATAACGGTAAGTCATGACACATTCGTCGTCGACATAACACCGTAAGACAACTACTCTCTAATGAAATTATTTCCATAGAATACGTTAAGTCTAAAGACAACATAGCGGATCCACTAACCAAAGGGTTAGCAAGAGAGTTAGTTGATAATTCATCGAGGGGAATGGGACTTAAGCCTATTACATAAGAGTTACCACAACGACAACCCAACCTAGTTGACTAGAGATCCCAAGATCTAGGTTCAAAGGGACAACCGAGTTGTGAATGACTCAGAAGGATCACTGGGGAGTTAAACTCCTATCCATTTCTATGATGAAATAGTGATGACTGCAGCATTTGAGGTTAAGTAAAATTTTAATGATTCTTATATCTAGGTAAACCTAGTGGAGTATGGCAGGATACTCTTCATAAGCATCACCTATGTGAGTGTGAATTGGGCCGGTTCTGTGAGATTTGTGAAGGGCTACAATTCTCTAAAGCACTCATGAAAGACCAGGTTATTGAGGGCCAAAATGAACACAATAATGAGAACTAAACTGTGTCTGGGAATATACTGTGTGAGTTCTATTGTCTTGATTTACACAAACGGCTGAACAGTTCAAGACATCATGTTCACTGGTTAGCTAGTAAATCCGATAGTGTCTCACAAAGGAAGGTTCAAAGCCAAAAGCTACCTATCCTTTGCAGAATATTTTCTATTTCTATACTCTCTGTAATTAGATCATGTTATTGCATTTTCTCTCTGTCAATTTCATTCATGTGGGGGATTGTTGGAAAATTTATAAAGAGGTAGTTGTGAATTGAAATAGACTCCATTTTGAATGAAATGGTGTAACCTTTCATGGTGTCTTTTTATTTTAAATGAATGGTCAAACCTCCATTTGAATGAAAGGGTGCAAACCTTTCATGGTGCCTCTTTATTTTAAAGGAAGGGTTATCGCCATTCTTCATACCTTTTCTATTCAAATTGAATAGGTGCCAACAAAGCTTATATAAAGGCAGCCCCATTCCAATTTTGATTGATTCCGAAAATTCATTTTCCTTGCCTTCATTTTGCTCTCTTGCGTCCTTTATTCTTCATATTGTTTTAGGGAAAATTTCAGAGAGTCATAGAACACAAGCTTTTAGTTCGCCGGACAAATTTGTTTGAAGTGCTACTACAAATTTGTGAAGATTATTGTATCCTGAGAGATAGACGCCACATAACCGTAAGCACCATAGCGGGGCGAATCTGTCTTAAGGACAGAGTGTCACACACTCGACTTGGTCTTTGAATTTTTTAATTCGGTTCAATAAATAAATTCGATACGTTATTTATTTATTTTGTTTGTTTTAATTTCCATTTATTTTATTTACACAGAAAATTAGTCCAACAGGTATTGAGGTATCGTTTGACAATATCACTTTTTAATTTAAAAGTTAAAAAGTCATTAAAAAAAATTAAAAAACCAACCGCCTATATTAAAAAGTCAAAGATTCTATTTTCTCTCTACTTTTTGTACGTCTTTTCGTAAAAAATAAAAAAATTATCACAAACATATTAATTTTTTTTACAACATATTTTAGCCAAAAAATTATTAAAAAAAACTTATTCTCAAATGAGACCAGAGTGTAATGAGTTCCATCTCATAATTCTCAATCACCAACCAATTATAATATACCTTTACTTAGAACATTATAACACAACACTGCCAAATATATTTAATCATGCGAGGAGGTATTAAGGCCTCGTTTGTCAAGTGATTTTTTTAGTTAAAAAGTCAAAAAATTATTAAAAAAATCAAAAAGTCAGCAATTCATATAAAAAAGTCAAAAATTCTCTTTTCTCTCTACTTTTTGTACATCTTTTCGTAAAAAGTTAAAAAATTATCCCAAACATACTAATTTTTTTTGCATCATATTTTAGTCAAAAAACTAAAAAATTACTAAAAAAATCTGTTCCCATACGTTGGAAAGTGGCATGCACCAACATATTGCATCTGCTACACTTTATATTTTGGCATTACTTACCCTAATCGTACATTTAGCGTTGATTTTTACGTTACGAAATTAACTCCAAAATTAACTATCGGAACCAATGTTTTAAAAACCGGACCGGTGAACGAACCGGAAAAAGGATCGGGTGGATGGGTCACCGGTTCAACCGTCGGGTTGAACCGGAATCGAACCGTGACGTAATAAATATATTAAAATTATATTTAAATAAAAATATAAGTAATAAAATTATAAATTAAAAATATTAAAAATATTAAATTATGTTAAATATTTGTCTTAATATTTTTTTTTACTGAAAAATATAATAATATATTTTGAAATATTATTAATTTCAATTTTGGAAGATGAAATCAAATATTTAATATTCCCTCCATATGATTTTAATTCAAATAATTTGATTGAAAGGAGAGCAAAAATTTTGGAGAGATATCAAAATTTCAATATTCCCTCCAATACATTTGATTGAATCTCACATGGATTTCTTGAGTCTTTTTGAAAGAATTTTTTTCTTATAAATAGATGAAAACTTTCACAATAATTTCGTCAAAACTCTTAATGAGATTCCTCACAAGAGGAGACCCTTAAAAAAGAGTTTTAAATTAAAATTTTCTTATATTCTTATATTTTATATATAATATATATATATATATATATAATAAGAAAGAAAGAGAAAAGAAAGAAAGAAAAAAAAAAAAAAAAAAGGAGCCGGACCGGTTCGATCAACCCGTGACCGGGTCAATCGGTTCACCGGTTTAACCGGTGGGTTCACCGGTTTTCAATAAATAGCCCAGTTTTTGCAATTGGCCGGTTTAAGAGGGCTAGCCGGACCGGAACCCTATCGGGTCACCGGTTCAACCGGTTGAACCAACCGGTCCAGTCCGGGTTTCAAAACCTTGATCGGAACATAATGAGGATTCGCATTAATTTTGTATTCGTAGTATTTTGATTATGCAAACGAATGATGGTAGTATATTTCCAAGTAATAAAAAAAAAAATTTGGGGTACATTTTATTACTGAACACAATATTGAGAGGACAAAACTATCATTGAGATAAATAGTGGAATAATAAGACTTTGTTTGGCATCTTCAAAAAAAAATTAAAAAGTCAAAAAGTCACTATCATATTTAAGTCATATCACCTCTCTATCACATCACTTCAAATTCAATCCATATTTCATAAAAAATTTAAAAAGTACATTTATTTAGATCATCCCAAACCACCCCTAAATCTAACAAGATAATACAGGATTGTGAAAGATAACACGTATTATCTTATCCATGTTTGCAAAGAGTAAGATTGAATAATATTATTGTATGCTTAATTTTATTTTTATTTTTTATATATAAGGGTTCGTTTGGGAAGTGAGTTTGCTTTTTGACTTTTTAATTATTTTAGTCTGGGACTAAAAAGTTTCGTTTGAGAATGATTTTTTGATTTTTTTGACTTTTTGTGAAAAAAAAATATAATAATTATGAGTTAAATGTAATGTTTTATCTTATTAGACTAAAAAATTTAGTCCCAAATCCAACCCAACTCATATTCCCAAACGAAACCTAAATTTGTTATTGTACTTGACTCTATCACATTCCGACCCTCCAATGGAATGGGCTGCTTGTTTGGAATGTAGCTAAAAAAATTGCTTTATGGTTAAATGAGTTTAAAAGTTAAAAATCTTGTTTATCAAAACAAGTAAAAAAAACTCAACTTTTTCACTTATTAAAAAGAGTAATTTTGATTTTTATCAACTTTCAAAGCACATTAGCTTCTTAAAAAAGTGAACACAAAACAATCTGAGACAGTATTCTACCATCAAATTATACAACTAAATGTGAGATAAATGACCCATTGTAATAATTCTCTTTTATTGACAACCAAACGTACCCTTACACTTGAAATGACATTTCGAACGTGGGATTATACATGTTTATAAGAGGTTTGGGTTGCTTGTTTAGTTTGCCTTGTTTTGTACACATTGTCAGAAAAATACAAATCTACTAAAATTAGAATAGTAATACAGATTGAAAAGGAATAATAGATTCATTGAATTCAACCATCCATATCAATCTTCACACCAGCATATCAACAATTGCCAAATCATTGAACAACAAATAGGCTCTCCTTCACTACCATCAATTTTATTTATTTTTATAATTGAATATCCCTATCAACTTATGTCACCTTGCATCAATTTAAAGACTTTTATAAGTATTTGAATCTAAAATGCAATGGAACACCCGAAACTCGCATTTGGGTGAAATCAACTTCAAACTCGGATTATACGTGGTAGACTCCATACAAAAATCTTCCCTTCACAATCCATCAATGCCACCTTAGAGAAACACCCACTGTACTGTACGGAGCATGAGATTTGTTCGCAGCTTCCAGAGCTGCCAGCCACTTTCAATTCACAATCATCTTTGCATGACATTGAAAACCCATTGTGATGAGGCTCGAGAAGCAGAGGTGCGTGCTTATCGAGGAGATCGAAAGGTCCGAATGGGTTTGGTAGGATTGACGATGAGGGTTTGAATTCGAAATCCGACTAAGGTGTTTGGTGGTTTTTTAACTAATACATTTTGTGAATGATAACTTTGGATGATGTGAATTTTGGAGTGGGAATTATAATGCGGTTTTGGTCCTATGATTTTAGTATCTGAAATAGATTGAAATACAAAAGTAATTCTGTATTGGAGAAATATACACTCGTTGTTTGACAATTATACACTTTTAAACTAAGAATTTTAGATTTTTAGAAATATTAGCCATTTAAAAGTTTAAAAAAATATATTAATAATTGAACTCATAATATTTAAAATTTTATAATTTTTTAATAGAACATTCTAAATGAAACCAAACATTTGAATGTGATTGACACAAAAATGTTATTACTAGTAATCTCGTCCCCCATAATATTACCATAGTTCAAACATAGTTTTAATGTCATGCCATTCTTATTTATTTTCATTAAAAATATGCTTATTGTTATTATACAGATCGTAATAAAACCTTAAATAATTTATACAAATGCGTATACATTTAAGAATATATGTAATTGTAATTTTGTATAATAAAATAAATTTAAAAAATGTATTTATACAAATGCGTATACATTTAAGAATATATGTAATTGTAATTTTGTATAATAAAATAAATTTAAAAAATGTATTTATACAAATGTAAAATAGAAAATGTCATTATTGATTGCAGGTATTAACTGAGCAAAATAAGGATATCGAAAGTCAATCATGGCTATCGGGAAGCAAACAAATATCTCCCTACATAGGCCTAGGAATTCAATTTTTAAATTGCTAATCAACTGGCAATAGATGCTAAAAATTATTACCTTAAAAAAATGATATGAAACAAACAAATGGGACAATTCTATATTTGTATTGTGAAATTTTTGTGTTGTTAGACTTTGTGTGACATTCAATGTCTTGTGGCAACTGAGAGTGAGACAACAATGCACTCAATTACAGGAGAATTGTATCATGAAAAAATGAAATTTCTAAACGTGTGGGTTTGTTTTTTCTTTTTGAGAAAAGTTAGGGATCATGAAAATTTTTTCATAAAAATGATCATGAAAGATTTATGATCCTTGGATTATCTTGATTAGTGTGTGGTGTTTTATTCTAAGTGTAATCCAAGGGTCACAAAGCTTTCATGATTATTTTCATGAAAGGTTTTTCATGATACCTAGCATTGTTGTTTCTTTTTTCTCTCTTATGAGAAGTTTAATTTGCTTAACTTTAAAAAATGATTTTTTAGTGCAAAAAAACCTGTTTCCAAAAATTGACCTTATTTTTTGCTCACCAAACACCCCGACCTACTTCTTCTCGTTTTTTTTTCTTAAAAAAAAAACCTAATTAATTAAAGAAGTTTCACCAAATGGGTTAAGTTTTGTATAGACCTAGATTATGTTTGTTTCATGCAAGTGGTTTTGGAGAGAGACAAGAGCAGAATGTTTCGAGGAGCCTAAAAAATGAGTCTCGTTTTCAATCATATATTTTAATAAATATTTGAATTATTATATTAAAAAATGTAAAAATCGAAATTCAACATGAAAATTATGCGGACTCACCGCGAACACGTTATCTAAACTATTATGGTGAGAGAATTATGGTGCATCACAACACAACAATGTATCCTAACATTACATATATAGATAAGGTTTATCTTATTACTAGTGAAGAAATAATATCAAAGTGTTGGCTTTTTTGGCTTTCGAAGGTTAACAGTGTAAATTTAAGCGTGCCAGTAAGGATCAATTAGTCCTTCGAGAATTTATAATTACCAACCAATTATTAAGCGATTGTGTTGAAATTCGTTCACCCTCAATGAAGAGGATTTTTACTGGTAATTTGTTTAGGATAAAATTACGAATAGTAACAAGTAAATATAATTCAGAAATCAAATCTCATTAAGCAAATGAAAACTTACAATGAAGTTACAATGACCCAACCTCGACGAGGTTCACAGCAACAAACTACTAAAAAACTACTCCTAGAAATTGAAGTGCAGTACAAGAATTAAAGTACTGGAAATGTAAAGAACTGAAAATGTAAAACTGAAAAGAAATATGAAATAAATAAACTTGTTTCTGGATCTGAATCTGGGTCCTTCATTCTGAGGCCTTCCTTACTATTTATACTTCCCAGTGGTAACCGTCGAAGTGGGCTTCTAATCGTCGAAGCATCCTCCCATGATTGCTAAACATGCTCTCTCACAGTGAGTCCCACTATGTCACTCTTGCAGTTAGGCTTCTCTTTTGATTTTGAATTTAGATTTATGAGTAACCGTTAGGCCACATCATCTTGTATCTCTCTATTGTTCCAGTGCTACACAGATCATTATTATCAATACGAACTACCACGTGTCCGACTTTGATTGACAACTTATATTAACTCCCCAAATTGCCCTCATCGCGCCACATGTTAAATAGTGATTGGCTTATACAAAATATGTAGCCAACATTACCCCCTGCACTAATATACTATCATGACCTAAACCCGCTCCTATAAATTTAGCATCGTAATCGGCTAGTAATCCGTGATTACCAAAGGCCTGGTTAACAATAATGACAATAATACATGATAAAGGGGCTGGCGGAAGCCAATCAATAATAAGATAATGTCCAATGAGCTGTGAGAACCTGAATAGAAATAAACTTTCACATACATAGTCATATTCATAACCACTTATGCCCATGAACACACATATATAAGACAATATGCAATTTAGGGAATTAATCCCATTATCAAATACGGTATAAACAAAAGTATTAAAACATTCTTTACACTTAGCAAAATCAAAATGGTGGATTTGAACCACCCAAAAAGCCTTGACACATATAGGTTCGAAACCTCGTTATGAGGCACAATAGCTGGCTTGAGAAAACAAAGGTTCGGGTAAGAGCGACTAGCTTTGGTTAGGTGCTCGATCACCTACATATATATAATAAATTGTGAGCTAAACCCCAGTGAATGACAGATGTATAAAAAGGTTAAGAATGATGTCCTTACAGTCTTTGAAACAATCGATTATCAATAGAATATTTTCAATCAATCGTTCAATTGTTTAATTCAATCAATCATAGTAATATAAGTTATACATGGTATATCTAATAGCAACAATATAATAGGTCTTAAAGACCGAACAATCAATTAATGGTCATCAAAGAATAACAATAGTCCCAAGATTTGGAACTGACAAAGATCTCTGTAACAATAGCGATATTAATAACAATAACGATAACAATACGCTATAGATGCCACAAATACAATTCAAAAGAGGATCATCATTCAATCAATAAAAAGTAACTACTTAGAAACAATATAATTTATCATTTAGAAAATAAATGCAATTTGAACATATCTTTACAATATTGTTACTCACAGTGGGCTTCTCGATACATGTACTATTGGTTCGGCGTCCGACCTAAACAAACAAATTCAAGCACAATAATTCAATGATATTCATATTGTTATCCAATTCTATTCGATTCGGTTGTTACTTATTCAATACCTAATTGCCTTTATTAATTCGGTTCTAATTTTTCATTTATGCACTCTAATGCACTTATGAGATGCAACTGATCATGAAAACACTTTAAAATCATGTAAACGGAAGCCCAGAAGATGGAAAAGATGAGTGAAAAACAAACCGGAGCTGTCCAAAGGAGCCGCACGTGCGGGGATTATTGCCGCACGTACGGGACGATCCTCGCACTTGCCTCCGCACGTGCATATAATGCAGTGTGCTCAGTTGAAATGCCCTATTTTCCACACGTTCGAGGCCTCAAGCCGAACGTGCGGCAGTGCTTCAAAAACAGTCCGAAAATTGCTATGTTTTTGGGTCCATCTCTGCCAACATCTAACTTCATTTTCATACATTACAAAGCCCAAAAATTCTTCAAAAGCACTTTGAATTTACATTTCCTAACGTCAAACAAAAATCATGAGTTTAAAACAACCTCAAATTGTTAAGAAGAAATCAAACCTTCACTTTGGTATGTATTTGCATAAAACATGCAAGTGTAAGCTTTTAAACTCAAACTTCCCTGGAATTCCCTTTCAATTTGAAAAGCCATACAAGAATGTAAATGGAGGAAATCAAATATCCATGAATGATGCCATGCATGCACCTATGTGAAGTTAATTTGGTCAATATTTTTCCATATCAAGACATGCATGTCCTAAACTCTTAATATCATGAGCAAACCTCTAATTACTTATAAATTTATTCTCAATTAAATTTGTATCTTAGAAGATGATGAGTGTATAAGCTACCATTGCAAGAATTTGTAGGGAAACCTTACCTTAAGTTGTCAAATGTTGATCAATTCAAGAGTTCCACAAGTTCTTCTTTTCCTCCCTTAGACTTTGAGCTCTCTCTAGTTTCTCTACAAAGTGCACTCTCATCCGCTCTCTTTACATGTATGTATATAGCAACTCCACTACTTCTCTTCTTTAGTCAATTGATGAGTAGGATTGTTTTTTTTTATTTATTTATTTTATTTCCTTTAATTCTTATTCTTCAAGATTAACTTAGGCTAATAATAAAACACACTAATTTAATGCAACTCAAATTCACTCAATTTAATTAAGCCTCATCACCTTATAATTTTAATTATACTAAGTTAAATCATACTAAGTGCCTGTTTGGTGCAGCTTAAAAGCTGCTTATTTCAGCTTTCAGCTTAATTTAAGCTATTTTGATGTGTTTGGTTTAGTTTATAGCTTATAGTTTATAACTTTTTGGAAGTCAGAAATCAGCTTATTCTTTGAGTGGGGCAGGAGATGCTTAATTTATAAGTCAGAAATCAGCTTATGTTCATAGTTATAAGTTATAAGCTGTTTAGGCATAAGCTATAAGTATTTTCCCACAACTATACCAAACAGGGCCTAAGGTGAATTAGGCCCTAATTCCTTTCCAATCTCTTAGTTCTAACTTGTTCAAATTAACGAATCAGACAGGTTTAAAGTCACTTTAACCTATATGTTCACAATAACAACACAATACTAACCAATGCAAGCATATAGCATATAGCACATAATTCACAATTAACACATAATCACATAATTAGCAATAAACATATAATTAAAATAATTAATTTACGTAATTAAGGAGACGGTTCTCACATTCTCTCCTCCTTAGGACGTTTGGTCCTCCAAACTCAATTACCTTCCTCTGGAAAGAATATAGGATCTAGTAGAAATAGGTCCGAATATCTTTTCTTCATTTCATCCTCTCTTTCACAAGTCGCATAGGTATCCCCGTGATTTTGCCAGTCTACTTTCACTAACGAAATTTCCTTATTTCTCAACTTCTTGATTCGCCGGTTTACAATCTGAATGGGCCTTTCTTCATACGTATACTCATCACTCAACACCACATGGGTAGGCTCAATAACATGAAAAGGATCCCGAAGATAGTCCCGCAACATTGAGACATGAAAGACATTATGCATATGTTCCATTTCGGGAGAGAGTGCTACCTGATGTGCCACTGGATTAATCTTTTCAATGATTTCATACGGCCCAACAAACCTCGGTGCTAACTTGCTCTTGGTTCCAAAGCGAGTTTGCCTTTTCATTGGTGTCACTTTAATAAAAACATGATCGCCCACTTTATATTCCTGTCTCACCTTTGGACATCCGCATAGCTTTTCTGTCGGCTTTGTGCGGTTTTCAATCTTTGTTGAATTAACTTCACATTTTTTGTTGTTTCATGTACAATCTCTGGCCCAAGTAAAGGCTTATCTCCAACTTCGGCCCAACAAATGGGAGACCAACATTTTTTGCCATATAAAGCCTCGAAAGGCGCCATCCTAATGCTTGAATAGAAACTGTTATTGTAGGCAAATTCAGCTAGAGGCAAGTGAGTTTCCCAATTCTCTTGAAAATCAAGCACACACATACGCAACATGTCCTCCAAAGTTTGGATTGTTCTTTTTGACTGGCCATCGGTCTGTGGATGGTATGCACAGCTCAATCTCAATTCAGTACCCAATGCCGTTTGCAGGCTTTGCCAAAATCTTGATGTGAACTTCGAGTCCTTATCAGAAACAATGGAGACAAGCACTCCATGCAATCTAATAATCTCATTAATGTAAATTATAGCCAACTTATCCGCATTATTAATTGTTTTGACTGGTAAAAAGTGTGTAGATTTAGTCAAACGGTCAAAATAACCCAAATTGAGTCCATACCTCTATTGGAGCGAGGTAGTCTAACTATGAAATCCATAGTGATGTGTTCTCATTTCCACTTCGGTATTGGCAGTGGTTGGAGCAATCCTGCGGGTCGTTGATGCTCAGCTTTGACTTGTTGGCAATGTAAGCATTTTGACACAAACTCAGCAATTTCTTTCTTCATTCTCGGCCACCAAAAATTAAGCTTTAAATCTTGGTACATTTTTGTGTTCCCTGGATGGATAGAAAGTCTTGAACTGTGGGCTTCTTGCAAAACTTGCTTTTTTAAGTCAACATCATTTGGTACACACAATCTACCTTGAAATTTCAACACACCATATTCAAAAACAAAATCTGGCCTCGGTTTGGATTCCCGTTCATCAATAATCTTCTTCAGAAATTCATCTTGTTGTTGTTTTTCTCTAATTTCTTCAAGAATTGCCGGTTGAACAAAAATAGCAGCCAATGTCCCGCCTTGTTCTCGCAGAACAATTTCAACCTCAAATTTCTTAAGGTCATGTAGCAATTCTCTTTGCCCAGTAAGTAAGCAAACCAAATTCTCGATTGATTTCCGACTAAGTGCATCAGTAACAGTGTTAGCTTTCTCCGGATAGTACAAAATTTGCAAGTCATAATCTTTTATCAATTCCAGCCATCTCCGTTGTCTCATGTTCAACTCTTTCTAGGTAAAGAAATACTTTAAGCTCTTGCGATCAATATAAACCTCACATGTTGCCCCATACAAGTAGTGACGCCAAATTTTCAATACAAATATTACTGCGGCAAGTTCTAAATCATGAGTCGGATAGTTCTTTTCGTGTGGCCTCAATTGTCGAGAAGCATATGCTATCACTTTCCCATTCTACATCAATACACACCCCAGACCCTTATAAGAAGCATCACTAAAAACAGTAAATCCATCCGTACTTGAGGGTATGGTGAGAATTGGCGCAGTGATAAGTCGAGTCTTCAATTCTTGAAAAGCTGATTCTCTCTGATCGGACCAGTCAAATGATACTTCTTTTTGGGTCAACTGAGTCAAAGGCAAAGCAGTTTTAGAAAAATCTTTCACAAATCTTCGGTAGTATCCGGCCAAACCCAAGAAACTCTGGAGTTCAGTAACATTGGTAGGTCTAGGCCAATTAACAATTGCCTCAATCTTCTATAGGTCCACTGCAATGTCATCTTTATTGATTACATGTCCCAAAAACATAACACTATCAAGCCATAATTCACATTTTGTCAGTTTTGCATATAATTTCTATTCTCTCAAGGTTTGCAAAGCAAGTCTCAAATGGTATTCATGTTCTCATTTGCTTTTGGAATAAATTAAAATGTCATCTATGAAAACAACCACAAATTCATCGAGGAATGACTTGAAAATTCTATTCATGAGATCCATAAATGTAGCAGGCGCGTTAGTAACTCCGAAAGGCATAACAAGAAATTTATAATGTCTGTACCTTGTTCGGAAAGCAGTCTTTTCAATGTCTTTGGCTTTGACTTTCAATTGGTGGTATCCGGATCTAAGATCAATCTTGGAAAAGACCTGAGTACCTTGCAGTTGGTCAAATAAATCATCAATGCAAGGCAACGGGTACTTGTTTTTCACTGTCACCTTGTTCAGCTTATGGTAGTCAATGCAAAGCCTTAATGAACCACCCTTCTTTTTCATAAATAAAACTGGAGCGCCCCATAATGATGTACTAGGCCTGATAAACTTTTTGTCCAACAACTCTTGCAATTGGATTTTTAACTCTTTCAATTCAAAAGGTGCCATTTTGTACAAAGGTTTGGAAATTGGCTGTGTACCTAGTATCACTTCGATAGTGAACTCAATCTCCCTGTCAATCAAATCCCCTGGCAAATCATCTAGAAACACATCTAGGAATTCTCTGACTATAGGAATACTATCCACATTAGCTTTAGTATCAATAGACACAGTCAATATAGAACATAAATACCATTTACATCCATTTTTAATCAATTTGAATGCTTTCATAGATGAAATCAAGTATGGGGGGAGGTACAACACCAACTTCGTTAAATACAAATTCAGGCAATCCAGGTGGACGAAAAACAACTTGTTTTGTCACATAATCAATGGAGGCATGATATTTGGTTAACCAATCCATTCCTAAATTATATCAAAATGATCAATATTCAGAGGTAACAAATCAACATATAAAAGCACATCCCCAATAGCAATCTCACATGCAGGATACACATGAGCACAAGTCATGGACCCTCTAGCAGGTGAAGATATAGCTAATAAATAGTTCATGGGTTCCAGTGATCTATTTAATTTTGGTGAAAAAGCATGCGAGATAAACGAGTGTGTAGACCCTGAATCAATCAGAATATAAGCATTTTGAGCACAAATAGGGAGTATACCTGACACCACTGTCTTAGTGTTTTGCACATCCCCTGGTACAAGTGCAAACACCCGACCTTGCCTCAAAGTTTCCCTTCTGATAGCTTTAGGATTGTGTTTTAGTGTAGTGGTTGATGTTGCAGCACTTGCTACAAGTCTAGTAAAGTTCTGAGATGCAAGAGGATAGTCTTTAACTATATGGCCCACCTTGCCACACTTATAACATGCCCCGGGGATTTTATAGCAAACCCTTTTGTGTCTTTTGCAGCATTCTAGACAAGGCGATATAGAATTGTTGCCTTGACTAGAACTGCTTGTTAACCCTGTATTCTGCTTTTTATTCAATGAGTTGTTTCGGCCTTTTTTGAAATGAAAACTTTGTCTCTTATCCCTCCATTCAGTCACCAACATCTTAGCTTGTTTCAATGCTGCAACATTTACCTCAGCTATGATAGCTCGGTCAAGGACATTTACGTACTTGAGTAATTTCAGGACATTGATCCAGCAAGTATCTCCACATTAAGTCCACCCTCAAATTTTCTAGCCTTTTTATAGTCAGTATCTACCATGTGTGGTGCATAACGAGCGAGCTCGGTGAACTTAGCTTCATATTCTGCTACTGACATGGTACCCTGCTTCAGCTGCTCAAATTTGGTTACTTTACGGTCATGAACACATTGAGGGAAGTATTTATCATATAATGCTTCTTTGAATTGAGCCCAAATCATAGCATTATTATCTTCACGTACAAGCATCCACCACCGTCTTGCCTCCTCTTGTAAAGTAAAGGTAGCTAACAACACTTTCTGTGCCTCAGAACACGAGAACACTTCAAATAATTTTTCAATTTCGAGGATCCATGCCTTAGCTTTTAATGGTTCCAGTCCTCCCTGGAATGTTGGTGGCTTCATTTTGTTAAACTTTCATGCTAAAGCAATAACATCATCATTGGCATTTGGTTCTGGTTGCACTGGTAGCAGAGGAGGAGGTGGGGGTTGTTGATTCTATTGTTGTCTTAGAGCCTCAGTCAATAATTCAACCATTCTTTCCAATCTTGCAATTCTTGTTTCGGATGATTCAGTTTCATCTGGATTTCTTACATTCTCCATCGCACTATATAAAACATGATAACAATAAACATAGGAAAGATGGTTTTATATTCATGTATGTTAGTTCATATACACATCATATCCACACACACTTATTTATGCTCATGCAATGCCCTAATTGTTTTTCTAGAATATCCTATAGATCATTTGGACACGTGTGTGCGGTATAACTCGTGCTCTAATACCACTCTGTCACGACCCAAACCTGCCTTTATAGGTTTAGTATTGTAACCGGCCAGTAATCTGTGATTACCAAAGGCCTGGTTAACAATAATGACAATAATACATGATAAAGGGGCTAGCAGAAGCCAATCAATAATAAGATAATGTCCAATGAGCTGTGAGGACCTGAATGGAAATAAACTTTCATATACATAGCCATATTCATAACCACTTATGCCCATAAACACTAATATATAAGACAATATACAAGTTAGGGAATTAATCCCATTATCAAAGATAGTATAAACAAAAGTCTTAAATCATTCTTTACACTTAGCAAAATCAAAATGGTGACACATGTAGGTTCGGAACCTCGCTATGAGGCACAATAGCTGGCTTGACAGAATGAAGGTTCAGGTCGGTGCCACTAGCTTTTGGTCCGGTGCTCGATCACCTACATATATATAATAAATTGTGAGCTAAAGCCTAGTGAATAACAGATATGTAAAGAAGTTAAGAATGATGTCCTTACAGTCTTCGAAACAATCGATTATCAATAGAACATTTTCAATCAATATCGTTTTGTCAATCAATCGTTCAATCGTTAAATTCAATCAATCATAGTAATATAAGTCATACGTGGTACATCCAATAGCAACAATACAATAGGTTTTAAAGACCGAACAATCAATTGATGGCCATCAAACAACAATAATAATCCCAAGATTTGGAACTGACAGAGATCTCTATAACAATAGCGATATCAATAACAATAACAATAACAATACGCTATCGATGCCACGAATACAATTCAAAAGAGGGTCATCATTCAATCAATAAAAAGTAACTGTTTAGAAACAACATAATTTATAATTTAGAAAATAAATGCAATTTGAACATATCTATATAACATTGTTTCTCACAGTGGGCTTCTCGATACATGCACTATTGGTTTAGCGTCCGACCTAAACAAACAAATTCAAGCACAATAATTCAATGACATTCATATCTCTATCCAATTCTATTCGATTCGGTTGTTACTTATTCAATAACTACTTGTCTTTACTAATTCGGTTCTAATTTGTAATTTATGCACTCTAATGCACTTGTGAGATGCAAATAATCATGAAAACACTTTAAAACCATGTAAACGGAAGCTCGGAAACTGGAAAAGATGAGTGAAAAACAAACCGGAGTTGTCCAAAGGAGCCGTACGTGCGGGGATTATTGCCGCACGTGCAGGACCGTCCCTGCACCTGCCTCTGCACGTGCATATAATGCAGTGTGCTCAGTTGAAATGCCATGTTTTCCGTACATACAAGGCCTCAAGCCGGACGTGCGGCAGTGTTTCCAAAACAGTCCGAAAATTACTATGTTGCTATGTTTTTGGGTCCATCTCTGCCAACATCTAACTTCATTTTCATACATTACAAAGCCCAAAAATTCTTCAAAAACACTTTGAATTTACATTTCCTAACCTCAAACAAAAATCATGAGTTTAAAACAACCTCAAATTGTTAAGAAGAAATCAAACCTTCACTTTGGTATGTATTTGCATAAAACATGCAACTGTAAGCTTTTAAACTCAAACTTCCATGGAATTCCCTCTCAATTTGAAAAACCATACAAGAATGTAAATGGAGTAAATCAAATATCCATGAATGATGCCATGCATGCACCTATGTGAAGTTAATTTGGTCAATATTTTTCCATACCAAGGCATGTATGTCCTAAACTCTTAATATCATGAGCAAACCTCTAATTACTTATAAATTCATTCTCAATTAAATTTGTATCTTAGAAGATGATGAGTGTATAAGATACCATTGCAAGAATTTGTAAGGAAACCTTAACTTAAGTTGTCAAATGTTGATCAATTCAAGAGTTCTACAAGTTCTTCTTTTCCTCCCTTAGACTTTGAGCTCTCTCTAGTTTCTCTACAAAGTGCACTCTCATCCTCTCTCTCTACGTGTATGTATATAGCAACTCCACTACTTCTCTTCCTTAGTCAATTGATAAGCAGGATTGTTTTTTTTTTTTTTTTTTTTTTCCTTTAATTCATATTCTTCAAGATTAACTCTGGCTAATAATAAAACACACTAATTTAATGCAACTCAAATTCACTCAATTTAATTAAGCCTCATCACCTTATAATTTTAATTATACTAATTTAAATTATATTAAGGTGAATTAGGCCCTAATTCCTTTCCAATCTCTTAGTTCTAACTTGTTCAAATTAACGAATCAGACAGGTTTAAAGTCACTCTAACCTATCTATTCACAACAACAATACAATACCAACCAGTGCAAGCATATAACATATAGCACATAATTCACAATTAACACATAATCACATAATTAGCAATAAACATATAATTAATTTACGTAATTAAGGAATGAGAAATAAACGAGATGGAGAAGGCACTTAAACAAACAAAATTTGAAATGAAGGCCCAGCAACTCTTTTTTCAACTAAGGGCTTATCAATTAGATAAACCAAATTTAGATAGGATAGAAGATAGGTTAGAAAAAGAATATGTATTTATTGAATTTTGCTAGACAAAGTTCCATGATCTTGTAACTTTGTCCATTCCTTATTTTTACGAAATTGAGAATGTAGCCAAGTAGTTTTCCCCAATGTAAATATTACTTATCAATAAAACTGGGCCTTCAAATTTCATTTATTATGGTCTGGTGTTATGTTCCAAGTGTATGGTTAACATAATCTGTATGAATTACAGCTTTGAACTCACCAATCTTGCTTCGAAACCAAGTTTAAGTGCTTCGAAGTATGGAATTTTTCCTTAGAAATTACACTACTTACTCTTAACGAGCTCTCTCAGATAGAAAATTCAATGATGAAATTTCATGTAAAGGTAAGTCTTTTGGGTTTCTTTACTACTTGACCAAGAACTGATTTTGTAGTGCTTACTTATTTCAGAATCCAAAACTTTAAACAAGCTGTCCTAGGAGTATGCTTTTAAAACCTTCGAAGAGAACAAGCTGTAACTAATGTCTTTCTAAGGCATAAGCTCCAAAGATCTTGGAAGGAAACTAGCTTTGAAGCTAACTACAGATTTTCGAAGCCAAGCTGAGCATTTAAAATATACTTCCCTCCTATAACTTACTCTTGAAAGAGACAATCTATAATGTGGTTTTGAGACCCCTTGTGTTTTAAAACTAGAGTTTTAATTCCACACGAGTCAAAACCATCAAATAATTTATTTCGGGTCTACTTGACCCATTGGGTCGACTTGGTAATTTTTTGAATGGAAAGGTTTAAAACCCTTTTTCTTCGCGCTTTACTTATTCACTTGCCCAAAATTTCCCTTCTCACCCCTACTGCTCTTGTCTGCAACTTTTCACTCCTCATCCACCTTTTTCTTTCAACTCCTCAATAATGGCTTTTTTTTTCTCTAAAAGTACCAGTCGTTGAGCGCGTGAGCCCATCTGTGGCTTTCAGGAGACTCATTAATGAGGAATGTGACAAATACAGAACCAGTGAACAGTGTGCTGTTGATGGATGCATCCTCATTCCCCGTTATCATGTTCAAGGAGAATACATGCTTGGACCCATTTTTAGGGAAGCCCTTACTCAGCTCCCTACCTTATATTCGTGCCTAGAGGATCATTGCCTCCTTTATGAGAGTGGCCTTGACTAAGGGACCTGGAGGTTGAATCGACTCCACCGCTGCTGGCCCAACCTGAGGCCTGAATGGGATGAATGGTACGATCGAGTTGCTCTGCTAAGATGTTGGACCTGCAAGAACTCTGTCTCCTCGACGCTCTTTGATTAGCCAGGTTTTATTTTGAGGACCCTTTCCTTATACCCGCTACACTCTGTTTTTGGAATTCATCTTTCAATTTTTTCCAATTTCGATGTGGTATGATGGCTCCTACTGTTCTTGATATATGTCATCTCTTAGGGTTATTCCCCATTGGCACTGTTTTTGGCCCTGATTACCCCGACTTTAATGTGCCTTTTTCCATTCCCCCTCTTAACTCCTCCTTATGTGATTTTGCAAATTCTGAAAACCAAAGGAAAGGCCTTGTAACAGACCGAGGATTCTTCTCTTTTCTTCTATACTGGCTTTGCAAATTTTTATTTTGCACTTCTTTTTAGAGGATTATGCCTGATTTTGCCCCTTTTGCTAAGGCTCTTGTTAGGAAAGAAGATGACCCTAGCTCCATATGTTTTAGGCCACGTATATAGAGCCTGCTCCCAGTTTTGTGAAAAAACCTTTGGATGCCAACCAAGGAAGGCCATTCTGGATATTGCAACTTTGGCTCTTTGCCTACTTCACTAATTTACAATCTAGATGTTTAAGGTTTTTGGTACCAAACCCTACTACTTATGGAGAAAAATACGCCAAAGTTCACTCTATCCTTCCAACTTTACTTTCTACTTCACCTTTTTCCACTAACTTCTAGCTTCCCCTCCATCTCACACCTTTTTTTGTCCCTTCAAAGCCAATGTTGGCCAGCATGGTTGAGGACCTTCTTGGCTTGACAGAAACTGCTCCCAACCTCAACACAGGGACATGTAGGCTTCTATCTTAATTCCAAGGGAGCTATTTATTGGCACTTTACACCCTTGAGCTTACAAATGCATAACAAAAGCCTACTGCCCTGCTCAATTTGCTAGGCAATTTAAGCTTACCTAGGGGATCCCTATCTTTCTATGCAGCCAAACTAACCCAAATCTTGCACTAGAGAGCTGAAAGTGCAAAGAAATAGGTTGGAGGAAGCAACCTCCAAATTGATTCAAGACTTGATCGAATTTCAATTCATTCCCTTCATCCCACAAGGTACTGCATTGAGAAGGTACCAGAATTAGTGGACAGCCATCATGGAGGTGTTTTTGGCCATTTCCCCTGAGGATTTTTTAGTAGGATTAGATGTGCTCTCTCAGGCTAAACCCAAAGGAATTAGGATTTCTGCTACTGCTTCCATTTCTCCTGCTATCACAGCTCCTACTCTTACTGTGTCAGCCCCTCTTTCTAGAGTCACTAGGGCTGCTTCGAAGAAAGGTACTCATTTCTTCTTTCTTTTCTCATTTCCTTTTATAATATTCTGTTTATTTGCTTATGGCCTTTATTTGATGCAGGAACTTCTCAAGAAGACTCTCCTCAGAGAGCTCAAGCCTTAACCATTCTCAGGAACAAGTAACAATAGCAAAAGAAAAGAAAACTCCTGCTTGACCCTGAAGAAGAAAAAGTATCTGCAGCTTATACGGACAAAGAGGAGGTAGAGGAGGAGAAAGAAGTGCCATTAAAAAGAAAAAAGAAATAGGTGACAGTCTCCATTTTTGATTTTATGAGTACCCTACTCACAAGGTAGCTGCTAAGGCAGTGGAGAGAGAACAATCCAAGGAAATAATTTTCTTCCAGAGGTCTGAGAAAAGGAGACAGTAGCAGATACTAAGGGATGAAACTGCTGCTGTTGATGCACTCTAAAGGGAAACTGCAATGAGGCAACAAACTGTCGAGCACTATACTCTTCGTAGTTCTCCAACCATCACCACCACTTCTAAGGCTAGTAATTTCTCTTAATTCTTGTGGTAATTTCCTTTCCCAAGATTTCAGCATAAAAACTCACCATTGCTTTTTATTTTATAATTCGCAGCAACAGTTATTCCACCTCTCCATCCTTCGATACTGGCTTCTTCTATTTTGCTTGAAGAAGAAAGGTCATTAGAGGCAACCTCAAAAAGGAGAAAGAAGAACAACACCAAAGTTCCTTTAAGTGTAGAACCCATCCAAACAGTACTTCCACTTTCCGGCCCTACACTTTCCATACCTTCTTTGAGGCCAAGCATCCATTTTTCTTTATGCTCGGGATTAATTTCATATCTGCCTCATCTAACCTTTGCCTCAGCCCAATTTATTCTTCCTATAGTCTCGGCTGCTCCTTCATCACCTGAGAGGGCCCCAGTTGTCACCTCATCCTTAGTGATAGCTAGTACTCCCAGAGAAGATACTGGTAGCTCACCAATATCTTGTCCACCATCCAGCTCTAGTCTTTCATCCCTTGATCTGCTAGTGACCAAGACTATAGACACTATTGGGAAACCTCACACTCCTTTTCCAATCCCCATGTAGTCATCTCTTCCTTACACTAGTGATTCCTCTGTACTTTCAATGTCAGAAGAGAAGATGGATACTTTTGAAGCCCAGCTAGCTAGCTTATTTGATGTCTTTCAATCAACCAGCAGCTGTAATAACCCCGACCTCTGATTAATGTTAATCTATATTTAATTATGCCTAATTAGTAATTAAGGTGAAATTCTGAATTAATTTACATGTGTGTTACATTATTTTTGTGTCTCTATCTGTTCGGTGTAGAAAGATCTGTTCATATTTTAGTTTCGATTTGCGAATTGAAAGCCTTATCGGTGTCCGAATCAGAAATTGACTTGATTTATGTGCTAATTAGGATTTATAGAATTTTATGGTAGGTCTAATTAAAATTCGGTTCGGAACGATTAAATTTGATTAAAATAATGCCATTTGTTTATTTTTGAGCAATTACCACTTATTAGGCTAATTGAACCCCACTCACCTCTTTTATTCCTTTTTGATCACATTTGAGCTTTGAGAGGAAGAAAACGTGAGTGAGAGTGAGAGAAGGGAGAATTGGTGTAGAGCTTGAAGATTGAATTCACAAGGAGGGAATTTGCTAGGAAAACTTGGAAGATCACTCAAGACCATCTCTAGCATAAGAAATTGAGATCCCTAGGTAAGAATGTTAATCTCTAGCCTTGAAGTTTAGTTGATTAGAACATGAAATTAATGGTGTTAGGGGATTGACATGGGAATTGAGCTACAAGAGTGGAATTAAGGGTGAATTCATGCATGCATGTGCATTTCTTCACATTTTGAGCATAATTTCAAAGGTTTCTTTCATGCATGTATTAACCTCACTTACATTTTGGTCATTCATCATGTTTTCCTTTAAATTACCAAGTTTGATCATGTTTTGAGGAGGATGAATACAAGAGAGTTCATGCATGTTATGTTCATAAATTGATTTTTGAGTTTAAAGTTGATTTTTGCACAATTGGTATCTTTTGGGCCATGATTTCTTGACATGATGCTTTAAACATGTTATTTTATGAGTCTTTAAGTGTTTTCCAAAGTTTGAGGCCCAGAAATTTGAGTTTGATGCATTTGAGGTCGAATTTGAGCTTGGTGATCAAATCTAGAAATTCCAGAAATTTGATCCACGCTCGAGCGTGGGACTTTACGCTCAAGTGTGAACTCTGAGTACATGCACTCTGCTCAGGCATCGATATTTATGCTCGAGCGTGAAATGCATATACCCAGAAGTTTGTGTGTTTTACAGTTCGCTCGAGTAGGGGAATCCACGCTCAAGCGAGGGTCTGAGTTTCACGCTCGAGCGTAGGTCGAGCGGCCGTCGAGCATGAAAAACTTGCATCCAGTACTCTGTTGAGGTTTACAGTCCGCTCGAGCGGGGAAGTCCACGCTCGAGCGGAGCTTCATTGTCTGCATGTCCGCTCGAGCGTGGACCTTATTTTCAGCAAGTTTCAAGAAATGTTTTCCAATGCATTCTTGCATCCTCATTCCATTCTAGGCATTCCTAAGCCATGTTTAAGATTCCATAATGAGGACTAAAGGTTAGAAACACACTAAGAGCCATCGAAGTAAGTTATATACATTTAGAACGTGTGTTTCAAGTGTGTATCTGTTATGTGTTATGTAGGTCACGTGTCACGTACCGTTTGACCAATCTACTCCGTCTATCTGTCTCAGGGCCAACTGTGAGTAATAACGTAGCAAAGTTATGTTCAACTGTATTTATTTTCTGTGTGATAAATAAGATCTGTTTTCTAAAGTGCTATGTTATGTACAATGAATGACTGTCCAATTTCTGATATGTATTCGTGGCATCCTTAGCATCATGTGATATTTGTTGGCTGTTACCCGGTATCGGAGGTTCCTTTATGGAACTTAATCTGTCTGCACTCTGTTACCCATACCGGAGGCCCCGTCATGGGGGCTTAGCGTATTTATTCTCTGTTACCCAGATCCGGAGGTTCCTTTATGGAACTGGTTATTTGTAACGCTTACGTGTCTGCCTCTATTCTGTATCTGCTCTGTTAATGCTAATGGATGTATCACGTAAACTTAAGCACACCTCATGATTTCTGTATACGATCTGGACAAATTATGATTTTGATATGAAACTGAATTATGATTTCTGAATCTGTACGGACTCATTCATTGAAAACCCTTTACTCTATTATTGTTTACTGAGCTTTCGCTTACAGTTTATATTATGTATGTAGGTGAGCCAGTGCGTGATCAAGGCCAGAGTTGACGACCTTCACTTCTGTTTTTGTCAGCCAACCATTGTGCCTCCCGAGGAGGTTCCGATCGAAGTCTAGCTACATGGCTATTTTTGTGCTCATGTTAGTCTCTCGGTCTGTTTTGTACAGTTAGGTCCTGGATATTACACTTATGTAAATGTTTTGTAAATATTGATGCCCTTCGACAAACATGCTTATATATATATATATAAGTTTTGAAATCTTCTGTCCCATGTATGTTATCACAGCTCATTGGACCATGTCTATTTTGTATAATTGCTTCCTCAGCCCCTTATTATGTGCTTATCTGTTAAGAGGCCTTTGGTAACCCACGGATTACTAGCCGGTTACGATGCTAAACCTACAGGGGCGGGTTTGGGTCGTGACAGCAGCGAAGCTGAACCATTCGTCTTTACTGACTCCCTCCTGGAAATTTTTGAGAGTTTCTCTACTATCAGCAGAGTTCCTTCATCTCTAGTGGACTTCGGCACCTGTTTGGAATTGCTGACATTATTCTTAAGGATTCCATTCGAAGTCTTACAAAGACCTATTATTAAGAATGGTTTCCTCTAATGCTATAAAGTTATTGAGTAATCCAACATGGCTATTTCAAGCCATTTATCCTAGGCAGCAACTACCATGGATTTCTATGTCAATATCTGCCATATTACTAAAGTTGCAGAAGTGAAACTACTAAAGGACAATGAATTTGTTTCCCAAATACATGCTGAGATATTTGAATTAAAGGGACAACATTCCTCTACTTCTCAGTTTCAAACTGAACTCTTAGAGAAAAAGGCCCAATTAGAGGAAAAGTTAGCAACAATTAACCTAGCGTTGGATCGTACTGCTAAAAAGCTGCAAATTACCAATCAAGGGCTACCTGATCGTAGGCAGGACATGGCTACAGCCATTCAGTTGTTCCCATCCCTTAGGAGTAGAGAATCAATTGTAAGGGAACAACTGAAGCATTATATTGATTTTTGGGCCAATTTATGGCTACATGTACTTAATTCTTCATGAAATAAAAACCTTTTATTATCTATCTGAGTGTCTCATGCTCTCTCATTATTTTATCTAGCACTCTCTACACTCCTTGTGTCTTGCACACAGTTAGATAATAAGGCTTCAGGTACCTGCCATTAATTTTCTTGGGATGCACATAACCATTCAAGTTCCTTAGATGGTACGCTCCTCCAGGCAAGATTCTATGAACCTGATATGGTTCTTCTCAATTAGGTGACCATTTGCCAAATTTATGGCTCTTAATGCGTATTAGAAGTATTGTCTTTCATACCAAGTCACCTTCATCAAAGCTGATGTGCTTGGCTTTCTTATTATAACTTCTGGCTGCCTTTTTCTTTTGGAAAAGGATATTATTTAATGCCAAGATTCTAGCCTCATCCACATGTTCTATTTCCAAGAACATGCTTTGATGATATTGTTTAGAAGTTAACTAGCCTTAGCCTTTCACCTTTAAGGATTTAATGTTAACTTCCATAGGCAAAATTGCATCATGCCCATACACTAAGGCATAAAGAGTGACTCCTATACTTGACCTTGAAAAAGTCCTATAAGCCTATAATACATCTAACAACAAGTTATGTCAATCCCTATGATTGTCTTCCATAATTCTTTGTATTCCTTTTTTTAAGAACTTGTTGGATGATTCTGCTTGGCCATTTGCTTGTGCATAATAAGGGTGGAATTAATAAGGCTAATTCCAAATTCTGCCGTGAAAGATTTTACCATATTTCCATCAAATATAGTCCCATTATCTATAGTTATGGTCTGTGGGATGCCAAATCTGTGAATCAGATCTTTAATAAATCCAATAATTTCAGTTTGATCCACAGCCTTATATGGTTTAGCTTCGACCCACTTAGTGAAGTAATCTGTGGCCACTAGGATGAAACAATGGTGCTTCGAGAAGGGTGGATGTATTTTCCCTATTATATCCATTGCCCAACCTCTAAATGGCCAAGGCTTCACAACTGCATGCAAATCAGTTATTGGCACATGTCTTATCATGCCATGTTTTTGGCATGCCTAACAACCTCTAACATATTCTATACAGTCTTTAAGGATAATTGGCCAATAATAGGAATACCTTCGAAATAACATCTCATTTTTATACCAGGCTGATGGGTACCACAAATGCCTTCATGTACTTCAACCATAGCCGTCAATGCCTCCTTTGGCCCTAGAGATTCCAATAATAACCCATCTACTCCCCTTTTGTATAGAGTATTACCATACACTATATACTGCATAGACTGTAATTTAATCTTTCTATTGGCCTTCAAAGATGGGCCAGTCAAGTATTGAATGATTGGATATCTCCAATCTTGATCTTGTAAGTCATTATGATTGACTTCCAACATAATGCCCTTTTAACTAAAGGTGGTATTAATTTTTGATACGTTGCTTGACTTATGTTCAATTGAGTGTCATCTCTTATTCTGAAATTCGAAACCTTCTAAGCTACATCATTGGCTTTGCTATTCATGAACCTTAGGATAAAAGTCACATTTGCTATCTGAAACTAAGAAAGCAAATGTAAGGCAGCAACATAATATGGCAACATACTTGCATTTTGACATTTGAAAATTCCTTTTATTTAGTTGACTACCAATTGAGAATTTCCAAATATGTCAACTACATGAGCTTGTAATCCAATAAGTATTTCAAGTCCCATTATTAAAGTTTCATATCCAGCTTGGTTATTGGAATAAGTGATTTCATCAACTCTGAAACCATGTGTGGTTTCTACCCCTTGTGGTCACTTAATTACAACACCAATTTCAATCAAACCATTGGCCCTTGATCCATCGAACCACATTTTCCAGGGCTCAACATTGACCATGCCAAGATCCATTGTCTCTTGGCTTTCTGTTTGACACAGATGATCTGCCAAAAAGTTAGCCAAGACTTGCCCTTTTACTACTTTTTGGAGGACATATTCTAGATGAAACTCTGAAAGAGCCAACATCCATTTGCCAATTCTTTCTCTTAGCATAGGTCTAGATAACAAGTATTTAACCAAGTTTGTGATTGCAATTACCAAGACGACAGTAGGCAAAAGATAATATCTTAATTTCATTACTGCAAAGTACAATGCGAGGCGCAACTTTTCTACAACTGAGTATTTACATTCACAAGAATTTAAAAACCTACTAAGGTAATAAACTGTTTGCTCCTTGCCTTCTTCATTGTCCTAGGCTAGGAAAACTCCCAATAAATCTTCTACTGCAACAATGTATAGCTTCAAGGTTTATCTCTTCTTGGTGGCATCAACACTGGAGGTTTAGCCACGTAGGCTTTAAGTTTTTCGAAAGCAGCTTGATGCTCAGTTGTCCACACAAATTCTTCTTCATTTCTCAGCTTTAACAAAGAAGAAAATACTTTAGTTTTCTTTACAATGTTAAAAATAAATCTTTGAAAGAAATTAACCTGACCAAGGAACTTTTGTAGTTTTTTCTTACTTGATGGAGGTTTGGCCTCAATGATGGCTTTAGCTTTATTCTGATTAATCTGTATTCCCTTCTTGTGCACTACATACCCCTAAGAAGTTTCCAGCTGATACACCAAAAGCACATTTGAGATGATTAAGCTTCAACTTGAACTTTCTCATTCTCTCAAAAGCTGTTGTCAAGTGAACCAAGTGCTCCTTCATAGACTAGGACTTCACAACAATATCATCAATGTAACGCTCTAGGTATCCTCCAACGAGATCATGGAAGATAGTATTCATTGCCCTCAGATATGTTGCTCTAGCATTCTTTAAACCAAATGGTATTTTAACCCATTCAAAGGTGCCAATATTCCCAGGACACCTAAATGTTGTCTTATGAACATCTTTCTCTGCAATACGGTTCTGGTTATAACCAAAATGTCCATCCATCATAGACAAAATCTTGTGTCCTGCTGAACTGTCCACCAGTAAATCTACTATGGGCATGTGATACTCATTTTTTGGAGTTGCTAAATTCAGATTTCTAAAATCGATGCATACCCTCATTTTACCATTCTTTTTTACCACAGGCACAATGTTGGACAGCCATTCAATATATCTGGCCGTTCTAATGAAGCCTGCGTTAAGGAGCCTAAGAATCTCTTTTTTCACCTTCTGAATTAGTTCAGGACTCATCTGTCTTGGTTTTTGTTTGTATGGCTTGAAATTAGACTTCATAGGGAGCCTATATTCCATTAATGACCTATCCAATCCAAGCAATTCACTGTACAACCAAGCAAAACAATCCTTATATTGTTTTAAGACAACCAATAACTGGTTCTTGTCACAAGGACTTAACCAAGCACTAATGTAAGTGGGTTGTTGTACTGAATCTTCGCCCAGGTTGACTTCTTCTAAAGGGTCTTGTACTTGAGCACTCACTGATGCCCTCTCTTTACCTCCATCTACCCTCGAAGCAACCCCTCTATTTTGTTTTGCTCCCACCTGTTCTGGTTCAACATCTTTACTTTCTTCTTCATAGAAAAAATCTGTCCATAAAGCATGTTCTCGTATTTCTTGGACTTTATTTTCAATTTCCAATGCATAGTATTTACCAAGAGCCAAAGGTTTGGCCACTTGGTGCATCTGATCATAGCCAACTATTATGGCTTTTTGCTTTTTTCCTTGTACTTTCTGGACTATTGCTTTTATGTCCAATGTTGAAAATTCGATTAAAGCCAATGGGTTGGCTTGTTGGTCTTGATCTTTCTACCTACAACCAGGTATCATCATCATCTTTGTTGACAAACTCTTCATTAGCACTTTCCTGCATTAAGTGCTTTAGGTGTGTTACTTCATCATTAGCCGTCACTTCAGCTACTCCATCAGGCTTCCTCAGCACACTGAGCGGTACAACCCCTTCAGTGTATAGCTTGGCTTCAGCAAAATCAGCACAAGCAATAAAAGGCTGCAGATCTGCATTGATTTCCTCTCTTTCTCCATTGCACAGAGCTATCATCATTTTCTAATGTAACGAGGAAGACACACACTTGTTGGTGTAGATCTAATCCTTGCCAAGCAAAGCATTATACTTGGCATTATTGTCTATCACAAAGAATGTTGTCATGCAATCTCTGGTTCCCACACTCAGGTTGATGGGTAAAATACCCTAAGCCATTTGCTTGTCCCCAGCAAAACCAACAATGGTTGTACTGGTGGGGATCAACCTAGGATTTCTCTTTCCCAACTTCTTTAAAGAAGACTTCGGAAGCAGGTTTACTGCTGCACCATTGTCCATTAACACCCTATTTATCTCTATCCCATCAAAGTAAACTCTGATATACAAGGGTTTAACGTGCTGGGTCATAGATATTGTGGGGTACTCGAAGGGATATTAGAGGTTAATGGTCACCTCCTCATCTTCTTCGTCAGTTTCCATTAGCTTGGCCACTTCTGACTCATCTTGAATCATGCTGACCTGCGAATCTTCATTAGAAACTGGAATTGGGTCATTTTCCTAACCTTTCTGGTCCTCCTCTTCAACTTGGAATTCCTGTGGCAACACATATACCATGTTCACTGGTACTGGAGAGAATAAGCCAAACTGTACTATTGGCTGCAATTGCTTTTCTCCCGTTTGGGGTTGTTCTGAAGCTTGGGAGGCATCCTCTATGCTACACTCTGGTACCTCAATGCTGGTGGTTTTTTTCGAAACAACTCGTTTGTGATCTGCTCCTGTTAGCTTTTCGACCAAAAAGGTCTGTTTAGCCATAAAGGCTTCAATCATCTTATCTTCAGCCAATTTTTTCCTTTAGCCTAGTTCAACTTCTCCTTCTGTCTTACTGTCGCTTTCCATCAAGGCCTTTTCAAGACCTGCTAAGCTAGACCTTTCCTTGGCTTTCAGTTCAGTGTGAACCTTAGCTAACTGCTCTCTGCTAACACTTATTTTGATATGAGGAGCCAGCTTTGGACTTTTTTCTTTTTCTGTCTGGCCTTTTGACTGGGCCAATGAAAAACTTTCTCCACTTTCCTTCAGATCCCTTTGGTATTAGATGTACCTTCGTTGGATCTTCCTCTTTTGAGACCTAGAAATTACTGGAACTATATCTGGTTCCTTTGTCATTGGGTGTTTGAGTAATACACAATTAATTGGAGCCACCAAGGAAGGTTTAATCATTCTGCCCTTGTCTCCAAAAACATTTCTCTGGGCAAGTATTTCCTCAGGCTTATTCTGCATGACAAACTAGTCTGGAACCCCAGGTACCCATGAACTCACTAGTTCAGTTGCTGAACTTGCTTTCCCAGTCTTTCAAGCCACCTTCGAAGCTAACTGTTAAGTCCAATCACTGGCTCTGGCACCCTGTATCGAGCCTAATTCAAGCCTTCTTTCAGGGTAATTACCTTGCAGCTTGTTCGAAGTTGACTTTGAAGGCCAATCGTTGGCTCTGCTTTCCTGACTTGAGCCTAATTTAGGCCTTCTTTCAGGATAATTGCCTTCCATCCTGTAGTAATTGGGTGATCTGAACTTATGTAGAGGTCTCTTACCCTTGGATTGCATTCTAGTGGCTGATGGTCTAGCCAGATATGGTTGCTGTCTAGGACTAGTTGCGTATGGCCATCTGTTGTAGGTGTTGGTTGGCTTAGGGCGTCTCTGTACATCCTTGTAATGCTGTTTTCCATCAATTGGGAGCCCTCTCAGCCATTTGTAACTTAACTTGCACCTAGGACACATCCTTTGCATGACAGTTGCCTCAAAATAGTCATCGTCCAGTGCTTCCTCACTAGAGTCATCATTTTGGTCTGTAAAGCTCTATCCATTTACTGGTGCACTTCTAGTATCTTTCTTGAAAGTAGTTTGGCTGGCAATATGCATCTGCACATTAACCTCCTCCAATTCCTTCAAGGATAGGTTTTGAAAATCTGGCATATCAACATTGGCTGCAGCCTCCCTAATCTCTGGAAATGGATTAGTGTCAATCCCTATAACTTTCTCTGCCTTTGCTGGAAACTTTAGCCTCCTTTTTCAAATTTGTTCTTGGATCTTGTCCCGAAAAACAATATAGTTTTTAGTTGAATAAGACCAAAAATTGTGCCATTTACAGTACATTTTTCCTTTGACTTCTTTTGGGGTAGGGATCTTAACTCTCTTTGGTAACTTAGGAAATTTGTTGTAAGCAAATGATCAAAAATGTCATCTGATTTTGTTAAATCAAAAGAATACTTCCTATGAAGGTCTTTCTTTTTAAACTGTTGGTCTATTATACTGTCTTTTTGAATTAATGTCTCACAAGTCATAGGTTCTTTTCCTACGATTTCTGCTACATCAATTTTATAATTAGGATCCCTATAATAAGTCTTATATGATGCATTACTTCGATCATGTTCTTCCTTAAGTAAAAATTCATATCTAGACACCTTATAGGTTAATTCCACTAAGTCTCGAAACTTAGTTGAATCGAACTTCTTTCGAAGCCTAAACTCCAAACCATTTTGAGCCAATCTCACAAATTCAGTCTCTGATAAAATGACCCTACACTTGTTTCGTACTCATTTGAATCTGGCAATGAATTTAGTAGCCTTCTCATCAGGTCTTTGGCTCAGCCTTACCAAATCTACCATGGAAACCTCAGGTTCTGTTTGGAAGAATTGGGCATGAAATGCCTCTTCTGTTTGTTGCGAAGTTTAGATAGAGCTAGGTGCAAGGTTAATATACCATGCAAAGGCTGCCCCAGTTAAAGAATTTGGAAAAAGTCTCAATTTCATATAATCATTATTGGTGAATTCGTCACATTGGCCTGTAAACCTGGCAATGTATTCTACTATTGACTGGTTTCCATTTCCATAAAAAAAGAGCAAAATCTGGTATTCTAAACCCCCTTGGGTATTCATGTATCCTATCTACCCATTCTGGGTATGGCTTTCTATATACAGGAGTCTGGACCCCCCGAACCATGGGTCCATACATCTTCCTGACAATATCAACAATTTGATCCCTATGAACCATATTTTGTGCTTGCTGGACTACTACTGGAAGAGCAAACACAGGATTTGGTGGAACTCCATGTGCTTGAGGTCCTCTTGGTCCATAGAGAGGTATATTTAGGAAACTTTATTCTACCTTAGATATTTTTGCCGATCAAAAAAAAAAATCTTTAACATTTATAATTTGCCGATCAAATTATCTTCAGGAAAGCTTTAACATTTATAATTTGCCGATCAAAAAAAAATCTTTAACATTTATAATCTTTTATAATTTGCCGATCAAAAAAAAAAAAATCTTTATCTTGAGGAAACTTTATTCTACCTTAGATATTGGACAAATCTTTAACATTTAAATATTACACAAATAAAGAACAATATGATAGCTATAGACAGTATAGTAAAATTCAACTCAAGTTTTATAACAATCAATACAAATTATCCTCTCTTTTTTCTTTTTCCTTTTTTTCCCTTTAATACATAGAATTACAAAAAATAATGTGTTGTAATATATTTGAACTTTTTTTCTCATTAGATTGGAGACTGAAAAATATAACCACGTACATTTCTCGTGCTTCACCAGTACAGAGAAATTTAAGAGTGAGTATGGTTTAATTTAATTTAATTTAAAAATAAATCAAGAAACATACATCATGAGCATTATTTTATGAGAAAATTCGAGTTATTACCATTCAAATAATCACTGGGTGGTGAAATTTCTGGTAATGGTGCCTACATGTATCAACCTTATCGTCGTTCCATTGTTCCAAACATATAAAGATAAAACAAAAATGATTTGTGGCACTAAAACTGTGAGCACTAATGCCCCTAATTTTCAGTTTTGGTAACTTTTTTTTTTTTTTTTTTTTTTTTGCCTTATATAGAAATTCGGGGCATTAGTGCCCTGAATTTCGGGGCACATATCACTACCGAAGATAAAATATATATATAAATAATGTATAATTGAAATCAAACATGATGGCCAATCCTTTGGATTTACACAGCAGCACAGTATAATAATTTTGGCTGGTGTATCTGTATGGGTGCGTTTGTTTGGACGGACTGGATAAGGGAGATTGTAATCCATCGGACTATTAATCCCGGGATACATTGTTCCCGGACTATTTGGTTGGACTGGATTTGTATCCTATATTTATTTAGTCATGGGATTAGATGTCTGGATTGGACTATTTTTAGTGAATCCAATGTTTGGTTAGACGGACTGGATAATGATAAATGTTCAAAAGACTATTTTATCCTTGTAATTTATCATTTTTATTTAATAAATAATTTTAAATTTGTAATCTATAATTTATAATTTAACAACACTAAAAAAATTTAATTTATAAGGCCATAATTTTTAATTTATTATTTTCAATTAAATTAAATTTATAATTTATAATTTATATTTTTTATTTAATATATAATTTTAAATTAACGACAATAAAAAAATAATTTTATTTAATATATAAATTAAATTTTCAACAACACTAAAAAAATTTAATTTATAATTTATAATTTTTATTTAATATATAATTTTAAATTTAAAACACTAAAAAAAATAATTTTAGAGAAATATGTAAATTTAATTTTTTAACAACACTAAAAAAATTTAATTTATAAGACCATAATTTTTAATTTATTATTTTTAATTAAATTTAATTTATAATTTATAATTAAAATTTTTTATTTAATATATAATTTTAAATTAACAACACTAAAAAAATAATTTATAAATGTTCAAAAGACTATTTTACCCTTTTCTAATTGTTTACCAAGTAATAGCATGGAGGGTAAAATAGACATTTCACAAAATAATCCCATGGGATACCAATCCCATGGTTTCTATCCCACACCCCCTATGGGATAGGATAGTCCTATAATTGTGAGACTAATAGTCCGGGAGGGACTATTAGTCCGGAGCAAAATTTTACAAACAAACAATGAATTATTAGTCGGGTAGAACTAATAGTCCAATCTCACACCCTTATCCCTAAAAAACAAACATGGTCTATATCCTCCTCCTCCTTCACATCCAACAACTTCACTCACTTTTGCTATCAATGCTAAGGAGAGAACTAATAGCAGGGTCGGCCTGATTTTTCGATGGCATAAAGCGAAACAAAAGCGAAGATTTATATTCATAAAAAAAAAAAAATTAAAAAAAAAATCACCTCATTTCGTATCACTATCGTGGATTGATATCAAAATAGATATCAAAATGTATTCATACAAAAAAAAAAAAAAAAAAAAAAATATCAAAATTAAGAAAACTTTATTCAATTAAAATATATTGGATATGCATTGAATTAGAATAATGTTATATATATCAATTAGTGTACTAACTGTGATGTGACATAATTTTAGAAATTTTGGGTATTTATAACTTGTATAATGTGTGGGGTCAATAATAATGCCATAAGGTATGTTGGTACACTAATTAATATATTAATTGGTGTAGGTAGCACCACCGATTGAATTAATTGTTGTTTATGTGTTTGGCAAGTGGGTTTGCAGGCTTTTTTGGCTATTTTAGCCACAAAAAACAAAATAAACTATTTAAGCCATAACAAACAAAACATCACATCCAACCCATAATCATTACATTCTTCTCTCACAAAAAAACTCAAAAAAGCCAAAAAGCCCTTCCTAAACCAAACTTTTAAGCCCAGGCTAAAATAGCCAAAAAAGTCAAAAAGCCAAAAAGCCAACCCACTTCCCAAACCAAGCCTAAATATGTTGTTTATGAGTGTGGTTGCGTTGTTGTTTATTGAATATATTATGTATGAATGCGATTAAGATTGAATTAATTATTTATTCCACTAAAATTTGATAAATAAGAAAAGTAAAAAAAAAATTAGAGCAAATTTATTTATTCCACTAAAATCTAATAAAGAAATAAAATAAAAATAAAAAAACTAGGGGCCCTATTTTGGACCACTAACATTTTGTATGTGTATGTAATGTTTCTCATTCAAAAGCCACCAATATTTTGTATATATTTTAATTTCAATTGGGCCACACCACACTTATAGACAAATATGATCTCAACAAAATATTTTTGAATCCTTTAAATTGGTCCTAAAATAACAAAAATAATTTAGACCTATTTATATTTATAATATATTATAATACTTTTCTAAATTTGGGCCATATTTTGGGACGATTTTTGGGCCTAAGGCGCAGCCTCAATGGCCAGGGCCGGTTCTGAGTAGATACAGAACACCTGGTCGACTCGTGTTGGGTGTTGTTGGGGTTGCATTTTGGTCTCAGTTCACTACCATGGCTGGTAGTAGTAGCCGCAAATCTTTCTTTGCCTCTGCTGGGCAAAAGGGTTCGATTGATCAGGTGAATCTATACTCTTTTGTAGTGTCCACTATTGTTGATTTTCTTGATTAATTTGGTTTCTGGGTCTTCTTAGATTGTGAAATTTGATGATGGGTATTGAGCAAAAGAACAAATTTGATGATGGGTTGGTGCCAAAATGGGGAAATACAGTGGGCAGAGTTATTAAATTTTGATTTGCCATGATTGTGAAATTTGATGATGGGTATTGGGCAAAAAAAGAAATTTTATGATGGGTTGGTGCTAAATTAGGGAAATACATTGGGTGGAGTTAATTAAATTTTAGTGTGCCATCCTTGCTGGGGTTTGTTGAATTTGATTAACTGTGTTTACCTGCTGTGTTTATCAAATTTTGAGGTTTATGATAATGGGTCGATGACAAAGCAAAAGAAAATCAAATTCCATGTTTTTGGATTTGGAATTTGATGTGTTGTTTACTTCTGATGTCAGGATTTAGGGATGACGGTTACAACTTTCAAATGGTATTTGTAATTTGAAAATTTGAGTTTCTCCCCTGATGGAAGCAAAATAGGAGAATACATCGACTAACTTGAGATTTTCATGCCAATAATCAGTTGGAATTTAGAATTTGTGATCCAATTTTATATTTTGTCATACCAATTAGATTTCAGATTATTTTGTTTCACGCAACTAAATCTTTTAGTGGCCCAACTTCTTTCTGATTCATTATTGTGGTCACTTGTTATTGAACTTCTTTAATTTCATCAATTTTTAAGGTGTTGAAGAATGTGGCATGGCCAGAACAAATTCCATTCAAGGAAGTGGATTTTCAACGCTCTGACGAGTACAAGCTCTGAACTAATTTCTTTCTAGCATTTGTATTCCTTGTTAACTTTTTCCCTTTCATGAAAAGGTTTTCAATGACACTATTGCATACCTAACACACCATCACTTCACTAAATTTTTTTGAACAAGTTTAACTACAAGAATTTCAATTCCTGATCTTGACGAATTAGAGACTGCATCATGATCATGTTCCAGGTCCACAGATAACACGTTTTAATGGTATTTCCATTAACAAGCATTGGTTTGTTAAAACAATTGAAATGTTTCATTTATGGTATCTTATATATTTGAACCGATATAAGTATGTCCCTTTTGTATGTTGTATTCTTCCACTTTTATTTATCATGGTAAATCTCACCTAATACAATTTCATGCCATGTATGCTAGAATTTCAGTTTGAGTAGTGATATTTCATTAGAAAACTGTCACAATGGTTTAAATTTAAAATAATTCTTGTCAATATAAGTTGTTTTATTCGAGCTGTTCGCTTTAAATTGAATCTGCGTGCTGTTTTTCGGCTAAATGATTTGAGTTAGTTTTTCATTCTACAAGGCTACAACATTATATATGATTTTTCCAGGTCACCAGATAAATCATTCTATGAATCTCCACGCTTTGTGACACATATTGATGATCCAGCCATTGTTGCTCTTACTAAGTATTATTCAGAGGTTTTTCCTCCTAGTGAAACTCCAGGAGTAACTATCCTTGACATGTGTAGCAGTTGGGTAAGACATTTGTGATGTTTGCATCATTCTGGTTTTATGTTGTTGACTTTTTTTTTTTTATATTATCATAACCCCATTCTTATACTTTATCTAGGTCAGTCATTTCCCAGCAGGATACAAGCAAGACCGGATAGTAGGAATGGGTATGAATGAAGAAGAGCTTAAACGGAATCAAGTGAGATCATGCTTGTTATATCATTCCAATAATCCTTAATGTCAGTTTTTAGTGTGCACATATCAAAATGAGTAGTCTATGTACAAACATTTGGATGTGAATTTGGTAATAAGGAAGGTTGATTTATCATAGTTGCAACCATCGCATTGTCCTTGACTATTGCTCCTCTTTTATGATCGTTCTTAGTTATGAAAAGTTCACTAATAAAATGTGTAGATACATGGACCCACCCAATCACAGTTGTCTCCACGACATCTTCACATCACCCTCATGAGGTCATGCAGACCACTCACACCACGTGGTAAGAAGAGAAACCAAGCCCTAACTGGGAGGTCAGGGGTCCTTGCCAAGGCAAAGATTGATTATTTCTCCCCTCAATATGGGGGCTTTGTTTTATGTGGTTTATTTCCTCCCATTATGGGCTCTTTCTTATGTTGGTGGTTAGTATTGGGTTGGTATTAGTTGTTGGACTATGATTGTCCGTTTGATGTAATTCTCTTCTCATATTTTTATATATCCTATTGATTGATAACAAAAAAAAAAAGGGGGTCATGTGGACCACTCACACTCCACATGGTAAGAAGAGAAACCAAGCCCCTCAAAAGTAAAAATCTTGCTTCTTATACCTGGAAAGTAGTTTATCAGTATGAATTGAAAGGTGATGCTTCATTTGTACACAAGAACAATTATGATATGGATATGTAGGTGTTAACAGACATAGGTATTCTTAAATTATAAATGCTATAAATAATTTTGTGTTATGTCATACCTTCTTTTTTGACCACCGAAGGTGTAACCAAACCTGCATTGCACATGCTCATGGTATTTTTGTATTGTTCAGATGAAGAAACTCATAATTTTTTATTTGATTATTTGTAGGTTTTGACCGAATATGTTGTTCAAGACTTAAATGTTAACTCTAAACTTCCCTTTGAAGATAATTCCTTTGATGTTATTACAAACGTTGTAAGTACATCATTTCCTTTTTTGTTTGCCCCAAAATGAATATCTGCTTTCTTTGCTTGTTTTCATGTGATATCTATTTGAAATTGCAATTTCAATACTTGTATATCGACAGTTCAGTGAGTTTCCATTTATGAGCAATGGTTGGAGAGTAATCTTTACATAGTAATCAATTGGGGCCTGGGCCTCTATAAAAGCGTATATTCATTAATGATATCCAAATCCCAACTATTAAATCTATCTTATTCGAAGTTGTGGAGTACAATGATTATAATTTGGTAATGATTTGATAAAATTTTTAATATTAAATATGAAAACTACAGTTTGAATTTTAAAAGACCTATGACCCATCATGCTGGTAATCTCTAAATGCAACAAAAAAAAGTCATCTAGTCCACCAACGTGGTTGTTACTTAAACTGCTTGGAGCACTGTAAATGAACAAGAAACGGCCAGAATATGGGCTTACTGTATTACAAGTGATCTCTTCGTTTGGTGTTATGGGGTTGATCTTGATTGATAGAGGTTGAGGGTGGAAAGAATGGAAATAGGATCAAGGGAAGCCACATAACATCTCCTAGTCTAGGAATCGAAGCTTCTGTTTCTATGTTAATCTGACTTAAGTGAAAGATCAAATGCTTCCCTTGATAAGCTTCATAAAAATCTTGATATGGCTCATGCTGTGAAAGTTTCGAAGAAAGAAGGGAGAAGAAGAGAAGGGGGTGGGGGGAGTGATGGTCGTCAGTCACAGAAATCATAGCAGGTTATGCAATCTTTTCTCTTTCTTTCTTTTTTATTTTTTTATATATTTCTTCTTTCTATTATAATAATAGTTTGAAGGACAATCTCAATTTGCAGTTTCTAAATTTTCTTTTAGGAATTATGAAGACAGACACATATGGCCCAAATTACCACCCAGTGTAATGCTATGGTATACATTTGATTTCTTTGCATCTTGTAGGTTAGTGTTGACTACCTGACAAAGCCTATTGATGTTTTCAAGGAGATGTGCCGGATTCTTAAGCCCGGTGGCCTTGCTATAATTAGGTGATGATTTGTGCATTTTGAAATAAGTTTAAAAAGAAAAGTAATTAAAAAAATATATATTTAACTCATCTTTTTTTAATGTTCCTTGAAACCTTGAAGAGTTTGGCAAGGTTTAACTTTCCAACCACTTCCAGCTTTCTTTCCTACCAGTAACAATTTCTTAACATGGATGGACATTAACACCAAGCAATATGTCAAGTTCAAAAACATGCTAGTTTTTTGAACATTTTGACCTTTGATCTCAAAACAATCTAGTCAAACGTACTACTGATGAAGCCAAGGAGTAAGGGAACAGAGTGCTATTGGTAATTCATGTTGTTTTATTTTTGTACATCTTTTATGTGAATTTCACATATTGTGTTTGTAAATCAGCTTATCCGACCGCTGCTTCTGGACAAAAGCAATCTCAATATGGACAATAACCACTGATGCTGGTCATGTTTTGATTGTCGGATCATATTTCCATTATGCTGGAGGGTTTGAACCTGCTCAGGTAACAAACATCTCAAATTTGTTCAACTGCACAGCAAATGTTCTGTCTTATAAGTAAATATTTACTCCTTTTCAACAATATCTTGATGTTGGCACGTGAATGGGAAGGAGGCATTTTTATCCTCCCTTTTCCCAAGTCAACATAGACATGACAATATCAGAACTGTCAACAGTTCACTATTTGCTCTTTCATTACAATATGAGGGCATTTCATTAACTTTGTGGTGTTGTTGGGTAGTGTGGATCCTAATAAGTATTAACCACCTGAATTTTGGAGTATTGGTATTTTTGATAGTTCATTGTTCTACCATGTTGCCCCAATACTATGAATTTGTTGTTGAAATGTTGCATCTCTTTGTATTGTATTGTAACTCTTTCATATCATAGTGAAACTACAACGACATTGGATGTAGCTATATTCTGAGGTGAACCATGTAAGTCTTTGTGTTTTTGTATTCTTGATTTAGATTTTTGTTTTTATTCTTGTTTGTGTTTTTTGTCTCACCAATCCTGATTTGGTGTATAACTCCTAGCATGTGTGTCTATGTGCGTGTTGGGTGTGCACTCACATACATATATGCGTACATGGAAGAGCAGACCTGAGATTTTTCCCTTAGTATGGTATGAAGTAGAAGTAGGGTTGATCACATGATTGGAAGAATCACAGCACACTGGCTGTGTGTTATGCATGCTCAAAGAACATAGTTACAGTTACCGGTTGAAGAGGGCAACTCTGTTGGGGTTTTGAAACACTTCTGTCTACAGTTTTAGCATACCAAATGGAGATTAAAAATCCTTGAAAACCTGTTGCTCCACATTTGGATCTCTCTTCTTTTCTTTTTATCATCCAACACCATTTCTATGGTACGAATAAATTTTGTGATAGGCTGATTTTTGAGTTAAGCAAGTGTCAAACTCTCTCATATGTATTTGCGAATTTGTGTGCAGGCTGTGGATTTATCTCCGAATCCGGGACGTTCAGATCCAATGTACATTGTGTATTCTAAAAAATTAGCAGCCAAAGCCTGAACAGAGTAGCACTAAGTATGGTGGCCATATGTTTTCAGGAAATGGTTAGTTTGAGTTACTAATATTTAAAATTTTGAAATTTCCAATGTGTATTTTTTCAATTGTGTATTTACTTGCATATGGGCCAAAGGTTATCCATCTTTTTATTTTATTTTTTTATTTTTTATTATAATAGATAGGAGAATAATTACAATCATAAGACATATTTATATAACCGAATAGACCATTATCATAAGACATATTTGCATTTCATGTATATTTCATCCACCTTTTTCTATTTCCTTTTTCAAATCTCTACCTAACTTCATAAACCAAACATGGCCTTAGAGTTGATAATTATTGTTTCTTCTCCAATTGGTCTTCCAAAAAAAAAAAAACAAAAAAGTTATATTTTTTATGAAGAATTTTTTTTAACCAAGCTAAAGACTTTCTATTTTTGACTCTTTTTTTTTTTAAACTCAGAAAGTTGCTTAGAGATTGCTAAAAAGTTGATCATTTGGTGCACGAGACTTCCAATAGGATCTCTTATAGTAATTAAATACTTAATTGTTTTGCTTTTTTGTTATTAATTTAATAATGTTGGATCTTAGAAGCATATATTAAAATGTTTGCTACACTGTCGGTGAGGTCGGTGCCTGTGGACATGAAACCTCTTCACAAATTCTATACACCTTGAAATGCACAATCTTATAAGCTTTTGAGAAATACTATATAGTTTTTTTAAATGGGTGCCAAATTAAGGCCAAGTTTGGGAAGACTAAATAAGTGTATTTTTTGACTTTTTATGAAATATGGGTTGGATTTGGGTTGGGTTTGAAGTGATGTGTTAGAGAGGTGATGTGACTTAAATAAGATGATGTGACTTAAATAGAATAGTGACTTTTTGACTTTTTGGATTTTTTTGAGGATGCCAAACTTGGCCTAAATCTGAATGATAAATTCGTCCAATTATATTAATTTAAAAGTTGCTTAAATCCATTTAAATTTATAAATTGGGTTAAATGGGTTACTACTTACGTACTCAATTAAAATTAAATTTCAATGGATTAGGCATGAGAATCACTTCACCACCTCCACTGCCGCCAGTCCAGCACCACCACTGCCACAATTGCTGCCCGAACACCTTTATTGCTACCACTCCACCACCACAGCTGCCATCTATTGGAGGGGTGGAAAAAAAAATTAATAAAGTAAATAAATTCTTGGGTTCATTTGTCCAATTTATATCTAATTCAACCCAAGTCATTTAAACTAATTTATTAAATTGGCATGTTTAGATTGGGTTGTTGAAAATGCATAATCCATGTTTAGATTGGATTTTTTGAAGGAAAATGTTGTAGGCTCTAAATTTTTTATCAAATAAATTACCAAATGTGTATAGAGTCCACAAAATTACGGATTTCATATCTATGTGAGACATTTGGTCATTTGTTTGGCAGAAAATTTAGTATCCCTACCATTACCCTTGTTTTAAATACATAATCTGTTTTAATCAACCTATTTACTACCTAGCTATAAAGTTAACAATCAGTGTGATTAGCATGATACAAAAGTCCATATTCTTTAGGAGAACAACAAGAATCTAAGTGGACAATTTGAACAGTTGCAATGCAAAAGGTTGGACATGCATCTAATAACTTTCGATGACCACTGAATTAGAAGAATCTAATACTTCTTCAAAAGTAGATTATTATTACCATTCTATGTTATCTTTATGCATTTCATAAAGAAAAGAATATATAGAAAATGTAGCTGAAAAAGTACTGTCCAACTTTTCTTCAATTTTTAGTCCATAACAGAGCTCTAAAAAAAATAATAAAAATAAAAATTTGGGATTATATACAAAAGTGAGAATATATTCCCAAAAGCCAATTGGGGATTGGTACATATCACCAAAAAATTCATCGAAACTTTTTACCCGATTTCCTGTATGATATTGTAGGACTTATTACATGGCGATTGTTGCGTGAATACACATGAAAGATAAATTAAAACTCATAAGATACATTATGGTTACAAACCTTGTTTGGGAAATGGAGTGTGCTTAGGAAAATATCAAACCCAACCTTATTTGAAGTGGTCTTCTGTTTGTGCATTCCTGAAAGCACTGCAAGCGAAGAGATAAACCCAGATTAGAACCACAGCTGCTATGATCAAGACCACATTCACTCTCCTCCATTCCTTTCTGAGGTTCCCAAGTAGACCAGCTTTGCAAGAATCACAATTATAGCACAACTGGGTCTGGTCATTATTCCAGATAGTGCAATCTGGGTCGACAATTGTGTTAACCGGGTTTATCCACAATGTTGGATTCACATACTGGTATCCACAAATAGTTGGTGGCTTGCAACACCCTGACTGTAAACAAAAATAACAAAGGGGAGATCTCATATCAGTTGGACAGTGAAAAACAAAACAAAAAAAATCTCATTTATATGGGATACAAATATGTCTTCACTGTAAACACAAATAACAAAGGGAAGATCTCATATTAGTTGGACAGTGAAAAACAAAATAAATCTCATTTATATGGGATGCAAATATGTCATGTGTTTGGTGCAAGTCTTGTAAGTTGTGTTTGCGTTATGATTTTGGACAAAAATTTGGAGAGAGAAAAGAAAAGGTGAGAGAAATAGGAAGGAAATATAAGTCAAGTCTTTTATTCATTTCCTTGTCTTTTCTTTTCTTTTTTTTCAAATCTCTACTCAAATAATCTAAATACAATCTAATTGTATGTGGTATAATTCTTTCTTGTGTATCAGACTTACACTAAAAAAATTCTCATCTACAGTGCAATTCTTTATAGAATGTTCCACTAATATATACTTCATGTCAAAGGCTATAATGTTGACCCCGAAAAGAGTGTGCATATAATATGCCCTTCATAACTATTTTACAAAATTTCATAATATAAATCACAAAATGTCATAACTTTTTTCACTACAAAATATCCTAATAAAAATTACAAAGTGTTATTACACTAATATTTGTAATTTTAGGGTTCATACCATATATTCACTATTCGTAACTTCATCATAAAGTGTCATAACACACACTACGAACATTCATAATTTTTATTACAAAAACTTATAATTTTCTTACAATATGTACCTTTTTAAGGCTGCATGCTCTAGATTTTTTCATATATACCTCAATTAGCAGGAAGGAAGAGAACAAAAAGGCAAAAGGGAAACACAATTGATGCACCACCAAACTATGTCACACCACCATGTTACATGTATGTAAATGTTCCAGCAGGCTCACGGCAATCTTAGATAAATTGCACCAAATAACCCAATATGTTTGTAAATGTTCCAGCAGGCTCACGGCCAAGGACTAATTAATTACTTAGCGAAAAAAGACTAATTAATTTGATATAGTTACATTCTCTTAAAATGGATCAATTAGCAGGCTGCGAAAAATCTGTTGAGCCACCAATTTGATTTATCTAATTCTAAAACTATATAATGATGCAAATTTTGAACCTTACAAAGTTAGTGAAACAATTAGATTTAACAAATCATAGATTCTGAGGCATAAAGGTTTTTTTTTTTTTTTTTTTTTTTTTAAATCATGGATTTAAGTAGAAATTTAAGAAGGAAGAAAATATGAATAAAATATAAGCCCATTTTTTTTATTTCTCCTTTCTTTTCTAAATTTTAAACTAAATTCATGATGCACAAGACCAAAAAAAACTTGTTTTTGGGTCCACCCACTGACCCTTTGTTCTATTCTTCAAAGTGGGTCCTAAATTCAAAAGCTTAAAGATTGTCTTGGTTATTACACCAAGCATATGGATATTGTGGGCCTACAATTTCTCTCAAAATTCCAATTATTACATGAAATTATAAGTTCCACGTAATTTAAATGTCAAACAAGAGGAGAAACAAAGTGTGTAGGCAATTTAAGAGTAATGGTTTGGTGGATGATATATTGGTTCAGAAAGTGAAATGGCAAAACTACCCTCAATCAAGGACAACAAACAATGGATCTTGAAGAATCTTGAGACATTTTTTATCTTTTACATTTTTTCCAGGTATAAATTTTCTTTTAATTTTTTTTTTTCTTATTTTTTACAAGAGAACATTACTATTTTTTTTCTCCTACAAAATTCTTCTTAATTTTTACTATTAAAAAAAAGGATCAGCTTCTTTCTAATGTACTAGAAGATTCAATTCATGGGCTGTGACTCGGCGATTTTCTTTTAATTTTTTTTGGATCACGGACATTGGTTCAAAGTTAACTCATGAACTGAATCATACAATCCAATTAGTGCACTGTAAAGGAGCTTCATTCTTGAAAATTTGTTCATAAGACATTATTAGTAAACAAGGGTTAGTGCTCAGGCTTGTAAGGCCTACAATGAGTTATTTTTTAATAATTTGAAATGTTCATTTTTTAAGGTCTTTCATTATAAAAAATAAATAGATTAATTAAAAAGTAATATGATTTGATTATCATAATTTTTTTATGGGAGCTTTTTTGATAAATCCATTTTCTAAGAGCTTTATTCCATCCAACCCATATTCTTTTTGACTATTCCATTAGGTCCAATTTGAGATAAGAAGACCAAAATATCCTTTTCATCTACTTATGTTCCATTTAGTTCACATTATTTTATCATATTTCAATAAGTCCTATTGGTGACATAATTACCAAAATACCCCTAATGTGAATGTTCACAACGTCAATGTAAATGTTCATATCGTTAATGTGTAGGGGCCCGGCCCATGTCGATCCTCGTGGGTGCTCGGAAAAATTCGAGTCGGGCCGGGCCGGCCCACAGGCCAAAAAAATAGGCCCGGCCCGGCCCGTTGATAATGTGAATATTCACATTGACAAGTTAACATTTACATTGATAGGAGTGTAAAATTGGCTCGCGGCCCGAGGGCGGTCCGAAGCCAGCCCGCCGCCCGGGGCGAGCCCGGGCCGGCCCGTTCATAATGTGAATATTCACATTGACATATCAACATTAACATTGATAAGAGTGTAAAATTAGCCCGTGACCCGTGGGCAACCCGAAGCCCAGGCCCGACCCGGCCCGGGCCTGGCCCGACCCGGCCCGTTGACAAGGTGAATATTCACATTGACATATTAACATTCACATTGATAGGAGTGTACAATTAGCCCGCGGCCTGTGGCTGGCCCGAAACCCGCCCGCGGCTCGTGGGCTGCCCTGGGCGGGCCCGGCCCGACCCGTTGATAATGTGAATATTCACATTGACATGTTAACATTCACATTGATAAGAGTATAAAATTAGTCCGCGCCCCGTGCCTGCCCGAAACCAGCCCACTGCCCGTGGGCGGCTCGGGGCGGGCCCGGCCCGGCCTGTTGACAATGTGAATATTCACATTGACATGTTAACATTCACATTGATAAGAGTGTAAAATTGACTCGCGTCCCATGGGCGGCCCGAAGCCCGTGGGCGGCCCGGGGCGAGCCCCGGCCCGGGCCATTGACAATGTGAATATTCACATTAACATATTAACATTCACATTGATAGGAGTGTAAAATTGGCCCGTGGCCCGTGGGCGGCTCGAAGCCCGCCCGCTGCCCAGGGCGGGCCCGGGTCGGCCCGTTGACAATGTGAATATTCACATTGACATACTAACATTAACATTGATAACAGTGTAAAATTGGCCTGTGACCCGTGGGCAGCCCGAAGCCTGGTCCCAGGCCGGGTTAGGCCCGGCCCGGCCCGTTGACAACGTGAATATTCACATTGACGTGTTAACATTCATATTGATAAGAGTGTAACATTAACCCGTGCCCCGTGGCTGCCCGACACCCGCTCACGGCCCGTGGGCGGCCCGAGTCAGGCCCGGCCCGGCCGGTTGACAATGTGAATATTCACATTGACATGTTAACATTTACATTGATAAGAGTGTAAAATTGACTCGCGGGCCCGGGGCGGCCCGGGTTTAGGTCCGGGCCTACCCCGAGCTGCGGGCGAGCTTCGGACAGCAGACAAATTTTACACTTCTATCAATGTTAGTGTTAACATGTCAATGTGAATATTCACATTGTCACGGGTCGGGCCAAGCCCGCCTCGAGCTGCGGTCTGGCTTCGGGGCGCCCACGGGCTGCGGGCCAATTTTACACTCCTATCAATGTGAATGTTAACATGTCAATGTGAATATTCACATTGTCAACAGGCCGGGCCAGGCCCACCCCGGGCCGTCCACGGGCCGTGGGCGGGTTTCGGGTAGCCACGGGGCGCGGGCTAATTTTACACTCCTATCAATGTGAATGTTAACATGTCAATGTGAATATTCACATTGTCATGGGTCGGGCCAAGCCCGCCTCGGGCTTCGGTCAGGCTTCGGCCCGCCCATGGGCTGCGGGCCAATTTTACACTCTTATCAATGTGAATGTTAACATGTCAATGTGAATATTCATATTGTCAACGGGTCGGGCCAGCCCTGGGCCGCGGGTGGGCTTTTGGCCGCCCATGGGCTGCACGCTAATTTTATACTCTTATCAATGTGAATGTTAACATGTCAATGTAAATATTCACATTGTCAACGGGTCGGACCGGGCCCGCCCCAGGCCGCTCATGGGCCGCGGGCGGGTTTTGCGCCACCACGGGACGGGGGCCAATTTTACACTCGTATTAATGTGAATGTTAACATGTCAATGTGAATATTCACATTGTCAACGGGCTGGGCCGGGCCGGGTCGGCCCCGCCCTGGGCTGCTGGCCAATTTTATACTCTTATCAATGTGAATGTTAACATGTCAATGTGAATATTCACATTGTTAACAGGACGGGCCGGGACCGCCCCGGGCCGCCCACGGGCCGTGGGCGGGTTTCGGGTAGCCACGAGACGCGTGCTAATTTTACACTCCTATCAATGTGAATGTTAACATGTCAATGTGAATATTCACATTGTCAACGAGCCGGGCCGGGCCCGCCCCGGGCCGCTGGCGGGCTTTTGGCCGCCCATGGGTCGCGGACTAATTTTATACTCTTATCAATGTGAATGTTAACATGTCAATGTGAATATTCACATTGTCAACGGGTCGGACCAGGCCTGCCCCGGGCCGCCCATGGGCCGCGGGCGGGTTTCGCGCCACCACGGGACGGGGGCCAATTTTACACTCGTATTAATGTGAATGATAACATGTCAATGTGAATATTCACATTGTCAACGGGTCGGGCCGGGCCGGGTCGGGCCCGCCCTGGGCTGCTGGCCAATTTTATACTCTTATCAATGTGAATGTTAACATGTCAATGTGAATATTCACATTGTTAATAGGCCGGGCCGTGGGCGGGTTTCGGGTAGCCACGAGACGCGTGCTAATTTTACACTCCTATCAATGTGAATGTTAACATGTCAATGTGAATATTCACATTGTCAACGAGCCGGGCTGGGCCCGCCCCGGGCCGCTGGCGGGCTTTTGGCCGCCCATGGATCGCGGACTAATTTTATACTCTTAACAATGTGAATGTTAACATGTCAATGTGAATATTCACATTGTCAACGGGCCGGACCGGGCCCGCCCCGGGCCGCCCATGGGCCGCGGGCGGGTTTCGCCCCACCACGGGACGCGGGCCAATTTTATACTCCTATTAATGTGAATGTTAACATGTCAATGTGAATATTCACATTGCAACGGGCCGGGCCCGCCCGGCTCGTCGGCAGGTTTCAGGCCACCCACGGGCCAATTTTACATTTCTACCAATGTGAATTTTAAAATATAAATTTTCACATCATTAAATTGCTAATCCTTCAAAAAATATTTATAAGGGTATCAAAATTGAATATAAGGGCATAAGTGTCCAAGAAAATAGTGTAAATCAAGAAAATGGATTTTATGGAATAAAACTATACATACATGGGACTAAATGGGTTAAAAAATTTCTTCATGGACTTCTTGGGTTAAAACACTTCTAAATTGGACTTATCAATAAAAATCTCTTTTTTTATTTTATAGCATTTGTCTTTAAAAAAAATAGATTAAAAAAATATATAAAAATATAAAAGTGAATTGAGATTGTAAATATTTTTGACATTTCATATTTGTTATTGACATCCAGAAACACGTCCCCCCCCCCCCCCCCCCAAAAAAATAGAAGTTAAGATTTGAAAAAAAAAAAAAAAAAAAAAAAATTGACTCCTACATTTTAACATAAATTACATTAATTTTTCTTTTAGTAAAATCAAAGTAACCGAAACTAATACATATGGTAAATAGGCACTAAAATAAATAAAGATAGATATACATCTGAGTAGGAAAAAAAAAAAAAAAACATTGACTAACAAATAATTGATAAAAAAATTTAATAGTTAAAATCTCAAACAAGACTGGCATAATTATGTCAAAAGTATACAATTAACTGAATTTTTTAAAATCTCAAGAGAAGTGAGTGTAAAATAAAAAAAATTGTCATTTTGAGTTTTTTTTTTTTTTTTTTTTTTTTTTTTGTATTTAGTGAATTTTTAAACAATATTTTAGTCAAAATTTTTAAATTTTTTTAGATATACATATACTTAATTTAGATGTATGTAAAAAATAAAATATTTGCAAAGAATTTTTTTTTTAAAAAAAAAAAAATTGACAAATATATATCAATAATGCTTGAGATCTCGAATTCGAGGCCCTCGACTTCGCCTCGAATTCTTTTTTCTTTTTTTTTCCTTTTTTTTTTTGGCTGTGTTAGTTTGGCTTCTTTTTTTCTTTTCTTTTTTTTTAAAATTCCTCTCACTAACGTAGTCTATATGGTTTGATAAGGTGAGTTTATCACTCAACCAGTCTAACTCAACTCACTCACCTTATCAAACCACATAAGCTGAGTTTTTTTGTTTTTTTTTCATCTGTTTGTTGGGTTGTGTTGGCTTGTTTTTTATTTTATTTTATTTGTTGGGTTGTGTTGATTTGTTTTTTTTTTTTAAAGGTGGTTATGTGTGTGTCAAAATATTAGACATCCCGCACCAACTCATTGTACAAAATTATATTGAATTAATAAATTTTAACCAGCAGCTTAATTGATCAGTCAATTATGTTGGACTAATTGAGTGATAAAATTGACTGATGAGTTAAACTGTTGGTCAAATTTTATTAATTTCATATAATGTTGTACGATGAGTTGGTTCAAGATGTCTAATTTTTTGGCACAACGCATAACCACCTTTAAAAAAAAACCACCAAAAAAAAAAAAAAAAACCAATTAACACAGCGCCAAAAAAAAAAAAAAATTTCGAGCCAAATTCGAGGCCTCTAGCACTGCCGAATATATATATAGAAAATTTACCTATAAATCCCATCTAAGAAATGGTGACCTAATTAGTCCCAATAGTTTTTTTATACACTAATTAGTCCTATTGATTTTGAAAATGTAGATTTAATATATTATTTAAAATTGAAGTTACAATTATACTCTTATTTCTATTATATTTCCTTCTTTTTTACTTTTGTGCTAGAAATGTAAGATACACAACTTATCGGAATCAAATTTGGGATGAATTTTTATATGAAAATCTTTTTTTATTTGGAATGACTTGAAATGTAAGATTTTTCAAACATTTCAAAATGAGTACAAAAATGACTTGAAATATGAAATTTTTCAAACATTGTAAAAACATATAAGATTCTTCAAATATTTCAAAATGAGTACAAAAACTCCTTAGTTCTTTTGAGTAAATATATAATTTCAACTTATAACACTCAAATGTACCATTCAGATGTAACACTCCAAACCCTTAGTGTAACACTCCAGTGTAACACATAAAAAAATTGCTTAGTATACTTTTTTTCAAATGTAATACTCCAATATAATACTCTAAAAAAAATGTGAGATTCTTCAAATCATTTCAAGAGGGTGTGGGATTTTTCAAACCATTCCAAAAAGAGTACACAAAGTTTTGGATAAATATATAATTTCAAATTATAAGAAAAATATACTATGTAGTTTTTTAATATTTTTATGTGTGTTACATTGAAATGTTACGTTTGAGATTATATTGATTGAAGTGTTACGTTTAGAAAAAATACACTAAAAAATTATTTTGTATGCTATATTAGAGTGTTACGTTTAGAAAAAGTTTAAAGTGTTACATTATTACGTTTGGAAAAAATGTAAAGTATTACGTTGCAACGTTTAAAAAAAATATACTAAGAAATTTTTAGTGCGTTACATTAGAGTGTTACATTATTGAAGTATTATTCATAATGTGAGATTTGTTTCAAAATGAGAAAAAATCCAAAATCTCTATAATTTCACATTGCCCAAATGTGTAAATGAGTATTATTTTGTGTAATTTCCACTTTAATGAAACTTTTGAGTTCAGAAAAAATGAAAGACAAAACAATTTATAAGATTATATTTTGAGATTTATTGGTGCTTTATCTGAAGAATAATAAGGGCAAATTACATAAATAGTCCCTATAATTTGGGACTTGTGTCACTTTGGTCCCTGACTTTTCAATTGTGACACATTTGACCCTGAATTTTGAATCTTGTTCCAAATAAGGACAATTAAAGATACCATTGTTTAATTTCAATGGCAAAATCGTCAATTTAATAAAATATAAACTAATTTGACAAAAATAAATATCAAAAAAATATTTTTAATTTTTAAAAAATTATTTTTATTCGCCAATGATAAAATTATGTAAAATTGATAAAAAAAAATTAATAAAAATTACATGTTTAATTTTTTAAAATTAATTTTACATGATCATTATTCAAACACATAATAAAAATTAATTTGGTAAAAAAATAAATAAATGTCTAAAAGATTTATCAATTTTACATAATTTTTATTTTTAGTGGGTAAAAATAATTTTAAAAAATTTAAAAATATTTGTTTGACATTTATTTTTGTCAAATTAGTTTATATTTTATCAAATTGACAATTTTACCCTTGAAAAATCTAATGACATCTTTAATTGTCCTTATTTGGAACAAGATTCAAAATTCATGGTCAAATGTGTCACAATTAAAAAGTTAAGAACTAAAATAACACAAGTTCCAAACTATAGATACTATTAGTATAATTCACCCGAATAATAAAATATAAAAAATCCAAAACTCAAAAGAAATGTATTTGAAAGTGATTCTCTCCGCACCTAAGAATAATTAATGACATTGCAATAAACTGTTCATTGCAATTTGCAACGAAGCAAACAGGGCACAAGAAAAAAACAAAACAACAGAGGACTGACCTGAAGAGGAGAGATATGCGCAGAAAAGAACTGATAAGCAGAGTTATAATCCTCATTGAGCTTAGCACAGAAACTAGACTCACTAAGACAAACCCTAATGTTCCCCCAATTCTCGGAATTGGTAACATGGTCTCTCAACCAGGGCGAGAATCCGGAGAGGCGGTACTCGCGAAATGCGCTGCCAGGGACGGAGTAATCGGAGGAGGGAGCAGTGAGGATGAAGGTGAGGACGATGAGGATGAGGAGGAGGGAGATGAGGAGGGCCATGATGAGGAGGTAGAAGGCGAGGAGGGGTTGTTTGTTCCAGTAAGCGCCGACGAAGCCGGAGAGGGAGACGAGGAGGATGGCGAGGCCGAGGAAGAGGATTGGCCAGCGGAGGAAGTGGATGCACTGGTTGTCGGATTTGGAGGCCAGCCAGATGCCGGAGGCGATTATAGGGATGGAGGAGAGGAGGGCTATGAAGTTTAGGAATGCTGTTATGTTGTTGCTCACTCCCATGGTTGTTCTGTTTTCTGTTTTAGAGACAGAGACTGAGAGAGTGAGAGGAATTCTACTAAGCGTGATGACAATTTGTGAAATTTGAGAGAGAGAGAGAGAGAGAGAGATGGGTGGGATGTGGGTTGTGGTTGTATGGTAATGGTACAGAAAAAAAATACTAATGGTGGGTGGGTGGGTGGGTGGGTGGGTTGTGGTGGGGTGGAGATGGTGGCCCTTGGTGGGTAGGGGATCCAGGGGATGGGTTATGCCTTACTTTTTAACTTTGTTTTGTATTTTGTATGAAGTTACCATAACATCCCTCATTTCTTTTCTTTCTTTCTTTTTTTTTTTCTTTTTTTTTTTTTTTTTTTTGATAATTTGGCATTTGTTATTAATTGTAGGTTAACACAAAGTTTGGGTTTAAATTTTTTACAGGTTTTGTTAACTAGTGTTGTTAAGATGTTTGTTAAGGATATATTAAATCCTTGAGTAATGTTATATTGCTTGAATTTTGATTTGCTTGGATTTTGATCTGCCTTAATCGCTTAAATTTTAGTTTGTTAGCCGTCCAGCAGGTTATTTGGAAATAAGGTGACAATCACGGTGAACAAGTGTTTCACCGGTCGTCAAGGTTCTGAAAAGCAGTTGTGGTCGCCGTAACGATGGTGGTGACGCAATTGCGATTGCGGGGTGTAAAGGCCGCAGCGTAACGGTGGCAGTGGCGCAGTTGCGATTGCGGGGTGTAAAGGCCGCAACGTAACGATGGCGGTAACCGAAACTGTGAATTTTTTTATTTTTTGCACAATTTGTAAAAATATTACCGATATGCATATTTTTTTTTTCAGAATCATATTTATTGGATTTTAAAATAAACTTTGATAAATTTTTGATAATTTTTAAGTATGATCTAATATATTTTATATTTTTAAATCACTAGAAAATGAATTTTTTTACATTTTATTTCAATAATTAACGACTTAATATGTCATAAATCCATATTACACTTGTGGCAAAAATTTCATTTATTGGACTTAGATGTATAAAATTATTTTTAATTATTATATTTGTGGAAACATATGTACATTTTAACTCAAATAGTTTAAAAAAAGTATACATCCTTAATGGAAGAACTTGACAAAGTACATAACATCATAGCACAATTCACAAATAACAAAGATTACATGTTACATAATGTTACTACTAAAGCTACATAATGTCACCACCAAAATGAGTGACGTGGTGTATCTTGGGATTCAGATTGTTGAGCTTGATTGTTGCTGCTACCTTCATCTTACCAAAATGAGTGACGTGGTGCATCTTGGGATTCAGATTGTTGAGCTTGATTGCTGCTGCTACCTTCACCCATCCAGTAGGAAATACATAAGTGAATGTACTCATCATGTCATCCCTTTCTGTTTGGATCAACATACTCTTCTTGAGGTTGTAGATAATTTGGCAAACCGTATCCTAAAGGACCATGTTGTTGAGGGGGCCAAGGGTAATTTTGTTGAGATGGGCAAAGATAGCTCTGGCTATCATTGTTATAGGATGGGTAAGAGTGATATGGATAACTCTGACTACTATCAGATGAATCAAGCTGTTGTTCTCTACTTCTTATTCTTCTTTCATCCCTATGTATCACTACCACGAAACCTTCTAAGTAGTTGGGGTAAAGGTGCAACAGGTTCTCCAATATCATAATGTTCTCCAATATCACATTATCCAAATCCTCCAATAAAATCTTCACTTTCTGCACCAGAATTAGTACCATCACCACCATTGTAGTCGCCACCCGCCATCGCCACCACCACCATCACCATGAGAAGTGCCTTCACCGTCACCATCATCACCTTCTCCATCAGATGGTGCACTATTATCACTTTGAGTTGGAGTAAAAGTTGAGGTTTGAGAAGTGCGTCGAGCTTGATATCTATGGGTGCCACTACCATCGTTTCCATCGCTGCCATCGCCATTGCCATCGCCGCCGCCACCACTACCATCATCATCATCTAAGACCAAATTTAGCTATTCAGAATTATCCACACCATCTAGTAAAGGATTTTTCTTTTCTTCTATCCATGGACTTATTGGATCATCTTCTTTAAATATATAATCCAGGTTAATAGGATTAAAACTCCTATCAATCTCCTCTTGGCTACTTCTTTTAATGTGTCTCAATTTTAATCTCATGTTGTAGGTAATGAAAACTAATATTTGGATTTTCTTATATTTCAATCTATTCCTTGTCTTTGTATGGATGAGACTAAAAGTACTCCAATTACGTTCACAGTGAGATGATGTGGTGGTTTGACTTAACACTTTCACAACTATTTTTTGAAGTTCATGAGCACAACTACCATGAATAATCCACCACTCAACTGCACAAAATTACATTACATTAGACATAAGTCAAAATATGATAGAAAATTATTTAAGTATTCATATATTATAAATTTGTAATTTTGAAAATAAAATTTGGATTTGATTGTTTCCATGCTCTTTGTGCTAAAGGAGTGTCAAAAGTTTCATGTTTATCTTGAAACAACAACAACTACAATTCGGACAATCATTACAAGTAACATTTGCAAAAGTAGATTATTACTATTAAAATTTAAATAATTGGTGCATACTTGATTTGTTGCTTTCACTTGAGTATCTATATTAGGCTCCAATCTGGTAATTACATTTTTAAGTCCATCCATTACTTCTTGTATTATTTCATTTGATGAGGTAACACCATATTAGAATTGAGGATTTTAAAAAAAAAAAAAAAACTTCAAAAATAAAAAGACAATTAATAATTGTACGTAAATATACATTTTATAATTGAAATCGTAACATTTACCAGCTGCATGCAAATCTTGATGTAATTGAAAAGAACATCGAGTATCAATAATTTTTCAATACTCGGTGTAGTAACGACAATCTCTTTTAATTGCCAACTTTGCTCTGTCTATAGCTTCATATATGAAACCCATTGTTGGCTTCTCATCCCCATCAACCAACCTCAATACTTTGACTAGTGGCTCATGAACTTTACAAAGTTCTGTTGCTTTCTGCCAAAACTTTTTTTCCAAAATAATTTTTTTCACCTTGTAAGGCTGCCTAGTTGCCAAAACTTTTTTTCCAAAATAATTTTTTTCACCTTGTAAGGCTGCCTAGTTTGCCTTCCCCCATCTAGAATTCTTCCACTCATCACTATTAAACATAGCTCTTAATTGTTGTTTATATCTAACAATACTCTTAATGGCAATAAAATTTGTAGCAAATCAAGTGATGGCAGGTCGAATCAATTCTCTATCTCCAGTGAATTTTCTCATTAAATCCAACACCCATCCACTATTATAAATGAAATTGGTGATGGTTTTACCATTTTCAATCACCTTCGCTACACTTTTCTTATAGGCTATGTCTTTTAGCATGAGATCGATACAATGTGCCGAATAAGCTATCCAATATAAATGTTTCCTTTTTCTCACTAACATTTTGCCAGCTGCTTTCAGTGCAGGTTCATTATTAGTCACCACTTGAACAACGTATTGCTCTCCAATTTCATTAACAACTTTATCTAACAACCCGAAATAATATTCAGCAGTCCTACTAATAATATTAGAGGCATCAATTGATTTGTGAAATATAGTACCTCTATTGCAGTATACTAAGAAGTTGATGATGTGTTGTCGAGTTAGATTGCTCCAACCATCACACATGATGGATACACCTCTCTCTACCCAAATTCCCTTGAATGATTCTATCAATTCTATCATTTCATCATGCTCCATACCCAAATATACTTCAGAAATTTCATAACCACTAGGACCCTTTACTCATGGCCCTACTTCAGCAGTAACATCAAGCATGGGTTATGTATACTCTGAATCAACTGCATTGAATGGAATACAATTATAGAGTATAAACTTGGAAACTGCACGTCCCAATCTCTCCCTTAACTCCTGTAAATTTATTGTAGAGATTTTTTGCTACTTTGTACTCTTACTCTTTTGAAGTTCTACATTCATTGCTCTCAACCTTGCTTCAGGAGCATTGGGCTTAATCCAATTACGTCCACTCCCACCAGTTTCACGCACGGATTATGATCGACGAAAAATTCTTTGACCACCACCCCCTGCACCAGAACTACCACATGCATCATATTGTGATCCATGACCTACAGTACCTCGTCTAAATTGTTGTCTCTCCTCCCATTGTTGTTGTGAACGTGTCACGACCTCATTCCGCCTCTAGTAGAATGGTGTCGTGATGGCCAGTAATCCGAGATTACCAAAGACCAACTTACAAAAATTCACACAATCAGAGTATAAATATATAGGGCCTACATGTGCAGAAACAAATTTAAATCTAAGTAGTCCATAAAAACTGTGCATAGATCAAATGAAATGACATACATCTTAACATGGTTTTACAACTTGGATACAAATAAAATACAGTACATGTTACATCTTGATCAAAAGGCTTCTCAAGCCGAAATATATAAAGACATGAATTACAATTAAGAAGCATAATCTTTAAGATGATACAAAACATGAATCATAACATCTTAAGCATCACCGCCTTCCTCCTTGCCACCTACATATATATAAAGGAGAGGGTGAGCTTGGATACTCAGTGAATAATATAATTAATAAAGGTTTGAATGAATGATATCCAAGATCTTTATCAAAATGATACATATCATAGCTTGTAACAAAACATGTGATGAATCAAGTTCATCAATCAAAGTCTTTCAAATCTTCTTGGGATGTTTAATAACATCTACATAATACAAGGGATGACATTCCTGACAAAACAAGGGAATAATCGACCCGAAATCGATTAGACAAACCCACCCATACAAGACCGTCGGTGGCAAGGGAGATATCTCAAACAAGGGTACTAGTTGCATTATAGTCCCCTAGCACTAAGGACTTTCCAAGAATGTCATCAAAACAAACATAATACTTGATACAAAAATTAGAGGATAATCATTCATGCTTGATCAAATACTTTTCCAAAACGAAGCAAAGCTTTATCAAAACTTTATAACATAGCTTTATTAAAAATACCACTCACATAGCTCTTCGGGTGTAGGGATTAAGGCAAGGATCCAAGACCTACAAATACATAATAAAGTCTACTGAATGCACTTCAAGAAGACAAGAAGGAATGCTCAAAGATGGTTGTGCAATGCATCCTTAAAACAAGTTTTATATGAATGAAAATGATCCCAGCATTTCTTTCCAAAACTAAGTCAAGACAAAGTAAAACATGTGCTGGGAGTTAAATCACTGTTTGTCATCTAGGGAAAACATGCTGGGTACCAACCAGGTCTTGGAATGGATGCACAGAGATGATCTAGGCAAAAATGACCTAGCTGGGTGAACCCGGGAGGTCTTGGCGGAGGTCCCACACCTCTTGGCCGAGGTGTGGTCACCTAGGCTTCGGTGTGCAGCTGCCTGCCGAGGTGTTACAAGGTGCTGGCAAGGGTGTACCATGGTCGGCCTAGGTGTGCAGTGGTTAGCCTAGGTGTGTAGAGGTTAGCCTAGGTGTGCATGCAAGATAAGCTAAGTGCAAGTGATCATGCAAGATAGGCCAAGGTGAGATATGATGCTTGGCCTAAGTGTGAGATCTAGGCAAGAGTGGTCTCGGTGACCACACCTAGGAAAGGGTGAAGTCTAGAAATCTGGATTTCCTCCCTTGAAGAACATGAATGCTAAAATCATAACTTCTTATTCCAAAATCTGAGATTTCATGATATGAGTTCAAAAACATGGACCTTGGTACCCATACTTGGAGATTTCATGAAAACAAACACAAAAACATGGAACTTGGTATAAACTTTCGGATCAAAACAAGGCTTTTCTTCAAGAATACATGAACATCATTTTCTCTTTCTAAAACCAAACTTTAAATCAATGCATGTCTTATGAATCATGCTAGATCATGCAATGTAATTAGATCAACATAAAGAACAACAAGAGTAGATCAAGAATCTAATCTCAAAACACGGATCTAACGGTTCAAGGTGTGAAGATCAAGCTTGAAATCTAGCTCTCTCCCTCCTAGAACTTCTTCCTCTTTCCTAGAGCTTCTCTCTCTTCTTAGGACAAAGATATGACAAATGATATGTTTTCTCTCTCTGCCGGCTGACTTAACCCTCTGCTGGGACACGTGGCAACGACTGGTTGGCTCTCCTCAAAAAAGTGACAGAATGACAAGACAAGAGTATGACAAAGCGTATATAACAAGTAAGGTGACATGGGCACTCCGGCAGGTAATGATTTCGGATTAGGACAAGGCTTCAGGCAAAAGGTTTCAATGATCTCGGCTAGGAAGGATAACACTTGACCTAGCTGTGCCACACCTCGGCCTAGATGTGCTATACCTCTGTCTAGGTCATACCAGTCTAGGAACAAGATCACTAGGTGCAAGGATCAAAGATCTAGGACGCCTAGATGATGCACATCTTGGCCTAGGTGATGCACACCTCGGCCTAGATGATGACATCTCGGCCAATATGTCAGGGTGAAGGTAGAGGTCAACCAAAGTGGTTCCAAGATGGTCCTAGGTGTTGGCGCTCAATGGCTTACGTGTAAAAGGCTCAAAAGTGTGACCTAGGCTTAACATGACCTAGGCTTGGCATGACCTAAGCTTGGCATGACCTAGGCTTAACATGACCTAGGCTTGAGACAGCAAGGAAGGAATAAAGCATGCATACAACACTTAGGCAAATCACATAAGCACAAAACAAGATAGAGACCTTTACTTAGGCAAAACAAGTCAAAGTTTACAAATGCAAGCTTAACAAGACAAAATCATGCAAATGCACATGAACATGACTAAGACATGAATGTGGGTTATTACAGAACGAATACTTGCTTGTCTAGCTCTAGTCATCTCTGGATTAGAGTCAGAGTCATCATCTCGCAGATCTACAAAATCTCCTCCTTCATCCTCATCATAGAGATCATCTTCCCTAATATGTGCTTCCAATTCAGTTTTTCTCTTTTGTTTGTCTGCTTTACTCATTTTCTTAGCTTGTAAATGTTTCATCATTTCTTACATCACGTCTCTACTCACAATAGGACAAGAATGCACTTGCCCCATTTGATATGCCAAATGTTGTTTGAAACGCGTAATCCTACCTTTAATGAGATGTCCACAAAATTTGCAAATAATATGATGCCTAGTGCCTTCAACTGGAGTTCCAAGTTTCTAACCAATATCATCACTTGGGGTTTCATCATTGGCACCCTTTTGTCGTGGCATTTTGAATTTGAATTCTACATCATTGATACATTTTTTTAATTTATTTTAAATGTTTACAAAATTATCTTTCCACAAAGTTGAACTAACTAAACAAACAATATTTACATTTATTAAATGAAATGATTGTAAAAAAAATGCAACCATTATTTATGCATTTAGATTTTACATGCTAATGTAATCATATAAAAATTTTAAAAATAAATTATAAAGATATTTATAAATAAAAAAAAAAAGAGAAAATTTTGCCATAAAAATTGTTGTCACAACATATTACAATAACAAAATTAAAAAAATATTTATAATTAAATATTAAATGAAATGATTATAAAAAATATTCAACCACTATTTATACATTTGGATTTTACATGCAAATGTAATTAGGATTAAAGACATTTTTCATGGCATTGTTTGAGCTATTGTTTTTTTTTAATTTTTTTTATTTTATAGAAAAGACATTTAAAAAAAAAAATTTTGTGCCATCAAAATTGTTGTCACAACACATTACAATAACAAAATAAAAAAATATTTAAAATTAAATACTAAATAAAATAGTTATAAAAAAATGCAACCACTATTTATACATTTCGATTTTACATGCTAATGTAATCATATAAAAATTAAAAAATATATATAAAGAATTTTTTTTTGAGGTGTTGATCTTTTTCTTTTCTTTTTTTTTAAAAAAAGATATTTTTTAAAAAACTTGTGCCATAAAAATTGTTTCACAGCACATTACAATAACAAAATAAAAAAATATTAATATTTAAATATTAAATGAAATAATTATAAAAAAAATTCAACCACTATTTATATATTTGGATTTTACATGCTATTGTAATCAGGATTAATAAAGACATTTTTCATGGCATTGTTTGACCTAATGTTTTTTTTTTTAATTTTTTTATTTTATAGAAAAGACATTTATTTTAAATGAAAATTTTCCATCAAAATTGTTGTCACAACACATTACAATAACAAAATAAAAAATATTTATAATTAAATATTAAATGAAATGATTATTAAAAAAAAATGCAACCACTATTTATATATTTGGAGTTTACTTGCTAATGTAATCATATAAAAATTAAAAAATAAATTATAAAGAATTTTTTTTGAGGTATTGATTTTTTTTTCTTTTAAAAAGATATTTTTAAAGAAAAATTGTGCCTTCAACATTGTTGTCACAATACATTACAATAACAAAATAAAAAATATTTATAATTAAATATTAAATGAAATGATTATAAAAAAATGCAATCACTATTTATACATTTGGAGTTTACATGCTAATGTAATCATATAAAAATTAAAAAATAAATTATAAAGAAAAAAATTCATACATAGTTGTCTTGGTTTCAATCACTTGAATATTTGTTATCTTTTTGAATAACCTGCAAGAAAAAAAAATCAATAAAAACTGACATAAAAAATGTTTTTTGTCAAAGCTTACTTACAAAATGTTTTTCATAAAAATGCCAAACAAAACAAAATAAAAAAAAAAGGCAATCGATCAAAGCTTAGTTATAGAGTCACAGCTTTCACAAATGTTCTTCGTCTTCAACACAGAGGCAGCCTTGAATATTCATCTCCTTCTTTATCTTTAACACAGGTTCATCTCTTCTCTCTTCTCTCTCTCTCTCTATCTCTCACTCATCCGTATTTCCTCTTCTCTTTGTCTTCATCTTCTCATGAACCACTATTCTTTATTTTTTATCAGAAACTCAGTTAAAGATGGTTGAAAATTTGTAGATCTAAAGATCTGAATCAATTGCAGTTGCAGAGTTTCTGAAGATCTGAAAATTTGTGGATGTGTTCTGAATATTATGGAATCTCACTTCAAAGTGGTTCATGGGCTTAAAATACCTCAAAACAAAATCTGTTCAATCATAATAAAGGTATGTACAACATCTGTTGAGCATCCATAGTTTTCAACTTTTTCTTTTTCTTTTGCTTTTTTTTTTTTGAAAAGAATCAGCTAAAAAAGAATGTAACGTTGCGTAACGGGCCGTTACACCGTTACGGCCGCTACGACAGAACGTAACGGCCGACACATCTATGAATCTCAATCATATCGTAAAAGCGAGGGTAATGCATGGTGCCTACTACCTCAACCGTTAGATAACACCGTATTTTAAAAACTTTGCCGGTCGTCTAGCTAATCATTCGGCATGCACAAATTTAGGCTATTCAGACAAATTTAAATTCGAACTACCAATCATTTTACTAAATGTTCTCAACAACTTCCACTATCATAGAATATATTAAAGACTATAAAGAGTAATGCTAGGGATTCCAAATAATCTATCAAATATTTTACCAAACCTCTCACATGGGTGTAGGACCTACACACATGTGGGTTTGCGTGGGCCCCACACCCATGTGAGAGATTTGGTAAAACATTTGGTAGATTATTTGGAATTCATAACATTTTTCGACTATAAATTTATCTTTCTATAAACTAAGGTGTTGTTTGTTTTGAGGGATTGAGCACTAATAATTTGTTGTTTGGTTCAAAATTTTTGCTAATAATTCATTGTTTGGTTCAATTTTTTTGCTTCTGACTATTAGTCCCAAATGTGTTAAACTATTGTCTCCCATGGAGGGTGGGACACAAATGGGGGATATGAGATTAGATGGTGAAATGACCATTTTGACCCTTTACTATTTAATTATGTATTATATTTAGTAAAATTCAATAAAATTTAAATGTCTCAATTTAAAAATAAAATAATTTTATTTAATTTTTATTGATGTTTTATTTATTTAATTTTTTAAAATAATTTTTTATAGATATTTTATTGATGTTTTATTTTAATTATTATTATTTTTTAAAATAAATTTATTTAAAATTTTAATTAAAAAATAACATATCTTTTTATTGATATTTTATTTAATTTTTAAAAATAAATTTATTTAATTTTGTAAAAAATAAAATAAAGATAAATTTTATTTAATCTAGCTAAAAATAAATAAAATATTAAAGATATGTTTAATATTATTATTACTTAGTAAATAATTGAAAAGGGTAAAATAGTCATTTGAACATTTATCATTCTCCATAATATCCCAAACAAACATAAGATTCATATCATATCCAACCAAATAGTTATTTCCTGACATTTAATCCCATGACTAAACAAATATAGGATACATATACTATCCAACCAAATAGTTCAAGACTATGAATCCCAGGATTACAATCCGATGGATTTCATTCCCCCCTTATCCAGTTCGTCCAAACAAATGCACCCTAAAAGAGGACTTACATATTGCTCCTACTAAGTATATTTATTGTCTAATACATCCTATGATAATTAATAATATTTTTCATCATACGCTATTAAAAAAGTCAGTAATTGTTAAAAAAATGTCACTAATTGTTAATTTGTAGTGACGGTTTGAAAATTTTGTCAAAAAAATGTCACTAATTATAATTTTAGCAACAGTTTAAAAAAATCAACCCAAAAAAAGCCACTAATTTTTAACATTCAGTGACAGTTTAAAAAATTTATCACAGTAAAACGTCAAGTGTAAGTTTTAGTAATAATTTATAAAAATTGTAACACAAAAAAGTCACTAATTGTCAATTTTTAGCAACATATGTAAAAAATGTCAAAAAAATTTATTTTTAGCGATGATTATACTAGAACTTAATTTTAATAAGATTTGATGAGAATTAAATCCAACTATTATGATCTATTCATAATTTACCCTAGACGTTAAACTACCTTTTTCATTAATTCTATATATTTTAACATTATATATTTTTTTAAAATAGAGTTTGTTTTTTCATTTTTAATATTTTTTTAATCATAAAAGTAAATGTCCTTAATTTTTAAATGACATTTCATTGTGTATTTTTCATTTATTAAATATCTTTTATTTTCAATCATAATTAACTTACATCAAATAAAATGAATTTAAAAATTACAAGACCGTTAGATGTCAATGCATATATTCTAACAAATAAATATTTTTTTTTATGGGTGATGAGTTTTGTTTTGCTTTGGTCAATAGAAAAAAAAAATCATACAGGGCACAACAATTGCAGAAGATTGTAATAATATATATATATATTTCTTTGTGATTTGATTCATATAAAATATTATAATAAAATTTAATAAATTACAATTATAATAATAAGATTCAAATACAACATACAATCACTAAAAGATACTAAGGCATGTTTGGAAAAGTAGGTTAAAAGTTTATTTTTTAGTCTTTTTTAATTTTTTTTTGTTTTTTGAAAAATGTGCACAAAATAGAGAGGAGATGTGACTCAAAAAATTATAAAAAACTAAAAAACTTCTTTTAATCATATTTCCAAAACAAGCCTAAAGCAATATATTAAAAAAAAAATACGAAAGATAGTTTATAAGTTGGTATAATGTTTGATATATATGTAAAAAATATATCAAAAAGTGTATTGATATTGAACTCTTGAAACTTAGCCTTTGTTTAGGATGTAAGTTGGCTTTTTGACTTTTTGCCTATTTTAAAAAGTCTCGTTTAGGATGTCTTTTTTGACTTTTTGACTTTTTTGACTTTTATGAGAGAAAAAAATAAAATGATTATGATTTGAATGTGATATTTTGTCTTATTAATTTTTTAACTTATTTTTATTTTTTTGTGACTAAAATAGTCCAAAAAATCCCATGTCAAACCTAGCCTTAACTTGCAATGGTGATAATGACCACGTTGTAGCATTTGCTTTTAAATAAATTTATATTCCTTTGTTGATTGATTTTATGAATTTTTTTTATATTTGTTAGAATTTTTAAATTCATTTTATTTATACCATATAATTTAATTAAAGAGCTCGTTTGGAAAGAAAAAGCCTGGGATTTTTTGGCTAAAATAGTCACAAAAAAAAAAACAAAATAAACTAAAAAGCTAATAAGATAAAATATCACATCTAAATTATAATCATTTTATTTTTTCTCTCATAAAAGTCAAAAAAACTCATCCCAAACAAGACTTTTTAGCCTCAGGTTAAAATAGCTAAAAAACCAAGCCATATCCCAAACGAACCCATAATTGAAAATAAAATGGTATTTTACAATTAAAAAAAGCCACAAATTATCATTTAAAAATAAATGACATTTACTTTAATGATAAAAAAATGTTGAAAGAAAAATAAAAAAATTCATCATGAAAAATATATAATGTTAAAATAGAAAGAATCGGAGAAAATGGTAGTAAGTTTATAACAAAATGCATTTATAGTACAACACTGGTAGAGAGCCCTAAATTCAGCGGCTCAAATGGCTCAAATTGCCCAAAACTGCGTTGTTTTGGGCACAACACAACACAAAACTACATCGTTTTACTCAATTTGAGCCATTTGAGCCACCTTTTTTAGGGCCCCCAAACATTATTCTTTATAGTATTTCATATTTCCTATGGTAGTGAAGTGGTTGAGAGAATTTAATTCATTCTTAACAAGTGTCTTTATGGTACTTATTAACAAAATTTATATTTTATTTACTAACTGAGTTAAAAGCTAACTTTTTTATTTTTTTATTTTTTTGAGTCACATAACCTTTCTATTTTTTGTATATTTTTTTTAAAAAAATTAACTTTTAATTTACTTCCTAAAATGAGGCATGTATAATATGTGGCGGTGGTAGTTATTGTTGAAAAATGATTATTGAAAATTTACGTTAAAAAATATTTGGTGAAAAACCATCAATGACTAAGATCATCTCCAACGGTGAATTAGATTCATCACCAGATTTGAATTTGATAAAAAAGTACCACTTTTATCTTTTCAACGGTTTCACCAAAATGATATCAAATTGAAAATGAGCTAAAACTTTCACCAAAATGAGGAGCTGGAGCAGATTTCACCAAAACACTGTGTGTTTACGTTGGAGGTGGGCCCCACCGGACAACCGACTGGACGTCCGGCCGGTGGTCCCACTGGTCGTCCCTTGCATACAAAAAATTGCAAAGCTGTTGTGCAGTGCTTCAGTGTTTGGTTGGCCTGTGAACTACTTCACAATTAGGTTGTTTTTTTGGCACTAAAAATAAATTCAAGGTTGATATAGATTTAAATTTCTATCAAAATGCAACATAGAAAAATTGCATGGTATATAGATTTAAATTTGTATCAAATATAGCCGTTCTGCACCTGCAACTCCAATAAGTTGCCGTTGGTGTTACAGAGTATTTGACAAACTTATCGTTATTGTGATCTATAAAATATACCAATCTTTGAACTTCATTATATAATTAGAATTTCTATTTTCTTTATGAATGAGCTTCAGTTTGACAATTTCATTACAATTTTGATTTTCTTTGTGAGCTTCAATGTATATTATCTGTTTCTCAGCGTCAGTGTATATCATTACAATATATTTCACTGTCTAAGTTGGATGTTGTATTCTACTGAATTTTCTTCAAACTATGGAAGATTTTGAAATGTTTGAAGAATCACAAACTTTAGAGCTTCGTGTTTCTTGTGGTAAAGCGTTCACAATTATAGAAGATGAAACTTTATGTAGATCTTGGTTGGTAGTCTCTCAAGATCCCATTATTGGTAATAGTCAAACCATGGCAATATTTTGGGAACAAGTACTCATTTATTTTAATTCACAATTGAGCGGTGAATCAAATCGAAACCGTATTTCTTTGTCAAACTGTATTTCTATGTCTTACCGTTGGTTTGTTATGTAAAAGGCAATTAATAAATTTTGTGATTTTCTTGAGCAAATTCAATTGAGGCAACAAAGTGGAACAACTGAGGCAGACATGGTAATTTTTATTTATGTTATTAAATATCAATTTTCTTTTGTAATGTATACTTGTTATCGGTATGTTTTTAATTTTCATTTTGTAGATCCCTGAAGCGAAGCGGATGTATCATGCAATACAGAAAAAAACACTTCACATTTGATACAAGTTGGGATATTTTGCGCCAAAGTTGTAAGTGGGATGAATTTAGATCACAATAAAAAAAAAAACCACGTAACGTGCATATCAAGGTTCAAATCCACCGACTGAAGATGAGACTTTTCAACCCAACTACAATATTGCGGGGGACCAACAACCGACTAATACATCAACACGACCAATTGGTACTAAGGCTGCGAAAGAGAAGTTGAAGAATTAAACAACTCACGATATTAGATTTGATGAAATGGCTGCCAACCAATCTAAAATTGTTGAAGCATTATCATCTATCTCTGTTAGAACTGTTGAGCGAGATGAACAAAAGGTGATAAGCCATGAACAGAAGGCTACAGAGCATCGAAGAAGGGCCGAGGATAAGGAGGAACAACTTAAAATCTTATCTATGATGAATGAAAGGGAACAACGAAATGAATATCATAGAATAATGTCAATGGACATGACAAATTTAAATCCTATGCAAAGGGCGTACTATGAAGAGTTTCAATGACAAATCTTATTTCGATCAACAAATTGATTTCCTTAGCTGTTTCTGTATTGCATTACTTATTTCGATCAACAATTTCTTGCATTTTAATTTATTTCTGTATTGCATTTTATTCTATTTTAATCTATTTTTGTATTGGAATTATATATATGTTCATGGTGGGTTGTATTGATTTTATTATTTAAAAACAATAGCAGTTCATGTTGATGATGGGTTGTATTGGAATTATTTGTCTTGTTTTTATTATTTAAAAACTAAAACAGTAATACAAACACAGTTACTCTAAATCAACTTTGAAAATAAAAGTAATAGCAACACACCAAACATGGTCACAAAGTAAATTTTTTGTCCACAGATTGTCAAATTTAAATTTTAGATGATCGTACTTTTTAAAAGTGTGAATCACAGCTCAAATATCTATCAGTTTTGTTTGTATACTTTTTTTTTTTAAAAAAAAAATGCTCACAAATATTTTGAAAACATGCTGACAAATATTTTTAAAATACTCATGTTTACATTACCACCAGCAAAAAAATTTGACCAATATATTCTAAAAGGGAGATCCATTACATTCATAAAGTAAAATGTCCCAACAAAATATTAAAAGTTGCTCCAAAAAAACAAAATAATGAAAATACAAAGAAACAAAAACCACATCATTTTTCTTTCCATCGAATCTCTCATCCAAACACATCAAAAGTCATTGTCCGGTGGTGGTGAAGGGAAGCAGTGCTGGTATATGTCATTTACGCGATGCTCAATTTGATCCATGCGATTGTTTGCCACTTGATGACGTCTTTCAGTGTCCAAACGGAACTCAACAAATTGTTGAATTAATGAGTTCTGAGCAATGGCAAATGCATTGAACTGAGTACCCAATGCACTGACCTGATTAGCCATTTGTTGTTCCCATTGAACGCGCTGATTATGTCGTTCTTCTTCCATGGCCAAAAAATCAGTCCAATATTGAGGTTGTTCAGTTGATAACATAACATTGTTATGAGGGTCTTCTGGAGCATCACCTGGTAGGACATCTGCATTAAGACTTTCCGTTAAATTGTCAGCTCCACCAGCACGGGTCAGTGTGTACTCTGAAATGGCCGAAGAGATTTTAATTTCTGTTTCACCTACAAGGCGGATCTTAAAATGTTTGAAAATTTTAGTGAACATAGCCCCAAAAGGTAGTAACCGGCCAATGAATTGACCAAGATTTGCTACCATCATTTCTTTCATTATTATGTAGCACAAATCCAATTTTTGGCCAACTTCAAAACAGTATAGCAAATAAGCATTAAAATATAGGACAACATCAAAATGTCCTCTTTTCAGAGTGACATTTTCTACTATCCACCGATAGAGAATCCGAAGGTGGGGTTTCAGATGTTTTGCTTGTAAATTAGTCTGGTAAATCTGTTCTCACAAATAGTAATATATATTTCACTGATATTACCAACAATGTCAAGTAGGTTAGACTCACTCTGAAAATGGATATGCATATCCCCTTTCTCAACTCCAATAATTCGTGATAAAGTAGGGATATCAAACTGAATACCATTACCTTTAACATAAGATAGAAGAGTAAAGTTTCTATCTTCTTCATTAGTACCTCTCAAGTGAACATAAAATAAAGACACAAGACGTGGATATACCTTTTGTGATAAATTAATTAAATTTACTCACCCCATTGCCTCAAGATTGCTAACTAATAGTGGATCATATAGAGGTGGAAGATTAACTGTTCTCCTGGTTATATTAGGTCAGCTGGAGAAGCTTTGAAAGGTTTGTTCAAGACTGTAACTAAGAAAATCATTAGTAGGATAAACTAAAATTTGAGGCTGTTGTTGCCGTTGTTGGCGTGGTGAAGGGTTGGAGCTTTCACTATGTTCTGGTCTTGGTCTTTTTGTTCTAGGCATGATGTGAATATCTGTTCAATTTTATTGGAAATGTGTTAAATATCAACGGTGAATTACAGAGGTTAATAAATTCAATGTGAGGAGCTCAAATGGTGTGAAGTGTGATGTGCAAAAGTGCAACAGATAAGGAACTGCACACTGAAAAAAAAAAAAAAAAAAAAAAAAAAAAAGAAGAAGGCAGGGCCGGTTGATCCACCTGTTTTGGATTACACTTTGTATTCGGTTTGTGCTGCTCATTGGCTTGCTGCTTCTGTTGCTTTACCTTGTTGATTCTTTCAATGCGCACTTCTAATATTGAGTGGATATAGAGTGCTTTGAGAGTAGAATTTGGCTTGATAATCTTGTTTGCTGCTGCTGCTTTGGTTTGTGGTTTGTGGAGCAGATTTTTATAGCCATTTCTCTTTAATATTGAGTGTATATAGAGGGTCAATAAATGAGGTAGGTGATGGAAGGAAGTAATAAGGTAGGTAAATTACTTAAATGAAGTAGTTGGAAGGTGGTGTGTGTCATGAGGCATTCACCAAACCTACAACTCGTATGCCACTTCTGATATAATATAAGGCATTGAATTGTCAAATTTGGATTGTACATTGAATTGTCAAATTTGGATTGTACAAAGGTATTGAATTGTCAAATTAATGTGGTATTCAATAAATGAATAGTACATGTATTATTTTGTAAATCTTTTGTAATTCTTTTGAATATATATTTGCAAATTCTTTAGTAATTCTTTTGTAACTGATTAAGACATGGTAATCAAAACTGAAATTCTTTTGTAATTTAATATATGTGAATATATATAAGAACACAGCATTAGTAAATTATGAATTGGATAATCAACACACAACATTTATGAATTGTCAAATTTATGGATTGGATTATCAAAACACAACATCAGAACAGAACTTCTCAAGTACTTGGATAATCAACTTTAAGAATTGGCAAAATTATGAAAAGCACTAACAACAAACAAACACTGACAGTTTTCCTTGTGTAATGACCTCCCATTCCAAAAAATAACCAAAAGTACATGTTCGTGTCCACGTGGTGAATTTAGTTTTCATCATGAAGATGCCACATATGTTCTATTAAATCATTGCAGAGGGCATGATGTGTATTTTTATCTCTAATACCTAAATGACGAGAGAGAAATGATTGGAAGTCATTGTTAGTACTACTGGTGAGTTGGTTGATAAAGTATCATAATCGAAATCAAGATGCTCATATCTCTCATCTTCGACAATCATATTATGTAATGTAGCGCAACTCTTCATCATGTTCCCAAGCATTTTCGGATCCCAAAAACGTACGGCACAACCTATAATTGCAAATTGGGATTGGAGCACTTCGAATGTCCGCTCTACATCATTCCTTACTGACTCTTGCATCATTGTAAAATGTTGCTTCTTTGCTCCTTGGGGAGAAGAGATTGTTTGAACTAGTGTTGCCCACTGAAGGTATATATCATCAACAAGGTAATAACCCATATTATAACTGTATCCATTAATAGTGTAATGGACAAGCAAAGCTTTACCTTGGGCAAGATCAGAAAACAAGAGCGATCGATCCAACACATTCAATCAATGTGTGATTCAGGAATTCCAAAAAATGCATGCCAAATCCACAAGTCATAAGAAGCTACTGCTTCAAGAATGATGGTTGGCTTTTTCTGATGGCCTACATATTGATCTTGCCATGCCTTTGGACAAATTTTCCACTCCCAATGCATGCAATCTAAACTTCCCAACATACCCGAAAACCCAGGAACCTCCCCAATAGCAAGTAATCTAGCAATATCAGTTGCTGTTGGAGATCTCAGGTATTCTGGTCCAAAGATTTCAATTATTGAATTACAAAAGTGTTGCAAACTTTGAATTGCAATGTTTTCCCCAATACGTATATAACCATCAACTGCATCTACTGCCACTCCATATGACAATATTCTCATTTTTGAAGTCATCTTTTGTAGAGAAGACAATCCAAGAATATGAGTTGTATCTTGTTTTTGAACAAAATATGGATCGTGTACTTCAATAGCATTCAAAATTCGCAGATACAAAGGACGACGCATTCGAAAACGTCTCCGAAATGTTACAAGAGAATAAACTGGATTTGCCACAAAATAATCAGTGAACAATCGCTCATGACCCTTTTATCTATCGCGGCATATGTACTTATGTTCTACAACATAACCACCTATTTTCTTTGATCGATCAGTTGATTGCAGAATCTGAATCATACTACCATTATTTATCTCATAAACCCCCAAAAGTGTGACAATTTTTTCATCATTAGACTCACTATCAGAGGATGAGGAAGAAGAAAGGGATGAAAATGAAGTGAACATGTAAGAATTTGAGGTACTCATTATGCTCTACTTTCAGTTATGGTGCCTTCCAGATATAACGTACCTCTTGTCTGGTATATGGTGCATGGATTAATGTGTTTATATCAATTCTTGGAAGGAAATCATTATTGAAGGCAATAAAAAATGGAAAATATTTAATGAAGGGAAAAAGAAATGGAGGGAAAAAAAATTCAGTGCCTTTTACCGGTCGTCCCACCGGACGTCACCAACATTTTGATGCAAGCTACAGCGCAATGGTTGGAATGGCTCATATCAGATTGAGGAACTTGCCTTTTTTTTACTCAGATTTGCTGAAAAAATAGCTAAATCGTTGGAGATGCTCTAATGGTCAGAAAATAATCGTCCTGGTCACAAGTGATGAGTGATTGGTAGTGATAGTATTAATAGTAAACTATCAATAGATTATAATAGTTAAATGTAATTTTTATTAAGGTTTTCTTTGGCAACTTAATATTTTATTTTAAAAGTAAAAAAGTTGCTAAAAAAATAAAAAGCCAACAACCTATATTAAAAAGTTAAAAATTTCATTTTATTTATATTTTTTGCCCATCTTTTCATAAAAAATCAAAAAGTCATTCTAAACATACTTATGTTTTTTACGAGTGCTACTATTAGCACCCTATGAATTATTTTGGACCCCTCAAATTTTAACCTTTTTTTTTATTACAATAATAATCTCAAATAAAATTATTAAAAAGGATATCATTAATTTTGGGACACCCCATCTCACAATTAAACCACATGCCCACTACATCATGAATTAGGGTTTATGAGAGCATACACCTCCATTACCACCCATCCATCTTCCCCAAATCTCACTTTCAAAATTTACCCACCCTCTAAGCCTTAAAAACCTTTTGGCGGTAATATTCCGGCAATAATGGTAGCAACCATTTACACTTTTTCGGCAATGATAATGAATGGAAGTTTTTTCAGCAACCATAACTCTATGAGACGAGAAATACAACAATAAAAGTTCAAAGGAAATTCATAACTTTGATGATGTTCTCAACTTAAATGAGATTGGCTTTATAAGGATAAATTTCTTAAAAAAATGGCAAAAATAATAAAACCCGTTCGTTATTTTTTCAGGACTGAACTCCCGAACATATAATCGAAATTCGAGAATACAGGCCCAAACATTGTTTATTTGTTTGCGAACCGGTAACCGAACATTAAACACCGAAGAAAAGGATGAGGTGGCAGAAAGAGAGAGAGCATACCAACTGTGACAATGGTTAAACCGAAGAAAATGATGATGTGGCAGAGACGGTAATCACACTTGGCTCTTCTTCTTCTTCTTCTTCTTCTTCTTGGGTTTTGTTAGGGTTTTTGGAAGAAAGATTTTTTTGGGAAATGGGGGTGTGGGGGATGTGCATTCAATTGAATGGGTGGAATATTTTCACAAGGATAATTTTTGTATTATTTGAGGGAAGAAAATAAATTTTAACGATTTCGCAATTCATAAGTGGGGGTCCAAAAAAATGGGGGACCAAAGTAATAAGTGGGGTGCTCTCAGCACTACTCTTTTTTTACCTCATATGTTAGTCAAAAAATAAAAAATTACTAAAATAGTCTAATTCCCAAATGACGCCAAGTTCTATTAAAAGTTAGTCCTAGTAAAATCATCACTAAAAAAAAAAAAAAAAAAAAAAAATTGTGACACTTTTGCATATGTCGCTAAAAATTAACAATTAGTGATTTTTTTTTTATCACAATTATTATTAATTGTTACTAAAACTTACAATTAGTGACGTTTTTACATGACGAATTTTTTAAATTATCTTTGAAAGTTAAAAATTAGTGTCATTTTTTTTGTGATCATTTTTAAACTATCATTAAAATTTATAATTAGTGATCTTTTTTGTCACAAAATTTTTTGTTACCCACAAAGCAACCTAAGAGGGGGGGTGAATTAGGTTTCTACAATTAAAATTAATAATATCCCAATAAAATTAACTACTAGTACAACAAATTATTAACAAGCACAGTGATGAACTTAGCAGTAAATGATCGAGCAAAATAACAATGAAGTATAACTAACATACAGGGTAAATCAAATGATTAACACATAAATATTAGATAACTATAGCAGTAGTAGGAAAGTAAAGAGATTAGGGAAGAGGAGACAAACAGATTTATAGTGGTTCGGCTTCAACCAAGCCTACATCCACTCCTCAAGCTTCACTTGAGATTTTTCACTATCTTCTAACTTCACAGGGGTGCTAGCAACCTCTTTATAAATGGAGCAATTCTCCACGGATTTTACATAGACTTCACAAGCCCAAACCCTTACAAATCTTAGGTGATTCACAATCACTCTCAAGATTTCAAGAACACAGTGTTTGCAACACTTTTACAAGATGAAATGGTATTTTTGCTTTCAAAGAAAGCTTATAATAAATATTTCTCAAAGATAGATATATAAAATGAAGCTTTGATTTTTTTATAAATCTCACACAAGAAAGATGGGCTTAAAGTTATAAGGCTCAGTGTATAATTTCTGAGAATAAATGTGAGTGATTATAAATCAAAGAATATTTTCAGGTTTTTTGTAACTTGTTTACATTAGAGGCTTTGGTATATATAATAAAAATTATAACCGTTTATAGCCGTTGTATTCATTTGAATTCATAGCCGTGTATAACCGTTGTATTCATTTGAATTTATAGTCGTTTATAGCCGTTATACTTCCATCATTACCAATTTGAATATCTTCCACTCCATCATTACAAATTTGAATATATTCCACTTGAACCTTTTAAACCTTTTGGCCTTTTGAACCTTTTATAGCCGTTTATAACCGTTGTACTTCCATCATTACTAATTTGAATATCTTCCACTTAAACCTTTTGAACCTTTTGGCCTGCTGCTATGCTAGACTGTTTGAACCTTTGTTTTGGGCTGTTTGAACTCCTGATTTAATCAAATATTAAATACATTCTAACAACATTCAAGATAAAGGTTTATGTGAGAAATAATGAGACAAAATAAATTTTGATTATATTTTTCTCTTTCAAATAAATCATCAAAATAAATTTTGGATTCTATTTTTCTCTTTCAAATAAATTAAAACATAATTAAATAAATCATCAAAATAAATAAGTCTAACAATCTCCCCCTTTTTGATAATGGCACACAATGATGTTTTGATTTGATTTGGGAATAAGAAAGGCTCCCTCTCAAGTCATGCTCCCTAAATTTATTTCTAAATACATAAGTTAGCACATGTGTAATAAATAAGCTTTAATCAACAACATGATATAAGATTAAGATATTAAATTATAAATACATAACATCAGATTAGTTTGAAAATAATGCCATAATACATAACATCATATAATTTCTCCCCCCTGTGACATTATCAAAAGGAAATCATGGGTCAAAATTTGGAGGAGGAGGAAGAGGAAAATGATAGTGATAAATGGCATCAAAAAAATATATATATTAATCAACGGTCAATCAACAAATATATGTATATATATATTACATAGCTATACAATATATATACATATATGCATACACATACAACTCTCCCGCGTCTCTCTCGTTTTTCGCAAAACGTGTTTGACACGCGGCCTCACTTTTGCGTCATTGGCCGACAAAAGCAGGCTTCTCGATTGTCGCTCGCCTCGGCTATCTCGCCTTCCCTGTCTTCTTCTCTTCAGCTTCTTCTCTGCAGCCTTCTTCTTAATCACACTCGTCTGCGTCTTTTTCTTCACCTCACTCTCTTCTATCTCTTCTTCTATCTCTTCTGTATCACTCTCTTTGATCTTCTTCTTCCTTAAGAGACAGAACAGAGAGACTGAGCAGAGTAGAAAGACTGCCAAAAACTACTCTCCTTTCGATTACATCTCTCTCTCTTACTACATGGCCTCGTCCCGTCCCCTTACTTTGTTTTCAAACCTGAATGATCCTGTAAGCACTGCTGGGCCGAGTGCCCTGGCTCCCACTCTTCCCAACCTTCCTATGATGTCAATTGAGTAAATAATGGCAGTTCAATCAGACATTGAAGCCAATCATTTCACACTAACGTCCTGTATGGAGACGGTGACTGCAGTGACAAAATTGGCTCACCGACTACAGAATAGGATGAGTGAACTCCATCAGGTCAACGCCCAACTCGCTCTACTCCAGCACATGTACAAGGATACGCGAGCAGAAATAGGTGCACTGAAGGCCAAAAATAAAGAGCTTAAACGGAAGACCACCTCCATGGCCCAATTTGGAGCAACGTCGTTCTTGGCCTTTTATAGTCAGCGGGGAGTCGTCGCTCTCGACAAAAGCACGGGAGCAGGGGCGTCAAGGGTCGTCCAAGGTGATAAAAAGAAGAAGAAAACGATGGAAGAGGCAAGTAAGTAAGATCAGCATATGGCCGGAAAAAAAATGAAAGTTTTTTTTTTTTTTTTTATGGAAATATGTGTATTTTGATCGGCGTATGGCCGTAAAAAAATGAAGGGTGTTTTTTTGTTTTTTGTTTAAGTACTGAAAAATGAAATTAAAAAGCAGAGAAAAAAAATAAGAAAATTAAGTCCAAACAAAAAATAATAATGAAAAAAAATAAAACTAAAAGAAATTAAGCCTAATAGTAAAATAATAAAATAAATGAGAATAAAATAATACCAGTAGAAATTAAACTTAATGAGACATTGGTGTTGCTGGAATGCAAAAAAAAAATACCATGAGGGTTTTTAAAAAAATCAATGTATGCAAAGTTAATTTTATCTCTAGATGCAAAATTCAAAAAAAATTGCACAGTTGAGAATAGCAAACTGTTAAGGAGAATAAATGTATGAAGGACTTGAGAGCATTCAACTGATATAAATGTTTCCATATCAATGTAGCAATACACATATATCATTTTAACAAAAATTCAAGTTTCACAGTCATAACAAAACTTTTTAAGTAGAAATCGACATTCCAAGCTCGCCACGAATAAAATTGAAGCGATCCTCGCTTAGGAGTTTTGTGAAAATATCTGCCAATTGCTTGTCAGTGTTTTACAAATTCAAGTACAATATCTCATTTTTGAACATGATCTCTTAAAAAATGATGTCAAATTTCAATATGTTTTGTTCGCGAGTGTTGAACCGGATTTTTGCTTAAATTGATGGCACTAGTATTATCACATTTAATAGGGATATGATCATAATACAAATTAAAGTCCTCCAATTGTTGTTTCATCCAAAGTATTTGAGCACAACAACTACGGAAAGCTATATATTCAGCTTCGGTCGTTTGATAAAGCAACATAATTTTGCTTTTTGCTAAACCAAGATACTAATGAGTTACCAAGAAAATGACAAGTGCCACTGGTGCTTTTTCTATCAAGCTTGCAACCGGCAAAGTCGGCATCTGAGTAACTAATTAAATCAAATGCAACACCTCTAGGATAAAACAGTCCTAAATTTTGAGTGTCAACAAAATATCTAAAAATTCTTTTAACAGCACTGAGATGTGATTCCTTAGGATTTGATTGATATCTAGCACACATACAAACACTAAACATAATATCGGGTCTACTTGCCGTTAAATAAAGAAGTGAGCTGATCATACCTCGATATTTTGTTTGATCAATGGACTTACCTTTTTCATCATTGTCTAGCTTAATGGATGTGCTCATAGGCGTTCCAGCTATTTTTGAGTCATACATACTAAACTTTTTGAGTAGTTCTTTTGTGTACTTAGCTTGGTTGATAAAAATTCATTCCTTACATTGTTTGATTTGAAGCCCAAGGAAATAATTTAGCTCCTCCATCATGCTCATCTCAAAATAATTCAAATTTCTCATTTTCAAGTTCTCTACCATGGTCGATTCGAATATTAGTAATAAGACAGCCTTTTTCATTTTGAATTCTACGACAGAGTTTTGTGAAAGAAGAAAATATTTCATCTTTGTGTGCTAAAAACATAACCCATGTAAATCTTGAATAATCATCAACTATAACAAGACAATAATGTTTACCACCTAGACTAGATGTCCTTGAGGGACCAAATAAATCCATATGCAATAGTTGTAAAGGTCTAGTTGTGAAAATATGAGATTTTGATTTAAACGACGTTTTAGTTTGTTTTCCTTGTTGACAAGCACTACAAAAATGATCTTTTTTAAATTTAATTTTTGAAAGTTCAATGACCAAATCATTTCTCAAAAGTTTAGCAATTAAATCCATATGAGCATGACCAAGTCTTCTATGCCATAACCAACTATTTTCATTATTAACATGTAAACATTTAACATCACTAGCATAAAGATCATTAAAATGAAAAACATAAACATTATCATGGCGATTACGAACGAATAAAGTTTTATGATCATTTGTGCTTTCAATTGTGCAATGTGATTTATCAAAATAACTCGATTACCTTTATCACATAATTGACTAATACTATGTAGGTTATGCTTAAGTCCATCAACAAGTAAAACATTTTCAATAGAAGGGTTAGGAGAAATACTGATGCTACCAATATCGATGATTTTTCCTTTATTGTTGTCTCCAAAAATAACAAGGCCTCCATCTTTGGATGATAGTGTAGTAAAGAATGATTTATCTTCGGTCATGTGTCTGGAACATCCATTATCAAGATACCACTTCCCTTCTTTAGCTTTGGACTTAAGGCAAATCTATAAGATGACAATCAAGTGTTGGTTTTTGGTACCCATAGTTTCTTGGGTCCTTCTTGGTTAGTTTTGTTAGATCCCTTAATAATCCAAATCTTTTTAATTTCCATGTTCATATTCTTTTTGAATGGACAATAAGATATATAATGGCATTTCTTTCTACAATAATGACAAGTAATATGAGGGGTGTGTCATGAGAGGTGCCTTTTCAAAAATTGTATTGAGATTCTTTTGTTTCTTAATAGGGTCATATCTAATGCCCGCTTTATCAAAAACACATATTTGATTTCCAAGAAGCATGTTGAGATTATTTCTATCTTTTACAAAATTTTCAAGAGTTTTGTTTAAATCTTTAATATTATTTTTCAAAATGTTTTTCTCATTGGCAATAGACGTAAAATCATTTTTTAAAGTAGTATTTTCCATTTTTAAAACATCCATATCATTTGAAAGAGAAGTAACTAATTTTTTTAATTTAGAATTCTCAACACAAATATTTTTAAATATGTCATGTAATTCATTGAAAGCACTTTCAAGTTCTACATAATTAGAAATTACATCATCTTGAGTGAATTCTTCTTCTCCAAGAGCCATAAGACACAGGTTGGCTACTCCATCATTTTCTCCCCAAATGGCTTCCTTTTTGCTACCATCCAGCATTGAAAGTTCATGAGCCATGAGTGAGCCTAGGAGTTCTTCAATGCCTAATTTTGTTAGGTCTTTTGCTTCTTGGATAGCTGTAACGCCCTCAAAAAATATAACATTAAACCCATCAATCTAGACATGCATTGATATGAAAGATAACCATCATTCTATTCATCAAAATAACTCATTACAAAAGTATTATATGTTAACAACAAAAGCAAATGCCCTACGGGCTTACAGCTTTCCAAGTTAACACTTGGTTACAAAAAAAGTACTAACTCAAATACACATTAAGCCCTTGGCTTGAAATTACATGTAATACATCAAAAGGAAATCAGACAACCAAAAAGTCTGTCTACCTCTAGCCTCCCAAGCTACGTCCTTGGAGGTGGCATGCTACCTGTACCTGAAAATGATGTCCCATAAAGGGTGAGCCACAGCCCAGTAGAAATACACTAAACCAGCTATGAACAGTGACTAAAAGATTAGCAGTTGATAGATGGTCAACACAGATACATCCATTTATATCACGTTCCGGTTTCATGACATTTAAGTCCATGTAACAATTCTCTTTCCACTTCTTTTTCAACTTTGAGTTTGAATCAAGGCTCAACACTTAGTCAAATAATTTAATGAGGATACAACTCATCTTTAAAACACTTTCGTACTTTACCGAAGATACACATTTTGGTGCTGTATCAACATAACATAGAAACACTTCCATATTTCACAATTGATAACGATATACATTTTAGTGCTATATCAAATCAACTTAATCACTTCCATAGTCAACACTTGATACACATTGTAGTGCTATATCAATGTCACACAAAATCCGGTTTAGAGGTCCATCCCCTATCTTCCCCTAAACCGTGGAGTACATCCCCTATCTCCTCCTACACACACAATGTATATACACATAGGTCATATACAATCATCCAATACATAAAATTAATGTATTATTCCAATCGCTATGTTCATTAACATGCTCAATCGATTAGTTTTAGTTTGCCTAATCATCATGCATTGTCTACAACAATTAAGACTATCCTCCACCGATAGCCCAAAGCAATTATTGTATACCGAAAATAAATGCACCAAATGGATACATAATCAACATTTCAATTAGGTGAGTGATAATTAATCCAACTACACCCAAATATCCCATACATTATCAATTCCAACATTTCCAACTCAATTTCTCATTTCTCAAATTAATTTCATAAATTAATTCATCAATGTAATTAGGGCATTAATCCCATAATTTACATAACAACCCTAAGGTCCCATTATTCATCCATAACCCACCATTTAACTCATTTCTCAATGCCAAACATGCATATAGGTTTATTGTAAATAAAACCCCAACTTTTGTAAATTTACACAAAAGACCCAAACTTTCTCAAAATCACCCAATAACCCCCAACATATCAAAATGTTAAAATTCAAAGACAAAGCTCATAAAAAGGAGTAGGGTATCCCTACCTTGAAGTTTGAGCTCAAGTGGAGATGAAGACCAAAACCCAACGTGCTCCAAATCCCAACTTTTTCAGATTAAATCAAAGCTCTCAACACCCTCTATCTTTTTAACAAAGGCCCTAGGGTAGATTCACACTCTAGAGAGATCAAATCTTAGAGAGAGAGTAAGTTTAGAGAGAGAGGGTCTCAGATCTAGGGTTTGAAAAGAAAAAGGAGTGAAAAAGTGATGTTTAAAATCGCTGCTATTCGCTGATATAAAACAGGCTCGCTCGAGCGAAGACTTGGTCGCTCGATCGACCAGACACAAAAAACTCTCGCTCGAGCCAAGAAGGTCTTGCTCAAGCCAACAACCCAGAAGCACGCTCGAGCGACAGAATACTCGCTCGAGCCATCAACTCAAACCCTCAGGTCTGTAACCAGACGCACGCTCGAGCGACGGACTGCTCGCTCGAGTGAAGAACAAACCAGACTGCTCGAGTGAAGAAAAGCTCGCTCGAGCCAAGAAATACAACTCTCAGGTCCAGAACCAGACGCAATCGCTTGCTCGAGCAAAGCCACTCTGGCTCGATCCACCAGATACAAAAACTCAACTCTCGCTCGAGCGAAGAAACCCTGGCTCGAGCAAAGGACCAAAACAAGAAGCTCGCTCGAGCGACAAACTTCTCGCTCGAGCGAAGGTCCAAAAATCTGGGCAGCAACACTTGACTCCCAAACACAACCAACCTGTAACAAACCTGCCCAACACATCCTATAAGTCAAATACGAAGTATGAAAGGATGTAAACAAGATATAAACAACTGCTAACGTCCACGGAACCAAGTCCGGATCACTGTACAACAAGGGGTAAAACCCGGGATCGCTATAATAGCTGTAACCTTAGCTTCCCATTCATTTGGCAAAGTCCTAAGTATTTTTCTTACAAGCTCACCATTAGTATAAGATTTACCAAGAGATTTTAAAGCATTAATAATATTGATAAATTTATAAAACATCTCAGAAATAGATTCAAATGATTCCATAGTAAAGAGTTCATAATCATGAATAAGCATGTCAATCCGAGACTCTTTTATTTGGCTAGTTCCTTCATAGGTGATTTCAAGTTTATCCCAAATCTCTTTAGCAGTAATACACCCAGAAATTCTATTGTATTCATTTGCATCTAGTCCACAGACAAGAATAAGCTTGGCTTTAGCATTAGCTTGAAGGAGTTTATAATCACGCTCGTCAAATTCATCCTCAAGTTTAGGCACACTGATATGGTCTACTACCTTGGTAGGGATTTTAGAACCTTTAGTGATAATGAGCTACAAAGCATAATTGGTAGCTTGAAGATACAAAGTCATTTTTTCTTTCCAATGAATGTAATTACTACTATAAAAGAGAGGTGGGCTATTGTTGGCTTGTCCTACAGCAGAGTAAGTAGAATACATGGTTGCTATGGATCAAAAACTGAAGATTATTAAATCTAAACAAGAACCCCAGGCTCTGATACCAATTGTTACCCAAAAAACAACCTAAGAGGGGGGTGAATTAGGTTTCTACAAATTAAAATTAATAATATCCCAATAAAATTAACTACTACTACAACAAATTATTAACAAGCACAATGGTGAACTTAGCAGTAAATGATCAAGCAAAATAACAATGAAGTATAACTAACATACAGGGTAAATCAAATGATCAACACATGAATATTAGATAATTATAACAGTAGTAGGAAAGTAAAGAGATTAGAGAAGAGGAGACAAACAGGTTTATAGTGGTTTGGCTTCAACCAAGCCTACATCCACTCCTCAAGTTTCACTTGAGATTTTCCACTATCTTTTAGCTTCACAGAGGTGCTAACAACCTCTTTACAAATGGTGCAATTCTCTACGGATTTGACATAGACTTCACAAGCCCAAACCCTTGCAAATCTTAGGTGATTCATAATTACTCTCAAGATTTCAAGAACACAGTGTTTGCAACACTTTTACAAGATGAAATGATATTTTTGCTTTCAAAGAAAGCTTATAATAAATATCTCTCAAAGATAGATATATAAAATGAAGCTTTGATTTTTTTGTAAATCTCACACAGGAAAGATGGGCTTAAAGTTATAAGGTTCAGTGTATAATTTCTGAGAATAGATGTGAGTGATTATAGATCAAAGAATATTTTCAGGTTTTTTATAAGTTGTTTATATTAGAGGCTTTGGTATACATAATGAAAATTATAGCCATTTATAGCTGTTGTATTCATTTGAATTTATAACCGTTGTAGTCATTTGAATTTATAGTCGTTTATAGCCGTTGTACTTCCATCATTACCAATTTGAATATCTTCCACTACATCATTACAAATTTGAATATCTTCCACTTGAACCTTTTAAACCTTTTGGCCTTTTGAACCTTTTATAGCCGTTTATAACCATTGTACTTCCATCATTACTAATTTGAATATCTTCCACTTAAACCTTTTGAACCTTTTGGCTTGCTGCTGTGCTAGGCTGTTTGAACCTTTGTTTTGGGCTGTTTGAACTCCTGATTTAATTAAATATTAAATACATTCTAATAACATTTAGGATAAAGATTTAGGTGAGAAATAATGGGACAAAATAAATTTTGATTATATTTTTGTCTTTCAAATGAACCATCAAAATAAATTTTGATTCCATTTTTCTTTTTCAAATAAATTAAAATATAATTAAATAAATCATCAAAATAAATTTTAGATTCTATTTTTCTTTTTCAAATAAATTAAAACATAATTAAATAAATCATCAAAATAAATAAGTCTAACAATTTTAAATTATCGTTGAAAATTAACAATCAATGACATTTTTTAATAGTATTTGATAAAAAATATCATTACTTATCATAAGACCTATTGGATAATAAGTCCACTTATTGAGATTTACATGTAAGTCCCTTAGTAGTTAGGTGAGGTGGTGGAGGATGCAACCAATAAAATTTTACTTAAAATATTTTTATTATATTTTGATATTAATTCTTAGGATAAATTTTGGAAAGTTTCATAGATAAAAAATTAAAAAGTTATTAAAAAAGTTAAAAAATTAACGGATTGTTTGGGATGATCTAAATAAATACATTTTTTTACTTTTTATAAAAATATATGTAAAAAAAATAGAGACTTATTTAATTTATGCTAAATAGTAACTAAATAATGATACAAAAAGTCAAAAATTTTAGGAAAAATTATTTATAAGTCCTATTAGGGAGACTTATGCTACATATGGTCCTACTAAAAAACTTATGTTTCCATAAGTCCTGTAAGAAGTTTGTTGACACCTTTACCCTCAATATTAGTTGTTAATATCATAAATAATAGTAAAACCATATATAGGAAATTGAATGTTACCATAGATCATATCTATATAAACGTAACGTAACGTGACACCTACATAAACGTAACGTGACACCTATGATTTATGGCAGCATTGAATTTCCTATATAGGAAATTGAATGTTACCATAGATCATATCTACATAAACGTAACGTAACGTGACACCTACATAAACGTAACGTGCACTACAACAAAAAAAGCCTTTGGTGACAGACTGATTTTGTCTCCAAACATCAAATTTTCGTCACTAAAGTGATCTGCAACGAAAAAAATTTGTCACCACGTTCGTGGCCTATACGTCGTCGTTGAAAGTACCTGGTGACGAAAACTAGTTTCGTCACCTATTTTTGGTTTTTGGCGACGAATTATTTCGTCTCCGAATGGTGAATTTTTCGTCTTCTATAACATCAATTTCGTCGCCAAAACTAAATAATATTTTATTTTACTTGTTTTTCGCGACGAAATATTTCGTCATCGAATAGATTTTAGTGACGAAAGTTTTCCTCACCAACGATATGGATTAAGGTAACAAAAAAATTCGTCACTAAAATGAGCAGAAAAGAAAATTCTTCAATGACAAAAAATATTTTGTCACCAAATATTTCAAATTAGCGACGAAATATTCAGCAAATGTGACGAAATTATTTGTTTGGTATTGTATCATTAGTGACAAAATTATTCGTCATGTTTTTTGCAAACTAATAGCAACATTTTTTATTTTGTCACTAATAAAAATTAAAAATTTTGAAAATGGGGGTACTATTTTCTTCCGAATTTTTTTGTTTTCAATAACAATTCCCTGTGCACTTCAATAACCTGTTCAATAAAATATCTATTACAAATCAATACAGAAATCTATTCATTTTTATAAACATCACATTCGAATTTCAGCACTATCCACAAAAATACAATATGAACTGCATGCGGATTATAAATATGTCTCCTAATATCCACAAAAATATAATATCAACCGTATGCGGATTACCAAACACATCTCCTAATATCCAACAAAAAACATGTCTACTAATATCAACAAAAATAAAATATCAAGGGCGGATTACCCAACATACCCTGTAATACCAACAAAAATAGACAATTTACAACTAACCAAAATACATGTAAGGTAATATGAACAAAAACACAAAATGAGCTACCATTTGCCCTCCAAATTACCAAGCATGTCCATATCAAATCTCGAATCTGCAAAAAAATGAAAAAAAAAAAATGCAAGTTAGACAATTATTATCTTATCCATAAAATATACAATTTAACATGCATTTTTCGAATTAGTTTTCAAATTGAGAGTCTCATGCTAGTTCCGTAAGTTTCCACAACTCACATTGGTCCCTCCCGAGGTGTTTGCGGTGTTTCCCGGGCCGTCTCGTGGTTGTTGCATGATTTTGGCCCCCGAAGGTCTATTTTCAAGCTTAAGTGTGAAAAAGTGCATTTTTGGACTTAGTTTTCAAACCGGGAGTCCCGTGCTAGTTCCGTAAGTTTTCACAACTCACATTGGTCCCTCCTGAGATGTTTGAGGTGGTCCCGGGGCCGTCTCGTGGCTGTTGCACGATTTTGGCCCCCAGTGGCCTATTTTCAAGCTTATGTGTGAAAAAGTGCATTTTTGGACTTAGTTTTCAAACCGGGAGTCCCGTGCAAGTTCCGTAAGTTTCCATAACTCACATTGGTCCCTCCCGAGGTGTTTGAGCTGGTCCCCAGGCCGTCTCGTGGCTGTTGCATGATTTTGGCCCCCGAAGGTCTATTTTCAAGCTTAAGTGTAAAAAAGTGCATTTTTGGACTTAGTTTTCAAACCGGGAGTCCCGTGCAAGTTCCGTAAGTTCCCACAACTCACATTAGTCCCTCTCAAGGTGTTTGAGGTGGTCATCGGGCCATCCCGTGGCTGTTGCACGATTTTGGCCTCCGGTGGCCTATTTTTCTACTAGTTCCATGCCTACATGTTGGAATAGTGCAAATTTTCAAAGTAGTTTCCTAATTGGGAGCCACATGCATATTTAAGTGTTTGTGATGTTTCTCAGGCTTTTACATGCATAGTTCACTATCTTAGTTGAAGAAAAAATTTCTACTAAATTAACATAGAAACATAATATACTAACCAAGAAGCTTGTCCATCAGAATCTGAACTTTCCCCACTCTCAAAATTTCCCGTGATACCTTTCTGCCTCAAACACTCGATAATACTTTCTATCTTCTTGCTTTGTTTCTTCTCTGACTTTTCAAACCTTGCAATTTGTTCATTTTGTTTTGTTATTTGCAGCTCGAGGCGTTGAACATAGTCACTATTTTCAGCAGGTGCAACAGTTGTATTCACAGAAGAAGAAGGCCTTATACCGAGTCCTTTCACATAACCTGGCATTGGCTGAAGCACCTTGACTGACAACTTCTCTGGGGTCAATGGGATCGCACTAGTCTGCGAAAGGTGTTCTGCTTGCATCTATATCATGTTGTCCTATTAATTTGAAATAAATCAAACAAGTATTAGTTATTCTACCCTACACAGCAAAATAAATAATATTATCAAAATTGAAAGGCATTGCCTTGTACATACATAATTAACTTGGCTCTCCGATGAAATCCATTCATGCGTGTCCGAATTGTAGTGGATGGACTTGTAAAATTATGCTAAATCGAGCACTTTGCCATTTGCAATTATCTGCTTCATTTGTTTGTCAATGTTAATTCAATGATTTAAATAACAAATCCTTCTAATCCAATAAAATAAATTAGTAGAACGCATCGAGCTGTGTACCCTGACCGGGATTGATTTTGATCCACATCGATGTTTTGTTTTCATTTGCATCCTATTATTCACATTAGCTAGTGATTGTTCCTACACAATTGAAACACCAATATAAACAAGAAAAGATAACATTAGTAAGAAAAAACTTAATTTTTGACAATTAACATATATATAACATTTTACCTTGAATTTTTTACTATTCCACTTGTCAATTAGAAATGTCCACTGATTGAGGGTAACTCTTGCAGGTGGGTGGCTTCTCGCATAATCCTCCCCTCTTGCATCCTTAAGTTGCTTGTATTGTTTGTGCAACTTATTGGTGAAACCACTCAATCGTTGACCAAACTGTGTGTCTAAAGCCTTGGTTATATCAGTCCGATTGCCTTGTAGATCAAACTGATCGTGCAAAATGAAAAAAAAATTAAAAATTACAAAGAAACAGAGCCTAAACATGAAAAGAGTTTGTCAATAATTACCGCTAAGCATTGGATCATCGGCTCCTTATCAGCAACATTCACCTTCTTCCACCTACGAACGCTCAGGTCTAGTAACTGCGTTCGAACCTCTATACCAATCTTGGCGAGTAGCTTGGAGGCGTTGTCTCCTACTGGTGCACGAAACTATTCAGGTATAGGAACTAACATCTTCCTATCCTTCTCGACAATACGATGGGCCTGTATGCCGCGTGTCAGGCCACGACCACGTCTGTCATGTGATGTTGTAAGGATATAATATTAATTGAGTTAGTAAGTAAACAAATGCAAGTTAAACCTTAAAAACAACTTTGCAAACTTACCAATGATGGTAGATGCAGTCACCTCATCCTCAGGTTGCACATTATGAGGTGTTAAGGGTTGGGTACCGACCTCCTCAGTTGGGGGATCCATCATTTCCTCTGGGGTGGGAGTTAATGGCCTTGAATGAGACCGTAAACGTAGTCCTGGTGCCATCTGTTGTTCTTGAAAGAACATAATGAAACAGTGAAAACGATATTTAAAATAGTTAAAATATATTTTAAAAAAGATATGATGTGTAAGATACGTGAAGAAGAAATGTAAAAAGTAAAAGGCATGTTCACACACAAATATAAAATAATGTGTATAATACCTCGCGGTCAAAGGAACCCAATGACTCATCATCATTGTCATCCTCACTCTCAGAAGGGTTATACTCAACATCATCATTTACCTCAACCCTAATTCCCTTTTCCCTTGCAGTTGCATATTTGGGCTGAACCGCACTCCCTGAAGAATTTGTAATATTCTTCACTCCAAGATTGTTCATTACCTCACAGTTCTCCTTGATTCGCTTATTTCTTTGTTTCTCGTATTCTGTTAGCTTCTTAGTTCTCAAATCACCTGGTTTCAACCATTGTTTTTTGCCTCGAACCACTTTCTACAACTATATAACATAATTCAACTTTAATTGAAAAATATAGACAATGTCATCATGCACCATTACATAAAAGAAGAAAAAGAAAGTAACATAATCATATAAAATAAAAATTACATTAATTAATAACATCTGTTCGAAAAAAAAGTGATATACTAAAAATTACATATCATAATCCATATCAGGATCCATATCAACATCAGGAATGTTATGGTCTTCATCTCCTTCATCATCTCTATTCTCTTCCATTATCGCATCTGATGACCCTACTTCCGAAATAACATTGAATTTAACATCATCCCTACAGTATCGAACAATTGGGTCAATGTCAATTGGAACAACATCAGTAATGTTTTCTTGTTGGAACACATCATTATTTTCTAAAGGATCCAATAATTCTCCATCACTAGTGTCTGGAACATCAAAGACACCCCTATGTTGCACCCTTTGTACGACATTCCAAGGTTCACCTAATTTGGTATCATTCAGATAGAGGACTTGCTTAGCTTGACTAGGTAGGATAAATGGGTCAGATTGGTATCAAATCGTATTGTTCTGTTTCTACCAGTGTTATCGATGTTGTACCATTCACACTGGAACAAAATAACCTTTTTACCACATATGTAGTCAAATTCCAAAACCTTGCACAAATGACCGTAGAAGTCATGCAATTTTCCTTCATGATCCCCGTGTGTAAGCATACCACTATTCTGACTCGTACGACGGTTGTCTAGATCTCGAGTATGGAACCGGCTGCTATTGATTATGCAACCTGAGTACTCTTTCACTAGCAAATTAGGACCATTTGCTAATGACCACAATTCATCAGTTGCCTCTAATGACTCTTCCATTTTCAATCTATTTATCTACAATTACATGTAACAAACAATAAGTAAATAATTTATGAATGAGGACATTTCATAAAACTTTAATTTTGTTAAAGTTGTAAATGTTGAAAAATTATAAATGTTTTACCCGCTCTTTGAACCACTTGGGAAATTCTTGTCGTTGTATGTGGGTTATGTCATGTCCAGCTTGAGTTCGTAATAGATTTTTGTGTTCCCTACTCAAAAAATAAAAGTGATTACTACGTAGTTCCGCAAATAAAAAAGCTAAGCATAAACATAATTCGATGAAACACATACTCCAAATACTTTTCATTCTCTGGGCTATTGTACAACACAAACCAATGAGCAATATCACAAATTTCTTGAGACATTTCAGCATCTCGTGTGATTAGACCAATTGGACGTGCAGTTTCTGTGAATACTGTCAACCCTTGTTGACGTTCACCGCGATCTTCATTCCGTTCTGGTCGATTATGCACGGTTTCAATCCCATCAACATACATTGAACAAAAAGTAATGCACTCTTTGACAATGTAAGCCTCGGCAATTAAACCTTCTGGTCGAGCTCGGTTAGTCACATATTTTTTTAATGCTCCAAGAAACCTTCAAGAGAGATCGAATTAGGAGTATAATTACATATGCAACACACTTACGTAAATCTTATTTACAGGTATAAGTGTAAAAAATACATTTCAATTGGGTACATCCATCGATATTGTACAGGTCCTCCAAGAATAGCCTCACGAGGCAAATGAACAGCCAAGTGGATCATCACATCGAAGAAGGCTGGAGGAAAGATCTTTTCAAGCTTGCATAAAATGTGTATTATACGTTCCTCTAATTTCTCCAATTCGCTCCGCCTTAGTGTCTTAAAGCATAGGTCTTGGAAGAAATTGCCTAACTCAAAAAGTGTTGTGCTAATTTCTTTATCCACATAACCACGCATCCCAATGGGAAGAATTCTTTGTATTAGTACATGGCAGTCGTGGCTTTTTAGGCCTGTTAGTCTACCATTTCTTGCGTTCACTGATTTGGATATGTTTGCTGCATACCCATCTGGATACTTGACAGTTTTTAAAAATTCAAAAAAGCTCTCCCTCTCTGCAGGTGTCAATGAAAATGTTGCTCGAGGCTTGGCATATGATCCATCGGGTCGTTGTGTTAGCCATAGCTCTTTCGTTATACCTATATCTTCCAAGTCTAACCATGCCTTGTCTGTATCTTTGTTCTTCCCATCAATGCCTAACATAGTTCCGAAAACATTTTCACTAAAATTTTTCTCCACATGCATGACATCAATGTTTTGTCAAAGTTTTCGCTTCTTCCAATAGGGTAACTCATACAAGATGCTTACTTTTGTCCAATTAGGTGCTTGACGGGCCCTTTTTTTTGTTACTTGAATGCTTTCCATATATGACACCTGCCATGTTGTCCAACTGGTCTTGTATCTTTTCCGCCGGCAACTCCAAAGATCTTTTCCGTTTCTCAATCTTACCATTGTAAGCCCTACTCTTTCGCCTTTCTGGGTGGTCCTCAGGCAAGTAACATCGATGGTTAGTGTACTCCGTCTTACTTCTCAGAGATTCAAAATACGGTTCATCATTGCAACTGTAACAAGAATAATGACCCTTTGTTCTCCACCCAGATATGTCACCAAATGTAGGCCAATCATCTATTGTCCACAACAAAGCTGCATGTATTCGAAAAGTCTCATTGGTGGAGACGTCGTAAGTCAATGCACCATTTGTCCATCAATCATTCAACTCATCCACCAATGGTCGCATATAGACATCAATATCAATCCCTAGTTGCGATTCTCCAGGAATAAGTAATGACATCAAAGAAAATGGATCCTTCATAACCAACCATGGTGGCAAGTTGTATGGAATGAGTATGACGGGCCACAAACTATAAGAGTTGTTCATGTTCCCAAAAGGGTTAAACCCATCAACGGCCAACCCTAGCCTTACATTTCGCGGCTCCAAGGCAAACTCGGGATGTTGTGCATCAAATTCCTTCCACTCATCACTGTCAGCGAGATGCCTCAATATCTCGTCGTCCACTTCGTTTGTCTTTGTACCATCTCATGTCCTCAGCCGTCTTCCTTGACATGTACAATCTTTTCAATCTTGGTGTCAAAGGAAAGTACTGAAATACTTTATGAGGGATCTTTTTACCCCTTCCACGATTAATCTTGTATCTAGATGTCTTACAAGTCGGACATTTATCTAGTGTTGCATTTTCCTTCCAAAATAATACAAAATCATTTATGCAAGCATGAATGAGCTCATATGACAATCCCAAGTCACGTAGTATTTTCTTAGCTTCATAAGTTGACTTTGGAATCAAATTTTCTTTCGGTAAAAGTCTACCTAAAAACTCTAGCATCGTATTAACTGACTTATTGCTCCAATGATTTGTTACCTTCATATTAAGCACCTCAATCACAAACTTCAACAAAGTATAATTTGTATAATTTGGGAACAGCTCACGCTTGGCATCAGTCAATAATTGATCAAAAGTTCTCACTTCCTCCCCTTGGGTTGTATCAGTCGATTTCCCTCTTATTCGATCTTCCACTAAGGCTTCAATACCACCTACAATTTCATCACCATCAAGTCGCATCTCATCATCATGGTAAGCCTCGTTCGAAACACGGGGTTCCCCGTGCTGGTGCCATACAGTATAAATTCGCATAATCCCATATTAGAGCAAATGAATTTCCACATTTTGAAGATTTTGTCTACAAACATTCACACACTTTATACATGGGCACAACAGATTACCATTCTGGTCTATAACCCCCATTGCAAATTGAAGAAATAACTTCACCCCATCATTATATGGTTTACTCATCCTTCCATCAGCCGTCCTACCTAGGGCAATCCAACTTTTATCCATGTCTAATCACAAATGAAAGATTAGGAACAATATAGTATAATGTAGACTTGTGTATTTATGAACTAATTAAATTGAAAAATTCAATAACAACTTCAGCAAATATATGTCCAGATCTTTAATGAAGATTCTTATACAAGTTGTACCTACTAACCTAGGCCCCTTCTAAAAACATACTAGCTAGTGCAAGAGCATACTTGATACTACCTAAACATAACATTACTACTACTACTACTACAGAGACCAAAGAGGCATGGCTTCTAATACATGTAATGCACTGCCACTGTCAAAAGGCCTAAAATATGCAGCCTATATATATGCAGTAAATGGGATTGAAATTGAAGTATCAACAGGTTGTATATATATAACAGCCAGATGGGATTGAAACATAACAGCCTATATATATAACAGGCTGTATATATATATATTTTTTATATGTAAAAAAAATCTGCAACCAGTGAGAGGGAAACTGAGGAATGAAAGGTGGGGATCAACCAAAAAAGAAAAAATTGAGACTAACAGTGGTGGTGTTCTCCAATTATAGTTATATTTTTAGGGCCATAAAGCCTCACTAGTGGTCCAATAAAATAAAAACCATAGGAATCTACGTAAGAAACAAATCTCTTTTCTCAATAGACAATTTAACTGCTTTTAGTAAACTTTTTTTTAAAAAAAAAAAAAATTATGATTTCACAATAATCAAGTGGACTATATTTCTTATTTATTGCAAGTTTTTTTAACACATAGTCACCAATGGCGTTTTAATAGGAAGTCGGATTAAATTTTGGGGGGGCCATCACATGAGTAATCAAATTTTGAAGGGCAACTCTCACACAGAGTGAGCTTTCCAAAAAAATTGGCAGCACTGGAATGAGTTTGGAGGAACCATTACATGGTATACAAAAAAAAGCATTAACATACTCTTCAGGTTAAATTGATTGTGCAAGAACTAAACCAAGACACCGAAGTAGCCAAAACTGACAGGTCATTAGAGAAGCTACTCCCCTCTTTTGGATAACAAAAACAAAATCCAATGCCCCAATGATCAATATTGGCTGCAAAAGACTTCTCAAGGTTCATTGAATGTTAACCTAGAAATATATGTCTAATAAGCATGTGCAAGGACCAAGTTTTTGATCCCTTACTTAGACAAAAGTTCCTTGACAAAAAATGAAGCATAATTCAAAATTAGAAATGTAAGAGTTGATTTCCATTTGTTGAAAATTGTTAATCTGACCTGTAAGGGTAAGTCACTGTGTAAAGATTACCTTAGAAAGGCAATCTACATCAGCACACAATATCATTGAACCACAGTGCACTCCTTCTACAAGGTCAAACTTGTAACAAAAGTCTTCACGAAATAACCACCCAAATCTCCCTGACCGACAATTTTATCATGCCCTTAAGACATTCCATTTCTCCAATTTAAAATTAGGACCATTGCCAACCTGTCCTATTTTGAAAAACTCTCTCAATCATCAATGTGTTCATGTAAAAACCAGAAACAACCAAAGACTTGGCACTCCCATTTCTATCAATGATCCAACATTCATTTAAGATGGTGATACTGGTAAGCATGTATATATATACATACACACATACAATGCAGGTAGACATAATTATATTTAAATCAATGAAAAAGAATAGGGCATAGCAGATTTTCATCCATTTATAAATATGTAATAATATTATCTAAAAACGTGGACAGAGAGGACCATTATAAACTCAACTTATGGGAAAACTCCACTTATATTCTTTAAGCTTCGCGAGAGAGAGAGAGAGAGAGAGAGAGAGAGAGAGAGAGAGAGAGAGAGAGAGAGAGAGACTAACAGCGGTGTTCTCCGATCGGCACAGAGCGGTGGTGAGGAAAGAAGGGGCTAACGGCGGCGGCGGTGAGGGCTGTTGGAAATGGTAGAGCGGCAGTGGGTTGATCCAATGTGAGCAGCGGCGGTGAGGGCCCTGTGTAGTATAACGTCTATGTGTGTGTGTGTGTGTGTGTGTGTGTGTGTGTGTGTGAAATATGTTTGAACCGAGAAATGATTGTGTGTGATTGAGAAGAGGAACCGATTGTAACAAAACAATTTTATTTCCCCCTAAAATATTTAGTGACTAAATTATATTTTGGTGACAATTATTTCTTCACCAAAGATAAAAATATTGGCCACAAAAATAGTTTTGTCACTAAATGATATTAAAATATCACCAAATTATTGGTGACAAAAATATATTTGTCATTAATAATTTTATAATTGGTGACAAATTTTTTCGTCACCAAAAGTCTATTAATTTTGGCGCCCTCCGAAAATATTAGTGGGAAAATATTTGGTGACAAAAAAAATATAAATAATGACGAAATATAATTTCGTCACCTATTTTTTTTATTATGATTTAGATTGGTGACGAAATTTTATTTTTGTCTCTAAAAATGATACATTTGGAGACGAAATATGATTTTCGTCATAAAAGATACATATTTCGTGGCAAAAAAAATTTTCGTCATTAGTTTTCGTCTCTAAAGACTATTTTTGTTGTAGTGGTGACACTTATGATCTATGGCAACATTAGACCATATTTATATGAAACGTAACGTGACACCAATATAAACCAGCAACATTTTTTACATTCAATTTAAAAAAAATAAAAACTCATTAAGTTTGCGAAACGTAACGTGACACGTTACGTTACGTTTATGTAGGTGTCACGTTACGTATATGTGTCACGTTACGTTTATATAAGTGTCACGTTATATTACGTTTATGTAAGTGTCACATTACGTTACGTTTATGTAAGTGTCACGTAACGTTACGTTTATGTAGGATTTTGTGGAATACATTCCTATCTAAATAGGACTTGAGACTCTATAAGAAATTACACAAGACTTAACCTAACATAAGTGTCTGAAAAAAAAACTTATAAATAAGTTATATTTTTTTTATACGTTTTTCTGTAAAAAGTTAAAAACGTATTAGAAACATATTAATTTTATTCACGTAATTTTTTAATTAAAAAAAAGTCAAAATAGCATGCTCCAAACCAACATTAATGCCTACAAAAGTTGACTATTCTAATTAGTTGTTTGACTTTTTAATTATTTTACACTTCGTGTACGAATAAATTATTTTAATAATTTTTTGACTGTTTATGAAAAGATATATAAAAAAATAAAGAGAGTGATGTAACAACTTATAGTGACTTTTTAACTAAAATGTATAATTGACAAAATCTAACTAAAAAAATTGTATTTAAAAAAGTTAATTAATCTTTTAAATTGATTTAATAATTATAAAAAATAAAATAATTATAAATTTAATATAACATTTTATCTTATTTATTATTTTAACTTATTTTATCTTCTAATAAACTATTTTAACCCAACCCCCCCTAAGGGCATCTCAAACGGTGCATTACTTTTTTTATTAAATTTAAGTAAAAATTCTCTTTGATATCGCTTGTTCCAACGAAAGAATTTGATTTTTTATCAAACCATCAGTTGACCGGTCAGTGCAAAATAATCACAATTTGAAACCAGAGGTTAGCGAAAAAGAGGAGGACAAATAAGCCATGGTTACAATGACTTGATCCAGAAAAAGTAAAAACAAAAAACCAAAAACCAAAAATGCAAATAAGAGAAAGAGAGAGGGGGACTTGATTTTAAGTCTGACAAAGGGCTTATTCACCAAGAACTTCTTTGCCTCTTCCAACAACTTTCCTGTTATAGATAAACATGAACTCTTAGCATTAACTTGCTTTCCTGTTATATCTGCTTCACGAATTATAATCCCGCATATACGAACCAAAACACTTTCACTTCTATCGGAGAGCTTAGAGAGAGAAGTGAGGATTCTTTGCTTCAGCTTAACCATGAAGAGACAGGTGATCTTGAAGGTTGGTTCTGGGTGTTTGAAGATCTTGAAGACTTAGGTGCTTGTGAACTCATTGTTGTTTGATTTTTCTGTTGATGAAGAATCAGAAATGGGGGGGTGGGGAAGGGGGCTTTGTGAAGATTGAATTTGGGAATATGAGTTCATTGTTGATGAAGATTGATCTTGAAGATTTGAGTGCTTGTGAACTCATTGTTGATGAAGAAACCAGAGACAAATTCAATTTGAATTTGTTCAACTATCGTGTTGCCGAAACCTCTTTCGAAGTCAATTTCGTATTCACCTGGAAAATGGTTTGAACAACCAAATATACAAAATGAATCACCACCTGACAAAAAACGTGTTTCTACTCAGACACATCTCAATCAGTGTCCGGAGCCCATCTCAATTTAGGCTCAAAGTTAGCCAAAAATTATGATTGCACAAATCATTTTTCCAACACTCTGAATTACCTATTTTTGTGAAAATTGCTCAAGGAAGAGGATGACAGGGGGACATTCGGCCGGTCGTCCGGTGGATTCCACCTCAACGGTCATGTAAAGTAAAATGGTAAAAGGTTACCTAAATCCTCAGTTTGGTAAAATATTTTTTAAATTCTCAATTTAATACAAATTTGATGAAATCATTAGAATACCAAAAAAAAAAAAAAAAAAGGATTTTTCCACCAAATTTAAATTTAGTGGTAGATTTAGTAAGCGTCAGAGATGACTAAAGGGTTGTTTGGGATGACCTAAATAAGTACATTTTTTGTCTTTTTACGAAAAGATGTGCAGAAAAATAGAAATGATGTGATAGAAAAAAGATAAAAAGATAAAAATTGTGTACTTATTTAGGATAGCTAAACTTGACCTAAGGAAAAATGTTGCTGAGTTGTCATTTTTACAGTCACTAGTTCAATCCCAAATTCCAACATTTATTGGTCTGTTAAGCTACGAGTTTCAAGAACTCTAAGGCCAAGTTTAGCTACCCAAAATAAGTACACACTTTTTATCTTTTTATTTTTTTTTCATCATATCACCTCTCTATTTTTTTGCACATCTTTTCATAAAAGGACAAAAAGTACACTTATTTAGGTCATTCCAAACAACCCCAAAAATTAATAAATTTTCTCGGGAAAACTAGTTCGTTAAACTTTCCCGCGTATTATCCGGGAATTTCTCGAAGTGAAAAGCTCTGGAGGGAAACTGGAAACTCTGTTCCTTACCTAGGCCTAGGGCAGAGAAGTCAGAAGAGAGGGAAGGAAAGAAGATGGAGTCATGGATCCCACTCTTGGACATTTTCTTGAACTCCCCATGTCCTGAAACAGAGGCCTCTCGATGGTTACATCACTCTTTCGACGCCTCATCCACCCCCACCATTACCACAAACTCTTTCCTTTCGTTGCTCTCAAAACCCTCCGACGCCATTGTCATCGATTCTTCTTCTCCTTCACAACCCTCAACTCCTCATTCCAAGAGGTAAAAAACCCACATATATAAATACATTGTATGTATATGTATCAATTGTTTTCATTGTTGAGTTGGTTAAACTTTTCTGGGTTGAACAGGGTTATGTGGATTCAGACGCTTCCCAACGCAGTGCAGTCTCGAATTCTATCGTTTCTTGCTTTGGAGCATAGTCGATTTTGCGCTCGAGACTTGACTAAACTTGCCCGAAACATGTTGAGTGGGGCTGATGAGCTTGATTTTTGGGTCAAGAAAGCTGCACATCAGGTGCTCGACACAATGTCTGAATCAAATTATGAATGGGTTTCTTGTTTGAATTTGGATTCTGAAGAAGAAAGAGTGGAAAACGAGTTTGAATCGTTACCAAATTGGCTTAAGGATGAGGCAATAAACGCCAATGATTTGCTTCTTCCTTGGCTTCCCATTACGCGAGATGAATTGAATTCAAAAATGGCCCTTGATACATATGTAGATGACGAGGATTCATTGATTGAAGTCGAAGAGGATGAAAAGGAAAATCTGAATGAAGCTACGAGGGAAGTGAACATTGTTAATGGTCCTATAGATCCTGAAATTGAAGCAATGGCTATTTCTTTGAAAGCACAGGTACTGACTTTTGAGTCTACTTCTAGAAGCGTGAGCTTGGCGAATGAAATTCGCCAACTTTGCTTGGAAAGAGGGGGAGATTCTTTGACGGTATTGGGTTTAATCGAACCTTGGAAATCGGATGATGAGACTGCTTCAATTCTGGTTTCTAATCTTTCCGATGGAAGTGAAGAAGAACTTGGTTGGCCGAGTCATGTTCTCTGCTCTATTGTTCTTCCCAAGTTGTTACTACTAGAAGAGCCAGCTTCTCGTGTTCTAGTGACTGCAACGATAGAGTACTGCAAGGTTCATCAGAGGGCTGCTGTGTATGCATTGTTGTTTCCACTTATCCTCCGAACAGAGGGTATTAACAAAGCTATTTGTGATTTGATTACAAAGATCGTTAAAGAATGCTTGCACCGAGCTCATGTTTCATCATTCTGCCATAAGCTGCTTTGTGGAGAAGTTGATGTGAGAAAGTTTGTGTGCCTGCCATGCCACCAATATATGATATCACATGAGTTGGTATGGACAGAATCGGTGTTTAACTTGTTCCAAAATATGTTGAATCATAATATTCATTTGACTCAAGATTCAGTAGACCCAACTTGTTAATCGGCTTCTGGATTCAGCTGAGAGGTTTTCCAAATCTCTTAAGTTTGGAAATTTTTTATTATGTTTAGTGAACAAGTGTGCTCCATTTCTAAAGTCTCACAAGCTTTCATTGACTGAAGCAGTTGAACATACTGATTCTCTTGTGACCAAATCTGTATTATCAAAATTGGCTACATTGTGATATTCTAGACATGTATTTTTGGAAGACTTCTTTTGCTGAGCTTTTCAAAAACATAGATGAAAAACTGTCAGGTGTCACTTCAAGGCTAATTTCATTTTTATGTAGCTAGGACCATATATGCTAATTTTTTTCTTTTTTCTTTTTTGTCACAGAAAAACTACATATCAGGAACCACATGCGATCATAACCAACCCACATTGAATTGTAACTCAACTTTTGAGAAAATGTAATATACTCAAAGTAAATGTAAAGCAGGTAATATGAAGCATCATAAATAATGGCGTTTTCGTCAACCAACCTCTTGAAGAGCAAGGATCCCCTGTCCCCAAATATTCATGTCCCCTGTCCCAAATCCCTCATAACCATTGGATCATATGAGAATCCCAATATTTGAGAATCTCAAGACATATCCAATGATTGTGAGTGATTTGGGTCAGGGAGACAGAAATATTTGGGGACGGGATCCTTTCACCCTTTTGAGATCCCTTGATATATGAAGTTAGATGCAAACAGTTTGCTCCACTTTAGGTCAGCTCAGAGAAGTCCAATGATATCCACCATTCATAAGTAATGATTCAGATTTTGTTTAGCACCTTTTGTTACATGCAAGGAACCTTTAGGTGTTTTTATCTTCAAAAATAATTTAAGATTTTCCAAATATCCAAACATAGGGAATAAGAAAACAAAATGAGGTGTTGGTTTGCATAAGAAAATCTGTTATTTTGCATAAGCAGGGGAGTGGTGAATTATCAATTTGTGGTCTATTCCTGGCAAAACTCTATGCTAAAAGGAAAAGAAAATCCGCATGACACCATATTCTTCATATATTAGATGGCTATATTGATAGCATTAGCCATCATGGCAGCTGTTGCTAATTGATCATAGTTATTGCTCCTTATCCTAGAATTGTTGCGATTGATTCATACAAAAGAGTTCTATTTACTTTCTTTGAATGGTTTTCTTTGTTCTTGGAAAGTAATTACAGAGCGAAGGCTTGTAAGATGATGACTCAACAAATCATAGAGTTGTATATCAATGATGTCCAAACAATATATTATAAATTCAAGGAAGCAACATTATATTAGTTTCTCCCGGAAATTAGAACACAAGGCTAAACAGAGCTTGCATAGATACTGAGAGTAAGCAAAAACACAAAACATAAAGTAATTATTCTTCTAGACAAGAAGACTCTGATGGACATTTGACATTTTCTTCATGGTTTCAAATCTGGGACCCTTGTCTGCAAACTTAGTTGTTGCATAAAGGTTCAGATAATCTTGAAAACGGAAGTGATTGGGATACGAGAGTTTGGGAGCCGGAGAAATGATAGCATCTCCTGCAGGATTGTAGAAAGTGGCAATGGATATTCTGCTTCCGTTCTTGTCAGCCATTACACGGTGCAAGGTACTCTTATACCTTCCATTAGTTAGCACTTCCACTTGGTCTCCTGTGTTGACGAAAATTGTGTTGTTCTTTGAAGGTGGAATCTCTACCCATTTACCGTCTTTGAAGAATTCAAGACCCGGGACTTGGTCATCTTGGAGCAAGAGAATGATTCCACCAGCATCTGTATGCTCACGAAGTCCTCTAACAAGTTCAGGTCGAGGACATTGAGGGTATTTTGCAACTTTGGTTCCCACAGAAGGACCTTCACTTCCTGAAAATGCTTCCTTTATGTAATCATTCTCTAACCCAAGATTCTCACTCATGAGCTCAGATAGTTTTTCTGCTAGCTTGATCAGTTGATCAATGTATGCATCCATAGTTTTGCTGCATGTATGTTTCTTTCATTTGTTAGGTTAGGAGACACATACAAGTGCATAAAATTTAGCATGTTATGCTAATAGGTTGTTTGGTATTGACTTTTTTTTGTTTTTTTTAGAAGCTAAAAAAGCTAATGTGTATGAGAAGTTAAAAAAGTTACTTTTTTGTGAGTGGAAAAGTTGAGTTGCTTTTTGACTTTAGCCAAAAAGCAGCTTTTTTAGCTGCATCCCAAACAAGCTCTTAAATGATTAATGAAATCAAGTACTGGTCTTAGATTGTCTAGTCAATAAGTAGCGTATATGGTATTGTTGATGTGCTTTTGCATTGCTGATGCTAATTCATCCTGGTTTGTAGTCTCTGATGCATTATGTTTCACGCAAGAAGTTTGAAGGTGAAATTTGATAACAACTCACCAAAGATCATCTGAGAGGTTTGTAAACTTATCGATGTTTGACTTTGGACGATGACAGATGAAAAAGGCACTTTCCCAGTCTATGTCAGAGGTAATGCTTTTGTTCTCCAAGCCTTGGGCCATCTCTGACTCATAGAAGCTTTCCTTCATGTTCTCCTCATAATGCTGATTCACTAAGTGCTTAACTTTTCCCATCAACTCTTCGTCAATTCCATGGTTCTCAATCTACAGACGTAAAGCATGTCAAAATTTGGATAAAGTTTAGATTGTAGGCTCAGATGACATCATTAGGGCCTGTTTGGTTGTCTTCATTTTTGTTGTTTTGTTTAATTTTCAATGTGTTTGGAAACAGAAGCAATGAAAAGTGCAAAAACACCCATCATTTTCATATCATTGTCTTTTTTGTGTGAAAACAATTTCCAAATAGTCAATTCTTAAGTGTGTAAGTGCATATCATATATACTTATATAAGTTCTCACAAATATACGTAAGTTATTTCACAAAATCACGTAAGTTTTTACAAATATACGTAAGTTGTGAATTCTCAAATTTTTATGAGCTAACTTACTTATGTTTGTGTAAACTTACGCAATTTTGTGAGATAATTTACGTATATTTGTGAGAATTTATACAAGTGCATATGGTATGCACCTTGCACACTCAAACATTTCCCAAATGTTTGGAAGCAACTTTTTGGGTTTCTTAAAAGGGTAAATTATATTGACTTTTCTTGAGATTTGGAAAAAAATACAATAAATTCTATAGTACATAATTACGTCAGTCTCCCTTTTAGTAAAGGCTAAGGGGACCAAAAGTAGTGCAATGGTTTGAAAATAAGGTAAAATTTACATTTAATGTAAAAGAGGTGACAACATTATTAATCTATCGATATGACTAACAATTTGGGTGGATATGAATTTCAAATCAAAGAATTTGAGATTAAATATATAGAAAAATAATGAAAGAAAGTAAGTTATGATAGAAGACATTTACGTCAGCACTAGTAGGATCCTCTGTAGCTAGCAAGTGAATTTTTAGCATGATTTCTAATAACTATTTTTATATAGTTATTTTACATCCACCATGATAAAGTTATTTGACTCAATTTTAAAATTCATAAGTAAATTATCATATCTGAATTTGAGTTGGTGTCCTTAAATAATTAAGGTCAAATCTCTTGATTTGAATTCATATCCGTCCAAATGGACCCCAAATGTTAGGTAAATTAAAATCTTCGAGAGCTTAATATAATTATGTCAAATTTATAAAACATATTATTTGTTTGTTCGTTTTTTTCTTTTTGTCAAACCTCAATGAAGTTAAGTATGATTTTCCCTTCTTAAAAGGTGGGTTGTTTTCATAAAACAATTTTCCAAAAATAATTTTTGAAAATAACTCTCCATACAAAGTAATGGCTTTCAGAAAATGAAAATAAAAAACGAAAACACAACCAAAACCAGGTAAAATTTTATGCTCATTACCTGAAAGAAGCCCCAGTTTGCACAAGCCTGGTGGAGAAGGGCCATGGTTTCACTTCTCTTCTCACCATCAAGCTTATTAAAGTCAATCACAGGGATCTCCATATCTCCTCCTCTCCTTCTTTCCTCTCCTAATGAAGAAGCTTTGGAAATATGAATGAAGAAGCTTTGTAAGTAATTGGGGTTTATATAGGCGAAGACATGGGGGGTAGATAGATAGAGACTTTATATTATTACTATACTTGGAGGCAGTTAATTTGAAGAAATGGTAGTTGCAGGTTGACCATAGCCATATTGACAGTAGAATTGTTTTTGGGTGCCTTGGAAAGTGGAAGCAAAAGTATTTGGGTCCAAATTCAATTCACACCACCATGTGATACGGAGCCTTCTCCTATACATTAAGTTTTGTTTCTTTTATTTTTCTAATCATGCCTCTTTCCGTTGATTTCCATCATGTGATCTCTCTCTGTGCATGTATGATGTTGTGTACACTTGCATATATGCATTTAAAATGTTTTATGTGAGTTGAAATTGACAGTTATTAATTGAATCGGTTGTTACAAAATGACATGTGCTTGAATTGTTAATTGCAAAAGAATAATTTAAAAATAAAAATTATGGAACACGAAAATGTTAACACTAACTATTTTTTTTGCATTATATGATAGAATATATATATAGGCGTATAGTAGTTGTGCACGCGATGCATTTGCAAAAATAGATGACGATTACAACTATCCGGAATGTGAACTTGTTTTGGGAGAAATTTTGAAAAATTATAAAGCGTGACATAACTTGTATTTATACCAAAATGGGCGTGCACATTATATCATACTAGAAATGTGGGCATTCACTATTTGTGTGAAATAAATATTCTAGTTATTTGAAGTAAATTAAGGTATTGTCATGTGTTAAAATAGCATATCACCTTATTTGGATCACATCATTTTTATTTAGGTCATATCACCTCTCTATTATATCACTTCAACTTTAACCAACATTTTATATTTTTCCGTAAAAAGTCAAAAAAATAACACTTCACCAACAACTCTTAAATTTGAGAGAATTGAACAGCTATCATGTTTTGGGTTATTTTGAAAAAAAGTTAAAAGCATGACAAACCTACACTAATTTAGGTATAGACTATACATAATATTAAAAGGTATGCACATTCGATGAGTATGTTATGAAAATCAACAATTTATATCAGAAAAAAAATTAAAAAGTATTAAAATTTAGAATTTGAAATCAAAATTTAAAAGTTATTATGTATAGGTAATTGGATAAGAATAATTTGGAAATGAGAAAAAGTGACAATTCACATATGTATACCATACATTATATATGCATCAACTAGGCTTTACTTTTATGCATTCTTTTATGTGGGAAACTTTACTCTAATTGGTTGTTTCTTGATTTTCAATTCATTGGCTTTAATAAAACTAGGGGCGGTGTGCCATTATTGGGGGTGGTTGTGTTCAAAGTTGGAAAGAAACCACATTACCCTTCCAGTGGGCGGTGTTTTTTTTTTTTGGACTGCAAGTTATTTTTATTTTCAATTGGAATGAGATTATTTACAAATATGTTAGAAAATTGAGTTTGCATCCTAGCTCAATCATTATGCATTTGATGCGATGCTCATCGTATTAAGGGTTCGACTCTCTTGACGCTTCCTTTTCCCTCGATATATTGATGAGGGTTGATTTTTTATTTTTTTGATTATTTTAATTTGGGATTAAAAAGTTTCATTTGAAATAAATTTTTTAATTTTTGAGAGAAAAAAAATAGAATAATTATAATTTAGATTGATATTTTATCTTAATAATTTTTTAATCTATTTTATTTTTTATAACTGTTTTAATTGCATAGTCTTAGACGAGTGCATTATGTTTTTACTTACCTCAAACAAAAAAGAGTTGAATTATATATATATATATATATTAAAATTTAATTTACAAATATGAAAAGAATTATAACAAAGTGGATATTTAAACGAGTCAAAAAGTCCAACAACAGAGTTGAAATGAAGACTTCAATCGAGTTGATAATAGCGTCAATCGTTATGTTTTTGGGTGGTGGCATATAACAGTAGAAGCATAACCATTGATTGATTAATTTGAAATTGTTTGAATTCGAGCAGCTTGTTTTGATATTTCAGGTAGCGGGTTGGGGGGAATTTTAGAAGATAGGTACCCATTTTCATATATATTTTAAAGAGGAAATTATCAGAAAGTTCTATGTACCAAACTGTTAATCTCTATGGTCTCACATTGATTTTTTTGGATTGATAAGTCCTGTTTTGCACATTTTGTAGACAGCTTGGTCTTGTTTGATAGTGTGATTTTATTTAAACTATTACCTTACCACTTTATACTCTTTATATGAGTTTTTTTCTTCTAATTTTATCCATGTGTAAAATTAGCTTTAAAGACATATTAAAATTAAATAGATTTTGTTATCTCCTTATATCTCTCGATCTTCAATTCCTACTCCTCTTTTTCTTTTCTTAATTTTTCTTTTCTCTTACACATCTCTTTTTAAAAAGTGAGAATCATAGTATTTTGATTATTAAAGAAAGTAATGGATGGAAAAACGGTGGTAAAAAACCATCAAAAAAGTGAAATGGTGAGTTTTTTTTATTTATTAGTAGATTTTTGTTTTGTTTTTCTAGATTGGTGTTCAACTTTCGTTCGGTGGTTCGAAATTGAACAAAATAAAATAATCCGACATTATATTGCCAAAAAAAAAATATAAGTCTAATAACCAACAACCGAATAAAAGATACATTTTTGATAACCCCAAACCGAATTTTTTTAATTTGTTCGGTTTTTCATTACCATGTATTTTCAATTTCATTTTTTTTATATTTTTATTCTTTTGCCTGAAAAGATTATATTTATACTCATTGCAACAGCGCATATACTACAATGTTAGTAGACTCTAGCTATGAATTCATTATAGACGAGGTTTGTTAATTTTTTTTTTTATAAATACGATTTTTTCTTATTTTTAATTTGTATTGAGTTTTATTAATAATTTGACGTATAAATATATTTATTATCTTTAGATTTTTCGTAGTCGTGAAGTATTAATTAAATGGGCTTCTGATGTTAGGAAGAAGAATGGATTTGTCATTGTTATAAAGACATTAGATGCGAGAGGCAATGACAGAAAACCAAGACTTATACTTGCTTGTAAAAGAAGTGGTTACTATAGAGACAACAGGAAGATCAAGGGGGAACGATTGAGGTTGATATGTGTTAGTAATTGACCCTTCCTAACCAAGATCGGTGAGACACGAAATAACAAACAAAGAAGAAAAATGAATCAAATAAATCACACACACAAGAACACAAGGATTTATGTGGTTCACCCTAGAATAGGGCTATGTTCACGGCTGCTGCGGTTTTTCACTATGATCAGAAAAATACAGCTCTCTCTTAACTTAAAAGAGACGCCTCCTCATCTATTTATAAGTATAGAATTAGGGTTATATGGAAGCACATGGGAATTACGAAAGTACCCAAACCCCTCATTGGACCCAATGTTTGAGTGAACAGTAAGGTTGAGTGAACAGTACTTGTCAGGGTCCATCGTCCCAACAATCTTCCACTTGGAACCTAATAACACAAGCTCTCCATCATCTTCATCACATAGAGGAACGCCGCAACAACTCGATCTTCCTTCATCAATCTTGAAGGCCAATTGAAGTTGCACACAACTTCAGTTTGTCAATGGTGACTGTCTTGGTCAACATGTATGCTAGATTCTTACTGCCTTGGATCTTCTCAAGAGACAAGACTCCATCATCTATAAGTGAACGAATGAAATGGTATCACAGCTGAATGTGTTTCGTCCTAGAATGAAAAGCCGAATTCTTTGCAAGACGAATAGCACTTTGACCGTTACAATGCAAAATACTCATCTCTTGCGTCTTACCCAACTCTGCTAGGAAATTCTGTAACCAAGTTATCTTCTTCCCAACTTCAGTAATAGCAACATACTCAGCCTCTGTTGTAGAAAGAGCCACAATCTTCTGTAACTGTGAAATCCAACTCACTGCTGTACCACCCAATGTATAAACATAACCAGTAGTACTCTTTTTGTTATCCATATCACCAGCCAAGTTTGCATCAACATAACCATGTAACCCGATGTCGGTTCGTCCGAAACAAAGTGCCATGCCTATAGTACCACTCAAGTATTTAAGGATCTATTTCACTGCCTCCCAATGTTGTTTGCATGGATTGCTCATGTACCTACTAACCACTCCTACTGCATATGCAATGTCTAGTCTAGTACAAACCATAGCATACATTATGCTACAGATAGCTGAAGCATATGGAACATGTTCCATATAAGCATGCTATTCTTTGGTTTTCAGAAACTGCTCTTTGGTAAGTCTGAAGTGGCTAGCCAATGGAATGCTCACTGGTTTTGCACCATCCATGCTAAACCTCTTGAGAACTTTCTTGACATACTCAGCTTGTGACAACTTCAAAGTACCATTTGCCTTGTCCCTGTAAATCCTCATACCAAGGATTCTGTTTGCAACTCCAAGATCCTTTATCTCAAATTGATTGGACAAAAGTTTCTTTAATCTTTTTATCTCTTCAATGCTAGATCCTGTGATAAGTATATCATCATCAACATATACGAGCAAAATAATATAATTTTTGTCAAACCTCTAGAAATAACAACAATGATCTGCTTGACATATTGTAAAACTACTGCTACACATAAACCCATCAAACTTCTTGTACCACTGCCTTAGGACCTGTTTCAAACCATACAAGCTTTTTCGAAGTTTGCATACAAACTCCTTTTTGCCACGTGCCAAGAAACCTTGTGGTTGCTTCACATAAATTTCCTCTTCCAAATCACCATGGAAAAAAGTCGTTTTTACATCCATTTGCTCAAGATACAAATCTTCAACAGCCACAATTCCCAGCACCAATCTGATAGTGGTCAACTTCACAACTCGAGAGAAAATTTCAGTGTAATCAACCCCTTCATTTTGTTGAAATCCCTTTGCAACCAATCTGGCCTTGTAGCGTTTACTCCCATCATGTTCCTGTTTGACCCTGTAAACCCACTTGTTGTGCAAAACTTTCTTACCCACTGGTAAGTTAGTCAACTCCCATGTTTGGTTTGCCATGAGTAATTCCATTTCATCCTGCATAACTGACTCCCACTTGATTGAATCATCAACCTGATGGAGACAACAACAAATAATGTAAAGATGGAGACCAACGCTATGTAGGTTTAGACTCTCTTTTTGATCGTCTCAACTTAGGAATAGGAGTATGTGGCTCAGTTTGTGGAATAAGTTTTTCAGGATTATTCGGAATCCTATTATTCAAATCACTCTCACTAATTTTCTTTAACTCAACATGCTCATAACAAGTAACAGATTCAGATTCAGATTCACATATAAACTTATCCCTATCTTTATACATTACTTTCTCATTAAATATGACATCTCTACTTCTGATTATTTTCTAATTTTTATCATCCCAAAATCGATAACCAAATTGATCGATACCATACCCAATAAAAGTACATGTAACAGATTTTGGATCAAGTTTACTTCTATCAACAGAATCTATATGTACATATGAAACACGGCCAAATACCTTCAAAAAAGAAAGATTTACCTCTTTACTGCTCCAAACTTCTTCTGGTAACTCTCCATCCAATGGAACAGATGGGCCACAATTAATCAGATATGCTACAGTGTTAACTGCATTTGCCCAAAACATCTTTGGTAATCCAACTTGTATCCTCATACTTCTAGCATGTTTATTTAGAGTTCTATTCATACATTCTGCAACATCATTCTGTTGAAGTGTCTTTCGAATCTCCATTCTAATTCCACTTTCTGCATAATATTTCTTGAAGTCATTGTCCTTATATTCCCCTCCATTATTTGATCTCAAGCACTTAATTTTCAAACCTGTTTCAGTCTTCACCAAGGCTTTCCACTTCTTAAAAGTAGTATAAACTTCAGTTTTATGTTTCAGAAAATAAACCCATACCTTTCTCGTTGAGTCGTTAATAAAGGTAACATAGTATGATGATTCTCCAAAAGATGAAACTGGTGCAGGTCCCCACACATCTTTATGAACCAACTCCAATTTTTCTAACTTTGGTTTCCTGCTATCCTTTGAAAAACTGACCTTCTTTTGTTTGCCGAAGATGCAATCCTCACAAAAGTCAATGTCCACTGATTTCAAATCTAACAGTTTTCCCTTAGAAGCAAGTACCTTTATCCCTTTTTGACTCATATGCCCAAGCCTTTAGTGCCACAGATTTAACTCTTCCTTCTCACCAACAACTGCTACTGTATCCCTATTGTTCGTAGTTGTGTAAAGGGTGCCTTCTTTTTTACCACGAGCAACAATTATGGCTCTTTTGGTGATTTTCTACAAACCACCCATGAAGGTTACAACATAACCTTCATCATCAAGTTGTCCAATAGAAATCAAGTTTCTTTTTAAACCAGGCATATGTCTGACATTCTGTATCTTCCAAACAGATCTGTTTGGCAACCTAGTTGTTACATCCTTTTTACCCACAATCTTCAAAGGTTCATTATTAGCCAGATAAACCTTCCCGAAATCACCACCAATGGAATTGTCCATGATTTCCCTCTGTGAAGTAGAATGGAATAATGCCTCAGAATCTAAAATCCAAGATTCAAGAGGGCTGTCAATACTCAAGATCAAAGTATCATAAATCTCCTCTGTTGTAGCATTAGTAGACTTCTGATTTTGATCACCTTTGTTCTTATTCAATGTCGGGAAATCTCCATTTAGATGTCCTTTCTTTCCACAGTTCCAGCAACTCCGTCCTTCTCCAGTTCTTGACTTACTTTTGTGTTTGGATTTTGATCTGTCATGGTTTGAGTTTTTTTCCTACTGATCTTCTTCTAGCTAATGTATTCAGGGCAGAACCTAATGTTTCCCCTAATTTCCTCCTGCGAATTTCATCATTCAGAATTAAATCTCGAATATCATTGTAATTTAAGTTTTCTTTTCCTGAAGAGCCGTTACAGTACCATTCCAACTTTATAGCAAACTAGATAGAAGAATCAAAACCCTAACCTCATCATCAAATTCGATAGATACAGAACTTAATTATGTTACCACAATATTGAATTCGTTCAGATACTCATCCACTGAAGCACCTTCTATCATCCTCAGATTAAACAATCTACGCATCAAATAAACTTTATTTGAGGCAGAGCATTTTTCGTACATGTTTAAGAGTGCTTCCATGAAACCCGCTGTAGTCTTCTCCTTCGCTATGTTAAACGCAACGTTACGAGACAACGTTAGCCGAATAACACCTAGTGCTTAGTGATCAAGAAGAGTCCATTCATTATCCTTTATCTTTTCTGGTTTCATCCTTCAAAGGGGCTCATACAGTTTTTTCTGATACAGATAGTGTCAAGACCCAAATCCTCCCCTATAGGTTTAGCGTCGTAACTGGCCAGTAATCTTTGGATTACCAAAGGCCTCCTAATAGAATGACATATAATAAAGGGCTGCACAAGCAAATATAGAAAATATACATTGTCCATAGAGCTGTGTTAACATATATGAGACAGAAATCTTCAAAACAAACTTTTATATATATATGTGACGTCATAAATACATTAGTCTTACGTCACCTATTTACACAAATAAAGTCAAAAGGGAACTTAACCCAATGTACAGATAAGCAAAACAAAACAAAAACATCTGTATCAAGGTTATAAAACTAGACATCTCAAAAGGGAACCTCCCTAGAAGGCACAGTGGTTGGCTGATCAAAAACTCCAGGCAGCAGCTTAGGCCTAGTCACGCGCCTGCTCACCTACATATATAATATAAATAGTGAGCGGAAGCCCAGTGAATAATAACAGAGTAAAGGGTTTAAATGAATGATGTCCATAATAGAATAAAAAATCAGAGTTCATATCAGAAATAGATTTATATCTTGTTCAAACTACATACAGAAATTAGAGTTCATGCTTCATCATACATGGTACATCCAATAGCGTTATCATGTTTGTCAGTTCTCTAAGGAACCTCGGTATCAGGAACTTGTAATAAACTTGAGCCAGGGTATTATTACCCCCGGGCAAGGGCCCTGAGACCACAGTATTGTTACCCTGGGCAAGGGCCTTATGCTTGTAGACCACGGTATTATTACCCCCATGCAAGGGCCTTGTGCTCAGGATGCCACGAATACTTGTCAAAAGTTGGACATTCATTCATTGATATAGAACATAGCATTTCAGAAAGCAGATCATTTCTTATCGTATCATATAGGAAAATACTTAAACGTGAACATAACTTTACAAAGTTATTACTCACAGATGGCTTCACTTGCAGAACAGACAAATCAGATAACTTGTGGCGCATGACCTACACATACATAGCAGAAACACATTATGAAACACACACTCGGTTGGTACTTAACTTCTTTCGTTTCATTCTCAGTATGTTTGTAGGTCTTAACCTCTTATTGAGTCTTAATCATGGCCTAGGAATGCCTAGGATGCAATGTGGATTCCAAACTGCACTTTGGAACTCTTAACAAAATTTGCTGAAAACAGGGGTCCCGCTCGAACGCAACTTCCTTCGCTCGAGCAGACATGCAAACATGTGAAGGGCCGCTTGAGCACAACTTTCCTCACTCGAGTGGTCTGTAAACTCTGAAAAAGTACTGGTTATGTGAAATTTTCGCTCGACAACTGCTCGAGCGTGTGATTGATATTTTCACTCGAGCATAACTCTTGTAGCTCGAGCGGTCTTGTAGACACCCCATTTTTGACCGTCCTCAAGACTCAGACGTCACCGTTTGAACACTCGGTGATCATCCATGTGTGTGTTCGTTTGGAGTTCCCGGAGTTCTCGGCTCGCGCGCCTTGCCTCAGGACCTCCGAACTTGACCGTTTTGTGTTTGGTTTTGCACCAAACACTTGTGTTTTGCCATGAAAGGGCAGGGAATGCTTTGTGAGGCATTCCCACACACCACCGGCTGTGGCTAGAGGCCACCGGCTGGCTGTAGTTGCCACCGGCACTATATTGTGCCGGTCGGCACTCAATTTTGTCAAAATGACATTTTTTGCCGGCCGGACACTGTGCACTTGCTTTCTGAGATATTTTCAGACAGTTGTGTGCCATTGGCTTCCCCTCCATACACGTGTATGGAGGGATGAGCCCTTGTTTGCTTAGCTTGTAAGTCTTACAAGTTCTATAAGAGAGAAGGCTCTTCTCTTGGCTCAAGGTTGGGAATTCTTGAGAGGTTTCAGCCATTTTTAGAGAGAACCAAGCTCTGGTTTTAGGGTTAAGATAGATACACATCCTATCTCTCCCTTTCTCTTTTGCTTTCTAGGTGTTTTAGTTCATATTATTGCACTAACACACCTAGTCTTCCACCTTTTCTTGGCATTCTTGAAAATCAGAGCTTATTTTTGAAGTTCTTGACTGGTTTTGAGTCCAAAGGAGCCACAACATCAAGCTTTGTGAAGAGGGCTACAAGGGTGAGACACTAACTCTCTTTTTACCCTTTTTTTGCACCTTCTTTTTACCTAGCTTAGGACTGTTTTTGTGCTTAGCATATAATACAAAAAAGTTCTGATTTTGAACCCTCTTGGTTGTATATTAAGAGTGCTTAGTGGTTTGGGGAAGTTTGACCCCCTTTAGACCTTGAAAAGGGTCATTTTTTGTGCTATTTTGGAGAGATCCGGGACTAGTGTGTTTGGGCCTCTCCACCACTGAAATCTTGAGGGATTTCAGTGGTGGAGATGGTGCCATAAAGTCCTAGAAAGGGGAGGGCCACCCCCTCTCCTTGATGTCCTTGAAAAGGGCAAGTTTTGCCTCTTGAGAGAGCACCATGCTTGAGTGTGTGTTGAACATGTTTGAGTTGTTTTCCATGCTTATATTGCCATGATATAACATGTCTATAAGTTAGTTTTGATCTCCTATGCATGCTTAGCATGGTTGCCTTGTAATGCCCCTTTTATGCCTTAACATGCCTAGGTTGTATGCCCTAGTTTCTAGCATGTTTTAGGCTTACATTTGTGAAGCTTTTGTGCTTATATTATCATGTTTTAGGTCTGTCCATAAGTATTTGGGTCAATCTTAGCATGTTTAATATAGCCTCTTTGCATTTGGCTTGTTGGCCTTAAGGGCATGAGTGTGTAACATGCCTTGCTTGCATTGTTTTCGATGGTTTGGAACCATTTCATATGCTATTTCAGTCCCTTAGAGGAGCTTGTATGTTTACATTGCATGCGTCTTTGTGACTTCTTAAGCTTGTGTCGCATGCTCCATGTTTAGGCCTTATCGCATGCCTTTGAATTCAAGCTTCTTAGATGCCATCTAAGTAGTCCTTTGGGCCTATTTTGACATGCTAAAAATCTGTTTTGGGTTGATCAATGCATGCCATAATTGCTTTGTCTTGGTTTGGTTCAAACCCCCATTGACTTGCCTTAAGCCTAGGCCATTTGCATGCTTTGTTTGGCATGCTTCATTGCATGATTTGGCAACTTGAATTTCAGAGCTTTAAAGTGCATACTAGTTGCCCATGTTTGGTCTCTTTAAGTGTGCATGAGAGTTGCTTTTGTATGCCTAAGTCTTGAGCCTTAACACTTGCATGTGTGTGTGTGCATTTGGTCTCATTTTCTAGGCACTTTGGCCACTGATTTTAGGCCCATTTTGAGTTGCCTAATTCATGTATAAGTCCATCCCTCTTGTGGTTTGCATGCTTGCATTGTATGCTTGTTTGCATGCTTGCGTAAGTGTATCACATTGTCCACATTGCATGCCTAGTTGACATACTTAGGATTTCACCACATTGACATGTATACCAAGCCTCTTGAAGTGAGTTTGATAGAGGTTTGGTACCCCTTTTGTGCCTATGTGATTTGCATGCATTTGAAAGTGAAGTTGCATCCGTGGTTCTTAGGGCCATCACGCATGGAAATGCGCGATTGGTGGTCCGGGAATCGAGGCACATGCCCCCTTGAGTCAATAACATGATAAGGGGTATGTTTAGTGCATAAATAGCTTGGATTGTATTGCCATGCTTGTTGTTTCCCTCTGCTGCTGTGAGTTGCAGGTTCTGCAGGAATTTTGTGCCGACCGGCATCCCTTTGGCAGCCGATAAGGGAATTCAGTGCCGATGGCCTCATCCTTCAGCCGGTGGTGATCCCCAGTGCCCTGGGAGGTAGTCCTAAGATTTTGGCAATTTCCTGAGGAGGAGAGCAGAGAAAACAGAGGTACACTTGCATGGCAGTGCGATTCCGAGCGAGTCCCGGGCACGCGCATGCATTGGACCCTCATCCCGAGGCGATCTACTGTTTAATTAGATTAATTATTTTATTTAATTAATTTAGTTGATTTGTAATATTTTAATTAGCTTGCGTAGTTAATTAATTTGTATATTCTTTCGGTCCCTCCGAGCGAGGGCAAAGTTGTAATAAGTGTGTGTGAGTGGGTGTATGTCTTCCAATCCCCACTTCTTTCTTCCCTTTTATTTACCTGCTTATGATGGTAGATTAGGGCACATTTAAATTAGCATACCTTATGCTACGCATGCGTGCATTCATGCATTTGTTTACATGCACCGGGCTCGGTACATCATAACAAACTGCATTGCAATTTTCAATTCCAAATTGAATACGTGCTACTCGCGCATTTCACATGCCATGTTTAGGGTTAGCCGAGCCTACTCTAGATTGCATCTATGCCTGTGTTGCAATAGCCACTTAACATGAACTAGGTCATGCATGTTTGCTAACCGGGTTATTGTTTTGGCACGGAGTACAATGTGAGTATTTATGCTTTAGCATATCGCATGTGTGTGAATGTTGACATGACAGTATGCTTACCATGCGGCTAAGTGCTTACATGAGATAAACTGTTTGAATGCCTGTGGGTGGAGGTTGGATTGCGTGAGTTGGAATAACTCGTTGAAATCCGCATTTTAGCCTACTTGCGAGTAGCAAAATCTAACACGTTTTTCGAGACAAAACGGATATGCAATGTTTATTTCCAAGTTAGGCAATCTAGTCTATACTTGTTTGCCGTGCGCATAACATAGTAATTCTAGGCTAATAATTGGAATAAGAGCATGTAATGTTTTCAAAAACGGATATCACGGTTAGTAGAGGCCGGTCTTCGGACCGGGCGAAAGGGGGTGCTCATAGCTGACCTTCCCCAATCGTACCCAAGCTCCCGAGCCAAGACCACTTTGGTGATGACGGACATGTGGCCTTCGGCACCGAGTCAGGGTTTCCTAAATTTCCCCTTTTAAAATATTTAGGTGGCGACTCTGTAATCTGGCAAAGCAGTCCATGTTTGGCACTTCTTTTCAAAATCTGTTTTTTCTTCAAAACGATTTGCCAGAGTTGGACTCTTTGGTTCAGATTTAGAACCGTGACAAATTGAGTCCTTTGAACTGTAGTGAACCCAATGTGAATAGAACGGGACTTAATCCTCCCGGGGCGTTCGGGGACGTCTACAGGTCTGCAAAACATACAAACTTCTGGGAGCTTGCATTTTACGCTCGAGCAAACTTCTGGTCGCTCGAGCGGAAGTGTAAGATCACAAAGTGGTCACTCGAGCGCAAGTTCTGTTGCTCAAGCGAAAGTGCAGAATTTGAAATTTCCAGACTGCACTCCCAAGCTCCAAACTCGAATCACACACTTTAAAACTCATCTGTTTGGGCCAAAACTCCAGAAAACATTTAGAAACTTGTAAAGTACCATGGTTTGAAGATCATTTCACTAAATCAAGGCACTAAAGCATGCCAATTGATCAAAACTCCAACTTGAAATTTATGAATATGCCATGAACATGACATGCATGAATTACTTTGAACTTAGGCTTTCCAAAACATGATCAATTAAGGTCAAATGGAAAGAAATGTGATGAACTCTCAAAACCAAGTCAAGATAGACACATGCATGTGAAAATCTTTAGAAATTTACTCAAAATGCCATGATATATGCATGCATGCATGATATAGTTCAATTCTCTTCATTTCTAACTCAATTCTTGTATCATCCAACTTAATTCTCTAGAGTTCATGTCCTAAACATCATAATTGTACAATCTAAAGGTTGAATTCTTACTTAGGCTTGTCAATGAGAGAGCTAGAAGCTTGATCCTTGTATCTTTAAGTCCAATTCCTTCAATTCCTAGCAAATTCTTTGGTTGAGCTCAATCTCTCCTTTCTCTCCCTCTCTCACGTTTGTTTGTGTGTGCTAGCTCAAAGATGTGTTGAAATGAAGGAAAAGAATAAGTGGAGGCATAATAGGTGCCTTATATAGGCTTGGATTAAAGAATTCATTAATTAGGCTTAATTGAGCATTAATTATTCTAATTAAATCATTCTGAATCAAATTCTAATTAAACCTACCATAATGCTCTAAAAATCCTAAATAACACATAAATCAAGTCAATTTAGTAATCAGATGCCGATAAGGCCTTCAATTCGCAGAACGAAACGGAGATACAAACAGGTATTCCTACGATAAACAAATATAATTACAATTAAGGCGACACACATGCAATTAATTCAAAATTTCACCTTAATTACTGAATAGGCTTATTTAATCATGAATTAACGTTAATCAAAGGTCGAGGTTGTTACAGTCTTCCCCACTTAAAGAGCTTGGGCCTCCAAACTCGAGTTACCTTTATTTTGGAAGAACGTTGGGTTCAACGGAAACAAATCTGGATATCTCTTCATCATATCTTCTTTCGTTTCCCATGCAGTATAAGTTCCCTCATGATTCTGCCAATCAACTTTCACCAATGGAATTTCCTTGTTTCTCAGTCTTTTGATTCTTCGGTTAACGATTTGAATTGGCCGTTTTTCGTACGTATAATCATCCTTCAAAAGTACATGTGTCGGCTTAATAACGTGAAATGGATCCCTCAAATAGTCCCAAAGCATTGAAACATGAAAGACAATATGTATATTTTTCATGACTGCAGGTAAGGCTACCCGATACATCACTGGGCTAATTTTCTCAAGGATTTCATAAGGCCCAACATATCTCTGTCACGATCCAAACCCACCCCTATAGGTTTAGCGTCGTAACCGGCCAGTAATCCTTGGATTACCAAAAGCCTCTTAATAGAATGACATATAATAAGGGGTTGTACAAGCAAATATAGAAAATATACATTGTCCATAGAGCTGTGTTAACATATATGAGACAGAAATCTTCAAAACAAACTTATATATATATGTGTGTGTGTGTGTGTGTGTGTGTGTGACGTCATATATACATTAGTCTTACGTCACCCATTTACACAGATAAAGCCAAAAGGGAACTTAGCCCAATGTACAGATAAGCAAAACAAAATAAAAACATCTGTAGCAAGGTTATAAAACTAGACATCTCAAAAGGGAACCTCCCTAGGAGGCACAACGGCTGGCTGACCCAAAACTCCGGGCAGCAGCTTAGGCCTGGTCATACGCCTGCTCACCTACATACATAATATAAGTAATGAGCGGAAGCCCAGTGAATAATAACAGAGTAAAGGGTTTAAATGAATGATATTTATAACAGAATCAGAAATCATAGTTCATATCATAAATAGATTTATATCTTGTTCAAACTACATACAGAAATAAGAGTTCATGCTTCATCATACATGGTACATCCAATAGCGTTATCATACTTGTCAGTTCTTTAAGGAACCTCTGGTACCGGGAACTTGTAATATACTTGAGCCACGTATTATAACCCCCGGACAAGGGTCATGAGACCATGGTATTGTTACCCCCAAGCAAGGGCCTTGTGCTTGTAGACCATAATATTATTACCCCCGGGCAAGGGCCTTGTGCTAAGGATGCCACGAATACTTGTCAAAAGTTGGACATTCATTCATTGATACAGAACATAGCATTTCAGAAAGCAGATCATTTCTTGTCGTATCATATAGGAAAATACTTAAATGTGAACATAGATTTACAAAGTTATTACTCACAGATGGCTCCACTTGCAGAACAGACAAATCAGATAACTTGTGGCACATGACTTACATACACATAGCAGAAACACAAAATGAAACATACACTCAGTTAGTACTTAACTTCTTTCGTTTCATTCTTAGTGTGTGTCTAGGTCTTAACCTCCTATTGAGTTTTAATCAAGTCCTAGGAATGCTTAGGATGCAATGTAGATGCCAAAATGCACTTTGAAACTCTTAACAAAACTTGCTGAAAATAGGGGTCCCGCTCGAGCAGACATGCAAACATATAAGGGGCCGCTCAAGCGGTCTGTAAACTCTAAAAAAGTACTGGTTGTGTGAAATTTCCGCTCGACGAACGCTCGAGCGTGTGACTGATGTCTTCGTTCGAGCACGACTCTTATCGCTCGAGCGGTCTGCAAAACATGTAAACTTCTTGGAGCTTGTATTTTATGCTCGAGCGAACTTCTAGTCGCTCGAGCGGAAGTGTAAGATCACAAAGTAGTCGCTGGAGCGGAAGTGTAAGATCACAAAGTAGTCGCTCGAGCGGAAGTGTAGAATCAAAGATTTCCAAATTGCACTCCCAAGCTCCAAACTTGAATCACACACTTTAAAATTGATCTTTTTGGGCCAAAACTCCATAAAACATTTAGAAACTTGTAAAATACCATGGTTTGAAGATCATTTCACTAAATCAAGGCCCCAAGGTATGCCAATTTATCAAAACTCCAACTTGAAATTTATGAATATGCCAAGAACATGACATGTATGAATTACTCTGAACTTAGGCTTTCCAAAACATGATCAATTAAGGTCAAATGGTAAGAAATGTGATGAACTCTCAAAACCAAGTCAAGATAGACACATGCATGTGAAAATCTTTAGAAATCTACTCAAAATGCCATGATATATGCATGCATGCATGATATGGTTCAATTCTCTTCATTTCTAACTCAATTCTTGTATTATCCAACTTAATTCTCTAGAGTTCATGCCTTACACATTATAATTGTACAATCTAAAGGTTGAATTCTTACCTAGGCTTGTCAATGAGAGAGCTAGAAGCTTGATCCTTGTATCTCTAAGTCAAATTCCTTCAATTTCTAGCAAATTCTTTGGTTGAGCTCAATCTCTTCTTTTTCTCCCTCTCTCACGTTTGTTTGTGTGTGTTAGCTCAAAGATGTGTTGAAATGAAGGAAAAGAATGAGTAGAGGCATAATAGATGCCTTATATAGGCTTGGATTAAGGAATTAATCAATTAGGCTTAATTGAGCATTAATTATTCTAATTAAATCGTTCCAAATTGGATTCTAATTAAACCTACCATAACGTTCTAAAAATTCTGAATAACAAATAAATCAAGTCAATTTCGTAATTAGATGGCGATAAGGCCTTCAATTCCCAGAATGAAACAGAGATACAAACTGGTATTTCTATGATAGACAGATATAATTACAAATAAGACGACACACATGCAATTAATTCAGAATTTCACCTTAATTATAGATTAGGCTTATTTAATCATGAATTAACGTTAATCAAAGGTTGGGGTTGTTATAGTCTCCCCTTTTTAAAGAGTTTGGTCCTCCAAACTCAAGTTACCTTCATTTTGGAAGAACATTGGGTTTAACGGAAACAAATCTGGATATATCCTTATTATATCTTCTTCTGTTTCCCATATGGCATAAGTTCCTCCATGATTCTGCCAATCAACTTTCACCAATGGAATTTCCTTGTTCCTCAATCTCTTGAGTCTTTGGTTAACGATTTGAATTGGCTGTTCTTCATACATATAATCATCTTTCAAAAGTACATGTGTTGGCTCAGTAACATGCAATGGATCCCTCAACTAGCCCGAATCATTGAAACATGAAAGACATTTTGCATATTTTCCATGATTGGAGGCAAGGCTACCCGATACGTCATCGATTTAATTTTCTCAAGAATTTCATAAGGCCCAACATATCTCGGTGCCAACTTACCCATCACTCCAAACTGTGTCTGGCCTTTCATTAGAGTCACTTTGATAAACACATGATCTTCGATTTCATATTCTCTATCACGCCTTCGGACATCGGCATAATTCTTTTGGCGGCTCTGTGCTGTTTTCAAACGTTGATGTTTGAATTTCACTTTTTCAATTGTTTCTTGCACAAGTTCCAGCCCTAACAACGGTCTTTCACCTACCTCCGCCCAACAAATCAGAGAACAGCACTTCCTACCAGACAAAGCTTCATACGGAGCCATACCGATACTCGAATGGTAACTGTTGTTAGACACAAACTTGGCCAACAGTAAGTAGGTTTCCCAATTCCCTTGGAAATCTAGGGCACACATCCGTAACATATGCTCTAAAGTCTGATTGGTTCGTTCAAATTGACCGTCTATCTGCGGGTGGTAGGCACTATTCAGTCGCAGTTCAGTTCCCAAAGCCTGTTGTAAACTTTGCCAAAACCTCGATGTAAACTTTGTATCTCTGTCATATACAATAGACATTGGCACACCATGCAATCTCACAATCTCATTTATATAAATATTAGCCAACTTGTTCGCATTATAAATAGTTTTAACAGACAGAAAATGAGCAGACTTAGTCAATCGGTCAGCAATGACCCAAATAGAATCCATACCTTGAGAAGAGCAAGGCAAACTCACAACGAAGTCCATGGTGATATATTCCAATTTCCATTCCGATATTGAGAGTGGCTGAAGCAATCCAGCAGGTCGTTGATGTTCAGCTTTAACTTGTTGGCAGTGCAAACATCTAGCTATAAAGTCAGCAATGCCCTTCTTCATTCTAGGCCACCAGAAATTCTGTTTCATGTCATGGTACATCTTTGTATTTCCCGAATGCATAGAAAATTTTGAATTGTGAGCCTCGGTCATAACATGTTTCCTTAAATCGGAACAATCTGGTACACAAAGTCTATTTTGAAATTTTAACACATCATTTTCAATCATGAATCCGGGCCTCGATTTTGAGTCAATTTCATCGAAAATTTTCTTCAAGAATTCATCTTCATGTTGTTTCTCTTTAATATCTTCAATGATTACAGGTTGAGCAGAAATGGCGGCTAAGATCCTGCCTTGTTCATGCAGTACAATTTCAATCTCATTCCTTTCTAGATCACATATTAATTCTTTCTGACCGGTGAATAAACATGACAAATTACCCATGGATTTTCGGCTCAAGGCATCTGCAATGGTAGTGGCTTTTCTCGAATAGTATAAGATTTGCAAGTCGTAATCCTTGATCAACTCAAGCCATCGTCTCTGTCTCATGTTTAGTTCCTTTTGGGTGAAGAAATATTTGAGGCTTTTATGATCAGTATAGATAATGTCTGTAACAACTCGAAAATTTAAGTTATTCCTTAAATTTTATAATAGTATTATTTAATCATAAATGATTTCAAAAACAAATATAATTTTAAATTTTATATTATTATTCAATATTATTTTCTGAGTATTATGATATTTTTATTATATTTTTCTCTATATTTTTCCTAAATCAAAATACACTGAACCGTAACATTTTCTGTACAACAAGGAAGTGTGCCCCCCAATTCACTTGCTGACCACGCCTCCTCCCCTATATATAGGGATGATCACCATATGCATCACCAATTCCAAGCTCTCTCTCTCTCTCTCTCTCTCTCTCTCTCTCTCTCTCTCTGCTCTTTAGTGTTTTTTTATATATAAAACTTTGAGTTTAGTTTGGAGTATTTAGTAGGTCAAAGTGAACGAAAGGTAAAAGTTGGAATTAACATTAAGGTGAGTTATATTATACCTTGAGTCACCATTATATATTTTATGTATGTTTTGAGTTACCATAATTTATTTTACGCAATTTGTGTTTTATAACTTACATTAATATTTCGATTACGTTGATTATTTTTTGAATTTTATTTGCTTAAATGGAAATCCATAGATATGTTTGTTTAAATTTTATTAATTATTTGACACTGATTTTATAAGTAATTATTTTTTGTAGGTACCACCACGGGAGTCCCATACCTTGGGGGACTTAAATAACCATTAGCTCTCTGATTAGTCACGTTGTGACCCTCTATCTGTCATGGATCCACTGACACTCTGATTTTTGGTGTGGAGTAAAGTACTGTACGGAGTTAAATGCTACACTATTGTGGGAGCCACCTCTAGAGTTCGTACAAACCACCTCTTGAGTCCATACATCTGTTCTGTTCTGTACAGTGGTTATGATGTTTAGTGTGGAGCAAAGTGCTGTACGGAGCCAAGTGTTATACTATGGTGGGAGCCACCTCTAAAGTTCGTACGAGCCACCTCTTGAGTCCATACATCTGTTCTATTCCATTTTGTATCGTGGTTATGATTATTTTATTTATATGATTTATGTATTATATGTCAAATGATTTCCGTATTATATACTCTGTATTTTAATATCAAGCTTTGTTTTAAGCCCAATAATTATCCATGGTGATTTTATACCATCATGCTCTCAGTATAATAGTTCTCACTCTACCATGAGCTTACAGTTGTTTACCAATTTTCAAAAAACAATGCAATTCAGAAATAGTTTTTAAAGAGTCTTAGACGCGGGACTGCGGAATAGACACACACAACACTTTTATAGTATTTATAATTCTATTTTTCATATGTAAATATCGGCCTTTTTGGTCAATAAATTTTACTATAAAAATAGAAATTCCAATGATTATTTTGGTACCCTCACTTAAATTTTTTTTTTTTGCCGCTCGCGTTTAGTAATTTGTTTAAAAATTGGCCGGAGGTAACTTCAGTTACTGGCCATCACGATGCTTAACCACTACTACAAAAATAGTTAAAGATCACACTTTGACAAAAAAAAAAATATCTCACTTTTATTGAAAGTGTGATAAAAAAAAATTAGATTGATATTTTAATCACACTTAATTTGATTGAGTGTGATAATATTTATTTTTTATGTCACTTTTTCAATTAAGTGTGATTATATATACATTTTTTTAATCACACCTTCTAATTAAAGTGTGATTACATATATACTATTACTTTTTAATCACACTTTTTAAATAAGTGTGATTATATATATATATATATTTTAATCACACATTCTAATTAAAGTGTGATTATTTATATATATTTTTAATTACACATTCTAATTAAAGTGTGATTATATATACACTATTACTTTTTATCACACTTTTTAAATAAGTGTGATTATTTATATATATTTTAATCACACATTCTAATTAAAGTGTGATTATTTATATATTTTTTAATCACATCTTTTAATTAAAATGTGATTATATATACACTACTACTTTTTAATCACACTTTTTAAATGAGTGATTATATATATTTTTTAATCACACATTCTAATTAAAGTGTGATTATATATACACTATTACTTTTTAATCACACTTTTTAAATAAGTGTGATTATATATGTTTTTTAATCACACCTTCTAATTAAAGTGTGATTATATATACACTACTACTTTTTAATCACACTTTTTAAATGAGTGTGATTATATATATTTTTTAATCACACATTCTAATTAAAATGTGATTATTTATATATTTTTTAATCACACATTCTAATTAAAATGTGATTATATATACATTACTATTTTTTAATCACACTTCCTAAATAGGTGTGATTGTATAAAATATTTCAAATTGATTTTTATATAAAATATACAATTCCCAAATTTTTAATCACACTTAATCTGATTGAGTGTGATAATATTTATTTTTATGTCACTTTCTAATTAAGTGTGATTATATATATATATATATATTTTAATCACACTTCTAATTAAAGTGTGATTATATATATAAGGTAAATTACACTGACACCCCCTGAGGTTTATATTTATTATAGTTCCCCCCTCACGTTTTGGAAATTACATCTCTCTCCCTAAGGTTTAAAGTTTCATTACAGATTCCCCCCTCAGCAATTTTAATTTTTTTAAATACCAATTTTGCCCTGAATGGGTAAATTATATTGACGCCCCTCACATTTTAGAAATTACAATCCCCTCCCTAAGGTTTAAAGTAGCATTACCAATTGCCCCCTCGGTTAGTATTAGTTGGAAAAAAAATTCATTGAAAAAAAATTAATTGGAAAAAAATTAATTGAAAAAAAATTTTGTTAGTAAAATTTTCAAATTTATGTTTAAAAACCAACATAAACTCATTTTTTGAATTTATGTTTTTTCCTCAAATTTACTAACTGAGACAACCATTTATAAATCAAAAAAATTATCAAACAAGTTTTTATGACAGTTTTTAAAATTTTTGTAAATATAAATTGAAAACTGAAAACGAAATGGTTACCAAACAGGCTTCATTTTCAATTTTCAATTTATATTTACAAAAATTTTAAAAATTGTCATAAAAACTTGTTTGACAATTTTTTTTTATTTATAAATGGTTGTCTCAATTTGTAAATTTGAGGAAAAAATGTAAATTCAAAAAATAAGTTTACATTGGTTTTTACACAGAAATTTAAAAATTTTACTAGCAAAATTTTTTTTCTAATTAATTTTTTTTCAATGATTTTTTTTTTCCAACTAGTACTAACGGAGGGGGCAATGATACTTTAAACCTTAGGGAGGGGATTGTAGTTTCTAAAATGTGAGGGGTGTCAATATAATTTACCAATGAGGGCAAAATTAGTATTTAAAAAAATCAAATTGCTGAGGGGAATCTGTAATGAAACTTTAAACCTCCAGGAGGGAGATGTAATTTCCAAAACGTGAGGGGGGAATTGTAATAAATATAAACCTCAGGGGGTGTCAGTGTAATTTACTCATATATATATAAATATATATATACACTACTACAATAATATTTATTTTTGTTCACACTTTTTAAATAAATGTGATTATATATATATATATATTTTAATCACACTCCATAAACATTTCAATTTGATTTTTATATAAAATATACTATACAATTTGCACCTTTATTCTACCCATGCCCATGAGTGAGAGAGACGACTCTTCCATTCCCCAGCAAGATCGAATTTCACAAACACACGTCTCTTCTCCTTCTCCTTGCCTTCTGTTTCTGAAACGAAGCCCTGTTTCATCAGCTCCGAACCACCATTGAAGTTACTCAAATTTGTCTTTTGAAATCAAAAACCTTTTGAAATTTCTGGTGAGTTCTCTATTTTTTATGCCCCTTCTGTGTATATATATTTATGATTATGATTATTATTAGTGGAATTTTATAGATATAGGTTTTCATTGTGAATGAGGGTCTTTGGGTGGTAATGATACGTGTCTGTAAATCAAAGTTGAAATTGGTAAGGTTTTTGTTAATGGTTGGTGGGCTTTACAAGAGGTGGGTATATGTTAGTTGCTTTGTAGAATATGCAACTCCATTACACTAGTGACTATATATATATATATGTATAATATATTTAATTGACACAAACAGAACAATATCTGGGAAAATATTGTTTATATTGCTTCTCTATTTCCTTTAATTTGGTTACAATACTTCATATGTAATATGATTGGCTTCTGGCACTACTACACTAATTGGCCAATCACTAATTGTTGCCTTGAAGTTTCCAAATGTTACTTGGATTGTAAAATGTGCGATTTGTTATTGACATATAATGAACATTGGATCTAACCAAACACATTCTGCAGCAGAATGTTTAAAGAAATCTGATATGGTATATACCGAATTCCTATCCTGAATAACAAAATTTAACATGTGTATATTGGAAAAATGATCTACTTTTCTTTTATGAAGTAATTTGCAGATTAGCTAGAGTCCAAGTTGGTTTCTCTATTCATTTCATTCCTTTTGACTTGCTTCGTATTTTGAAGCATTGCTTACAAGCAGAAATCCTTAATCTCCATAGTGATGTAGTTGTTTAATATTCTCTTTTGAGCAGAAATTAGACAATATCTCCTAGAGAAAGCACCCCTATCCAGTTTATTTTTCTTTTATTATATTTCCTTCTTTTTATTGAAATTCTTATTCTTCTCAATTTCTCTCATAATCGACTTTGCTCTTCCCATCTAGATAACAAGCTTAACGGATGGTGTTGTTTTTATAACATTCCTTTCTCAAATGAAATTGGAATTCATCGTTTGTTTCTTTCCATTCACTCGGTTCTCTTTTGTTTCATCAATTTTGTCTGTGAGCTAGGGCCTAAGTTCAGTCCCAAAGGTGTAGTTGATGGGCAACATGTGGATATAATGTCTATATATGTTGTAATGTTACATATCTTGGGATTGTAATATAATGTATCTACTTGCAGATTAGACAACCCTAGCAATGTTAGTACAGTACCAGACATGCTTATATTTTAAATCTCATTTTCAATGCAATTTCAACGAGGCAAACATCCCTCTTCCTGAACCTAAATACTGGATTGCTTAGGAATCTATTTCATATATTACATTAATCAAATGATCAAGGCTGAAATACACTTTTGCTTTTAGAAAACGGGTCGTACCTAGTGCATAAGTCTGTAGAGTCTGAGAGAGGTAGTAGATAGACAGTCTTCCTTCCACTGATGATTATACAGAATCAAAACTAGGCAATCCCAACCAGAACTTGAATGCCTCGGTCGCTTTCTTCCTCTCACTCCTCTAGTCTTGCCTCGCTCTTGAGGCATGTTTGTTTGTAAACATCCTCGAATGCATCTCCACCAATGTAATGCTTTTGCTGTTGCTGCTCTGTTGCTGCTGCAGAGTTGTTTTTGCTGCTACTATTATGCTACAAGCTGCAATTTGCTCAAACTTCTCTCTTAAAAACTTTAATTTGAAATTTTTTGCCTATGCTTTTCCATTCAAATTCAACTTCAAGTTCATAAAAGCATGTTCTGTTTGATTCAAAGTAAGGACATCAAGTCGAATTTTAACTCCATTCAAAGAAATGATCAAGTTCCATTATTATTACATAAAATTCTTTGCATGATAATAATTAATTTGTCGTTCCTTGCTTTTCTATTTCCTTTGGTATGAGTTTTTCCTTATAAGTTACTAAAAAATAAATTCCCCCCCCCCTCCCTCCCTCCCAAAAAAAATTCTCTCACAAATTTGTCCACTTTTTCATAAGAAAAAAAAAAAAAAAGGAACAGAGTGTTTAGAACTGATATTTTTCTATAGTTGAACTCTGTGTACCTAGAAATGTTGCTTATTTTTAAGAATTGTTAATCAGCTGCTAATATTCAAAGCTTAAAAGGCCAGATTTGAGGAATTCAAAAAATTTACAATATGAAATTGGCCTGAAGTTGGGAACTCTTTTGTGTTTTCCTTTAATTTATCCATATGTTTACAGTTATGTATGGATCATAATATATGTACATACATTATGTAATGTTCAGCCTTAAATCATTCATTTTTCAAATTACATTTACTCGTCGTTTGTAGATTTTGCCTTCAAGTTCATATTTTTCCTTCAAGTTCAAGCCAACGCCTTTTGTTGTTTGCTCTCCAGATTTTTGTGTACATAATTCCACTTACATTATGTTCTCCAAATGGTCTTTTGATAAACTATAACAAGCTATTTTTTTTTTTTTTTTAATATTTGAGATCTCATTTTTGGAAACATCATGTTTGGAAACATAGGCAATAAGATAGCCCAACAAAGAAAAAGAAATGACAAGAGGGAATCAATCATACGCTCGATTTTTCTTCTTCTCTTTGTAGCTCATCTTGCCATTGCCTCTGTTCTGTGCCATCATCTCCATGTGCAACCTTGGCTGTTGTGGCTTTTACAGCCCTAGATAAAAACAGTTGTTCCTTAAACTGGATATTGCTAATGCTAGTGTACGTTTTAGGATCAGACAACCTAGATTTTGGCATAGGTATACTACTGCTTTCTGCTGTTGCAGGTCTGCAGCTTGGTATCAGTTTCTTTGACTAATTCTGCAATTTTTCCAATGAAGCTCATCAAAAGCTAAAACAACCTAAGAAAAAAATCTTAATGGAAAGAAGTAATAATATCCATCTGCAGATTTGAAAACCCATCTACGGCCTGTTTGAATGGTGGCTCAATAATAGCACACGTAAAAAAAAAAAGCTGATATAAAAAGTTACAATCAATACATATTTCAATCGCAGAGATGCCTCCTCCCCACTCATCTCTTGTGCATGCACACTCTAAATAAGCAATCTTGAATCTGTTTAACAATCTTCTGTGTAAATAAAATAAACTAAAATAATCCAAACAAAATAAAATAAAACTTACAGAATTTATTTTGTTGAACCAAATAAATAATTAAAGACCAAGTCGAGTGTGTGACTCTGTCCTTAAGAAAGATTCGCCCCGCTACGGTGCTTACGGTTGAGTGGCGTCTATCTCCCATGATACAATGATCTTCACAAATTTGTAGAAGCACTTCAAACAAATTTGTCCGGCGAACCAAACCTGTGTTCTAACTCTCTGAAATTTTATTCTAAATCTAATATGAAGAATAAAGGACGCAAAAGAGCAAAATGAAGGCAAGGAAAATGAATTTTTGGAATCAATCAAAATTGGAATGGGGCTACCTTTATATAGGCTTTGTTGGCACCTATTCAATTTGAATAGAAAAGGTATGAAGAAGGGACATAACCCTTCCTTTAAAATAAAGAGACACCATGAAAGGTTTGCACCTTTTCATTCAAATGGAGGTTTGACCCTTCCGTTAAAACAAAAAGACACCATGAAAGGTTACACCACTTCATTCAAAATGGAGTCTATTTCAATTCACAACTATCTCTTTATAAATTTTCCAACAATCCCCCACATGAATGAAATTGACAGAGAGAAAATGCAATAACATGATGTAAATATAGAGAGTACAGAAATTGGAAATATTCTGCAAAGGATAGGTAGCTTTTGGCTTTGAACCTTCCCTTGTGAGACACTATCGAATTTACTAGCTAACCAGTGAACATGATGTCTTGAACTGTTCAGCCGTTTGTGTAAACCAAGCCAATAGAACTCACACAGTATATTCCCAGACACAGTTTAGTTCTCACTATTGTGTTCATTTTGGCCCTGAACAACCTGGTCTTTCATGAGTGCTCTAAAGAATTGTAGCCCTTCACAAATCTCATAGAACCGGCCCAGTTCACACTCACATAGGTGATTCTTATGAAGATTATCCTGCTATACTCCACTAGGTTAACCTAGATATAAGAATCATTAAAAGTTTTACTTAACCTAAAGCGCTGCATACTGTAGACGTCCCCGAACGCCCCGGAAGGGTTAAGTCCCGTTCTGTTCATTTGGGCTCACTACAGTTCAAGGACCCGATTGTCACGGTTCTAAATCTTGAACCAAAGAGTCCAAATCTAGCAAATCGTTTTTGAGAAAACAGATTTTTGAAAGAAGTGCCAAACATGGACTGCCTTGCCAGATACGGAGTCGCCACCTAAATATTTTATTTTTGGGAAATTTAGGAAACCCTGACTCGGTGCCAAAGGCCACGTGTCCGTCATCACCAAAGTTGCCTCGGCTCGGGAATTTGGGTACGATTGGGGAAGGTCACTTCGTGAGCACCCCCGCTCGCCCGGTCAAAGACCGGCCTCTACTAACCATGATATCTGTTTTTGAAAACATTGTGTGTTCTTAATCCGGTTATTAGCCTAGATTACTACGTGATGCGCACAGCATACAAGTATAGACTGGATCACCTGAATTGGAACAAAACATTTCATGTTTGTTTGTTTGAAAATGGTTTGATGGTGCTACCCGCAGGTAGGCTAAGACGTGGATTTGCCACCCTCGGGTGGGCTTTAGAAAACATGATTTTGCCACTATCTAGTGGGCTTAAAACAAACATTTGATGAATTGTCCCAATCCAAATAACCCAACCTTCACCCACAGGCATTCAAGCAGTTATATCACATAAGCAGTTAGCCTCATGGCAAGCATGCTATCATGGCAGTCACTCACACGCATGCAAGGATGCTAAAGCATAAAACTCACCGAGTACTCCGAGCCAAAACAGAAACTGATTAGAAATCAATGCATGATCCTAGATACACAGAATTGCCTAATGCAACACATGCAAAAATACAAACTATAGCAGGCTCGGCTATTCTAAACATGGCATGTGGAATGCTACAACTAACACGTATTCATCTTGTAATTGAAGTACAATGTAGTTTGTATGATGCGCCGAGCCCGGTGCGTGCAAAACAGATGAATGAATGCAAACGTGCTATCATACTGTATGCTAATTGAAATATGCCCTAATCTAACCATCATAAGCAGGTAAATAAAAGGGAAGAAAGACGTGGGGTTGGAAGACATACATCACACTCACCCACACTTATTACAATTTTGCCCTCGCACAGAGGGTCCAAAAGAATATACAGTCCTGAATGAAAGAATAGTACAGTCCAAATAATACAGTCCAAATAATGTACAAATTCCTAATTAATTAACAAATTAACTAAGAAAGCTGTAAAACTTGCATGCAAGCCAGGGACTGCCTTGATTCCGCTCCGGATGATGGAATGATGCATGTTTGGGCTACTTTGCGCGGAAATCCACTGGGATGCCCCAATTAGCCTCTGTTTTGCACCTGTTCTTAAAATGCGTGCCAAACTTCGAAAAGTTGCTGATTCTTGATTTGCTGCAACAGAGAGCAGGAAAGGGGCATAGCAATGTATTTTCACAAGTGTATGCATGCCTCGATCCTCGTGCCACCAATCACGCATATCGATGCATGATGGCCGAGGAGCCGAATTGCACAACTCAATATGAGATGAATGCACATGAAAACACAACAAGACCTAACTCCATCATGGATGATCCGGAGTGTCGGTGACTGGGGAATTGAGACACGTTCCATCACTCGGAGTACGGAACATACCTCGTTTCCCGTGCCCGGGCTAACTCCTATCCCGAACACGATGCAATATGCGTGATATGCATGAAATGCAACTAAGATACAACCTAACATGCAAAATGTTATGGAATGGCATACACGATGCACGAGGTAACATGGCATACACAATGCACTAATATACAACCTAGCATACACAATGCTATGAAATGGAATGGCATACACAATGCATAATGGACTTACACCAACATGAGTGGACCTCAGCCACACTCACATAGGAGGCCATAAGATGAAAATGAGACAACTCGAAGTGCGTGCACGCGTGTATGCAAACCGAGGACCGACCCTCAGGCACCGAAATGCCACTCTAATGAGACATGGCAAAGACATGGAATATGATATGCAAACATGCAAAAATCAGTAGCAAAATGAGGGGGAAAACAGCCCCGAAACAAGGCGAAATGACACCCGATGCATGGAATCTCTCCCAAAATGCAAAACTAGGTACATGAAATGGCTTACAGCTATACAAAGCATGCATAATTGGTACATGGAATGAAAAGACAAAAGCAAGACAGCCCCAAAATAAGCATTTTTACAGTTCAAAGCATGGCCAAACAGTAAGCATAAGTGGGACTAAATTAGCATACAAAAATGGCTCCGCAAGGGAGGCAATGAAGTAAGTGGTAGATGCAAAGCCCAAACAGAAAAAGACCCTTCTACAATACTGAAGAGGGACGAAAAATATGACTACTTACAGTTTATGGAAGCCCCCAAAACAGTATACCAACACACTCAAAATGTCATGCAAGATGAGGCTCGAAAGAGGCTATAACACAAAGTATACAACATATTCATCAAACAGCCAAAGACCCTTAATGAAACATGACAAGGGGGTCAAAAATATGGCCACTTTCAGTTCTGATCAAGGTTGAAAAACAGAAGCTTAATAAGCTAATAAATCATGCAAAAATGGGGACCATAGAGGGGTACAATGGCAAGTGATACATGGAGGTCCCCAACAGCATTGAGCCCTTCTTCAATGTTGAATAAGGGCTCAAAATAGGCCTATTTACAGTTTACATCAGGCCCCAAAACAGATCACACACAAGCTAAAAATATCATGCAAGAAAATGGCATTCAAGAGGGTATTGAAGCAAGTGCAACATGAGGGGCTCAAACAGTGTTGAGCCCTTAATGAAACAAGAAAATGAGCTCAAAAAAATGACCTTTTCAGTTTTGGTTGGAGCTCAAAACAGCAAGCAAAGAGGTTAGAAAAATGTTGCAAAATAAGGCCAAAAAAGAGGGGAAATGAACTTACCCTTGAAGACTACTCCTCGGCTGCCTTTTGAACTGAGAAATGGTGCCTCCAAGCCTCTAATAAGAACTCCAAGCTGCTGGAAATGGAGTAGTGGTGGTGGTGCTAGGTGGTGCTAGGTGGTGATATGAAAAAGGGGTAGAACTTGGGAATTTTTGAAGGAAATGAGAGAGATGGAGGGAGATATGTATGTAAGAGCTTAAAGCAATTTTTTGTAACCTCCAAATATGAGGGGGAGGGGCTGTATATATAAGCAAGAGGGGTGGAAAAGAGGGGGGAAAAAAAGGGGGGAAAACAAATCAAGTTTCCCCCCAAAATGGTCAAACCCTCGGACATGGGTGTAGTGGAAAACAAAATTCACTTCTAGGACACACTTGGGGAGGGGGGCATGGCCGGCTAGTTTAAAAGGGCAAAAAAGTCATTTCACCAAATAGGTGGCCGGCCAGCCAGATTTTCTGGCCGGCCAGCTACTTTCAGGACAAAAAAAAGCTGCCGGGAAGAAAAGTGGCCGGTGGGTGATTGGGAAGTCCAATGGTGGCCATTCAAGTGTCCAAATTGAAGCCCCGGAAGTTAGCTTTCCAATGGCACAAACCTTGCATTAAAATTCCTCCTGTGGAAAAAGTTATTCCCTTTTTGGTGAAGCCGCGCAGATTTCGGTCCAACCGGATTCATGCCGAATCCCTTTTGACCAAAGAAAGGTGGCCTGCCAGAACAATTTCTGGCCTCCCATGTGGCCACTTTGAATCCCTTGAAGTTAGCTTTCCAATGGCGCCAACCTCGCATTAAAATTCCTCCTGTGGAAAAAGTTATGCCAGTTTCCGTGAAGCCGCGCAGATTTGGCCCTACCCGGATTTATGCCGAACTTCTCCCGAACCAGTTTTCTTCCCTCTTCTCCTCTTTTCTTCAACTCCAAACCCCTAAGTAAGGTGTTTTGAAAGATTTTTCAAATATTTCATCTCTCTTTCATTCATTTCCACTTTGTCCTCGCTCGGTTTACCGAAAAGCGCAACATTTAACAAAATGCGAGCCTCGGAACATCGTAAAAACTTTATTTCAAAAACGTTTTGAAAGAGAGGGTTTTTAAGGTCTAAAATATTTTGATCAAGATTGTTTTGGTCCAAAAGGGGGTATGAAGTTGAGATTCGACTCTCTCTCCTTGCCGAAGAAATTGAACTTTTTCCCTGCACACCTTCCGAAACCATCAGTCGCGTCCAAGTCTTAAAGGTGGTCAAAAATGGGGTGTCTACAGTTGCCCCTCTTTGACAGAACTCGAAAGTCATAAGAATGACGGGAGTGAATGTCAAAGCCCAGAGACGACCCATTTTTGACAAGGCCGAAGACTTGGACAAACAATCAAAGTACAGATAAATAAATGGTTTTGCCCGTAGGCTGCCTACGTATCCCTTTGCAAGGAATCAAACCAGCGTAGTTCAGGGGCAGGATGCAAAATGATATGCAGAAAGATTTTGATAATTGGACTTATACGCTACGCGAAGCCGGTTTGAAAGTTGGACTTATACGCTACGCGAAGCCGGTTTGAAGATTGGACTTATACGCTACGCGAAGCCGGTTTGAAGATTGGACTTATACGCTACGCGAAGCCGGTTTGAAAATTGAGGATTTATGCAATGCACTGTAATGACTAAAATGCAATGTGATAGCTAGGAAAAGGGAGGTACCTTACAGGGGCAATTGGTGATGACTCATCTCAGGCTGTGGGGGATCTTTCACTTCTGCATCTTAATTGAATCACAGGTAATACTTTTCTCTCTGACTATGGTCGCAGCTTTCCCTATTCTCCAACAGGGTGACAGACTAGGTTGATTCAGTATCCAGAATTGAGGCGCATACACATGCTATCTCAATCTATGAGGCTGCCATACAGATTTCAAGCCGAGGATATACCCCTGGGTATTTAAACCAGACTTTAGTCTCGGTAATCCCGAACCTTTGCGTTCTAGGCATGAGCCATTCGAACTCTAGTTTCCACCGTCTCAGTTAGTCTCCTAGGAACTCACCGCTAACACAGGCAGGTGGCTATACCAGACCACCGGAAGTCGTTCGGGCACGACAAACATCAAAGGAATTGCACCTTTAGAGGATTTAAGGTCTCCTAGACCGGGTAATAAAATAGATATGATGCAATGGATGTAATAGATGTGATGCAATAAATAATAGATGCGATGCAACAAAGAGTGCAATAGATGCAAAATGGTAACGTACGCCAACCACGCTGGACTCGTGAGTGGAAGAAGAACGAAGAAAATCAATCAGGAGCGCGTTCCACGCAACCTAAGGTAAATTCCAAACATGCTGAAATCGTGTGAGGAAGGGGACACTCAAACTACGCTGAAATCGTGAGAAGAGGTCCAAAAACAACCGCCCAGGTGCGCGCACAATGCAACCTGAGATAGATTCCAAATACGCTGAAATCGCGTAAGGAACGGGACACTCAAACCACGCTGAAATCGTGAGAGGAGGTCCAAAAACAACCGCCCAGGTGCATACACAACACAACCTGAGATAGATTCCAAACACGCTGAAATCGCGTAAGGAACGGGATACTCGAACCACGCTGAAATCATGAGAGGAGGTCCAAAAACAACCGCCCAGGTGCATACACAACACAACCTGAGATAGATTCCAAACACGCTGAAATCGCGTAAGGAACGGGACACTCAAACCACGCTGAAATCGTGAGAGGAGAGGTCCAAAAACAACCGCCCAAGTGCATACACAACACAACCTGAGATAGATTCCAAACACGCTGAAATCGCGTAAGGAACGGGACACTCAAACCACACTGAAATCGTGAGAGGAGGTCCAAAAACAACCGCTCAAGTACGCGCACAACGCAACTTGAGAAGGTTTCAAACACGCTGAAATCGCGTAAGGAACGGGACACTCAAACCACGCTGAAATCGTGAGAGGAGGTCCAAAAACAACCGCTCAAGTGCGCGCACAACGCAACCTGAGAAGGTTTTAACCGGGGAAGATAACAATGGTGTAACCAACAGGCGTATCTCAACATATTTCATACGGAGAGAGGGAAGGTTTTAACCGGGGAGAATAACAATGGTGTAACCAACAGGCGTATCTCAACGTATTTCATACGGAGAGAGGGAAGGTTTTAACCGGGTAAACAATGGTGTAACCAACAGGCGTATGTCAACGTATTTCATACGGAGAGAGGGAAGGTTTTAACCGGGGAGAATAACAATGGTGTAACCAACAGGCGTATGTCAACGTATTTCATACGGAGAGAGGGAAGGTTTTAACCGGGGAGAATAACAATGGTGTAACCAACAGGCGTATGTCAACGTATTTCATACGGAGAGAGGGAAGGTTTTAACCGGGTAAGCAATGGTGTAACCAACAGGCGTATCTCAACGTATTTTATACGGAGAGAGGGAAGGTTTTAATCGGGTAAGCAATAATGGTGTAACCAACAGGCGTATCTCAACGTATTTCATACGGAGAGAGGGAAGGTTTTAACCGGGTAAGCAATGGTGTAACCAACAGGCGTATCTCAACGTATTTCATACGAAGAGAGGGAAGGTTTTAACCGGGTAAGCAATAATGGTGTAACCAACAGGCGCATCTCAACGTATTTCATACGGAGAGAGGGAAGGTTTTAACCGGGTAAACAACAATGGTGTAACCAACAGGCGTATCTCAACGTATTTCATACGGAGAGAGGGAAGGTTTTAACCGGGTAAACAATGGTGTAACCAACAGGCGTATCTCAACGTATTTCATACGGAGAGAGGGAAGGTTTTAACCGGGTAAGCAACAATGGCATCCTAACACGTTTCACGTGAAAGGAGGAAAGGTGGATTCGAAATCCAAATGCGCCTCACGCGAGTGGAAGAATGGTAGAATGATTTCTTGCTGACAAAGGGGTAATCTCTATGTGTAAAAGCCACGGATGTCATTTTTTCTTCCTGATCATATTCACAACTTTTCCTCATTGCAAACAGAAGCCGAGATAACTCTGACGGGGAATGGTACTTAGGGAGAGCACTTCTGATCGCCATTCTGGCTTGAGACAGTGAAACAGTCAACACAGTATTCTGTTTACTTTGAACACACAGTTCATATCAGCACACTGCTCATTCTGAACACGCAACTCACAGCACAATATTCGGTTTATTCGGAACACAGCTCAGACAGGATGCAAAACGGAACTTGTAGAAGTCGAAACAAACCCGGATGCTCTAAATTTTCCTTCTTTTCTTTGGCTTTGAAGTCTGGAACCCACATAGCTTCAGATAGGTCCTGGTTTTACTGTTCTCGCATGACTTGGGTTGAACCCTGTAGTTTTATGAAAGAACAAATCTTGTTTTGCACAAATCTGGAGAATGGCACAGCACTCTGAGCACAAAGTGATTCGTTTTTGAAATTGAGAGATGAGTTTTCGACCAGGTATTGAGCCTACGACTGAACACAGCAAAACGACTCAACAAGGAAATAAAAGGCACACAACCTAGACACATCGAGTAACACTCGAAACGACTCAAAACAAGAATCGAGATAAAACCAAAAAGACACGACACTCAGACGTGCACAAGGAGCCTGTTTCACCGGGTAGTGTTTCCCACCCTTTCTCATTTGTGGTTCTCACATCACTCGGCCCTCAAGCTCTGTTTTTCTGAAAAAGCCCTTTTCTCACTTTTTCTCTCATCGCACATCTCTCTATTATTCAATCTCTCATTTTTCATCCCTCCCCTGGGTGGTTGATAGATAAACAGCAAGTTGTGGGCTCGTGCCCCTAGCATTCTGCTAGATTCTTCTTCTTTTGTACGCAGCTAGTGAGTTTTTCCCACAGAGGGGCTGTGCTACAACTGGGTGTGTAGCAAATCTGTAGCTGACATCGATTGATGATGCTTTCCTGGGGAGTTTGGTCGTGATCAGATCTGTCCAGATGAGGGAGTGAAATATCTTGCCTCATTCCAGCTCGTGCTTCGCACTTCGCTTGATACCTGATTGCTTGGAGGATGTGAGAGCTTTCTGCCATTTTGCTGTTAGCTTCAGTTGTGCCCTCTTCTGGCAGATAGAGTGTCCTTCTTGGCAAGTATGGTGCCCTTTCTGGCAAGTATGTTGATAATGGGGAAAAGACAGAACACCTGACTCCACTGTGCCCCTAGTTCATCATTTCGACCATTTTTTATTTTTGGCTTTCTACTAAAACAATTTTGACCAAAATGAGAGTTAGATTAACATGCTTGTTCAATTTTCTGATTTAAAATCATGCAAGTCAGGCTATGAGCACTGAAAATTTTCCTTTTTTGGGTCCAAGAAATGGTCCAGTTTTGGAAAAATTGAAATAATTTTCTAGAGAATTAGTCAACCTCAGTAAAAATTCTCAAAAACTATTTTTGCAAACGGCCATTGCTCAATGAGCATGAAACCTACTCTTGAGATGCACAACCTCAGATCCGAAGGAAAATTGCCCCTTGTCTGAGGGGAGCTGCGTGGCAACGGAAAGTCGCCCCTTGTTTGAATGGCACCGCGGCGCATTGAATGGCAATGGAAAGTTGCCCCTTGTTTGAATGGCACCGCTGCGCATTGAATGGCAACAGAAAGTCGCCCCTTGTTTGAATGGCACCGCAGCGCATTGAATGGCAACGGAAAGTTGTCCCTTGTTTGGATGGCACCGCAGCGCATTGTAGTCAGTCCTCGGAGTGACGAACACAACCAAATCCTCAGATACAGAGAAGACAAAGATGACCAAAACCTTTACGTGGACACAGTCGAATTTTGAAATGTTTTTCGGCTGGGCTTCAGAATGAAGTTGCCTACGTATCCCAAAGATGGGAATCAAGCCTTACATAGTTCGGGGTTAAGGTACACTCGGGTATTAACCTCTCCTTTTTAGGCTCTAACTTTTGCCAAGGCGCCCGTCGCGGGTTTTCGACCTTGCGAGCTTTGTTCTTCTTTCTTTCTCTTTTCAATTCTTTTCTTCTTTTTTTTTTGATATTTTTTTCTCTTTTCTTCTTTTTTCTTTTTTGCTTTTCTTCTTTTTTCTCTTTTTTTTTCTTTTTCTTTTTTTTTTCTTTTTTTTTTCTCTTTTTTGTTCTTTTTCTTGCTCTAACTTTTGCCTGGGTCGCCCTTCCGGGTTTTCGGCCCAGCGAGCCTCTCAAGGGTAAAAGTGTAGCTTGGTCCATGCCAAATGGTTGTAGGGTTTCGAAGCCTTCCGTATCCAGGAGAGTGGTTGTTGATTTGCAAGAGGATTCATCTTCAGCTCTTCGAGCATGTCCGATATCTTTGCCCCTAGTTCGAAGGGTACTTCTGTTCTAGCTTTGCAAGCTTCTTCTGGTCTTCTGATCTTCTTGATCCGACTTTCCTGGCCTCTTGTTCAAGGGCTGTTTCAAATCTGGCCACACAGGCCTCACATCATAGTTGACCGTTGAACCTTCTGAATTCAAGTTCAAGGTTTGGAAGCAAAGGGGTTGAGTCTCGAGGTTGAGAGCGATCCTAGGCTGCACAATCTCAAGAGCGATTCCACACAGGTCTTCGCAGGACCGCGCAAAACATTTTGTTTTTGAAAATTTTTAAGAAAGCGACAAATCGCTCGCGCTGAAGATAGTGTGAAACCAGTCCGGATCAAGCCAGGGTCCTTCTTAGTACTCACGCTAACAAGCATGATTTCATTCATTAAGGGCTTAGCACGCCTCTCTTTCTCTCAATTTGATCAAAGTTTTGCAAATCCCGAGGAATTCCTCCCTCTTTGTTTTCACCGCGGTGTTCAAAAAGTTTTGAAAAACTCAGGTCATTACCATGAATTTCAAGGCACAGCAAAGACAGAGTTCCTAGGCAAATACTGCCATCTCATTCAGAACTTCCGGCATAACTGGCACAAGGCAGAAGCAAACGCGAGAGTGTGAAAATCACTGCTGTTTCATTCAAAATATGTTGGCACAACTGGCTCCCTGGCAGAAACAGACTCAAAACAAAACGAAAAGACAAACACAAAACAAAATGGTGACACCCGAGGTAACACCCCCCCGAAATCACCCGACTCCTATACAGCAGGACTGACTCGATACAACGAGACAGACCCAAAACAAGAGAGACTGACTCAAAACAAAAAGACAGACTCAAAACAAAACAACAAGACTGACCCAATACCCAAGTCAGAATGTACAAAAACCAGCATTCACAAATGCTCAAAACAGTGCGTGCCATACACCATATCTGAAGTAAATCGAGTGCCATCCGCAGGTGGTTCATCCCCCGATCACATGGTCACATTATCCCCCAAGTTCACCGATCCAGTGTCGATAGACTTTGCAGAGCTGGTGCGGGGATGACCCCGTTGTCAATCAAATTTTGTATCTCGTGGCGGAGACGGATGCAACTGTCGGTGTCATGACCGGTTTGTTGATCGAAAGCACAATACTGGATAGCATCATGCGTAGCCGGAAGAGGGTTTGGGAGAGGCCGAGGCTCAAGGGGTTTGAGATGGCCTTGTTCAACAAGGATTTGGAGAGCCTTGGACAAAGGCATATAGAGGGCATGGAAGATCCTCTGTCCTTGGGGTAGATACTTCGAGGTTTGTGGATTTTTGCTGGGCGCACCAGTAAAGGGATTGGCAGGTGCTGACTGGGTTTGCTGATCTCTTCCAAGCACGGAATTAGAGCTGAAAGGAATATTCTTGGTACAACGGCCCTTCTCCCGGCTTGCCCTTTGATTCAAACTGCCCCCAACTTGAGTAGCGAAAGTGTCATCCATAGCTTTTGCAACAACTGCGAGCACTTGTTGTTTGTTCAGTCCCTCGGCTTTCAAAGCCTCCACAGCCCACTGAAGGTGTTCATGGGGACCAATGCCTGCCCCCACCTTGTTCTTACCACTCGCCTCTACTTGGTCAAGGGATCGGCCTTCTTCAAATGCAGCCCGCCCCAAGATTGGGGAGCGTTTTGACATGAACCCCCTGGTAGGCGATGTGGTTGATGATGGCGCCAAAACTCCAAAGGTTAAATCTGCCACTGTTCTCTGAAGATCTTCAATCATGCTTCCCAGCTCAGAAGTAGTGGGTTCACGGGTTTGAGATGATTGGGGTTCAAGTGCATCCATTGTGCTTAAGCCTATGCTTTCTGGGATAAACATCTCGGGTTTGAGTATATGAGTCGGGGTGTATAGACTGGGGTTGTGGGTAGGTGGCAGTGTATGGCTGAGGTTGAGATGTGGATGAGGTACTTGGTCCTTGGTGTTTTGAGGTGGAATTATTGTCCGGTTGTCAATGAGATTCTGGATCTCATGACGAAGGCGGTAGCAACCATCGGTGCCATGGCCGCGCTGTTGATGATATATACAGTATTTGCTGGGGTTATGTCTGGCAGGGAGTGGATTTGGCAAAGGTTGAGGATTAAGGGGTTTGAGATGCCCTCTTTCCATCAGGACTTTGAATGCGCTGGTTAGGCTCATACGGAGGGGGGTGAAAAATCTACCCTGAGCTCGGGCTGGGCTGGCTATGTGTAGGTTGGCCTTGGCAAAAGGGTTGGCTATGGCGACTGTGTTGACTTTAGCAGGTTTGGAAACAGTGCTACCGCCAGCATTGGTACTCTCGACTGGGAGCCTTACGGCAACCTCGGTGAACCCATCCTTAATGTCGTGAATGGAGTCAAGGCCCTGTGCCCTTTTGAATTGCTTCTCAAGGTTCGCAACTTTCACTGCAGTCGGGTTGAATTCATTGACATCAGAGGGACGAAGCCTCTCAGTGGGCTGCACCAGGGTTGTGGAAACTCGAGCTTGAGTCAACCTTTCTCGGGGATTTGGACCCTGCAAATCTTCAGCTGGCAAAAGTGGGTCAAAGTTTGGCTGGGGTCCCGAAGCTGGATGCGAGGCAGATGACCCAGATGGGCATTGCGTTTCAGCACTGGTCTCATCCTGCATTGCAGTTCCCTGATTTAACGCTGCTATCATAGCCACAAATTCTTCCGAACCTCGTGCCATCACGGGTCTGCTGATGATGTGACTGGTGATTGTCGGATCAGATGAACAAATGAACCCTGTCTAACCCTCCTTTGCCTTACCACGGGCGAAGGGAAACTGGTTGCCCTTGAACTGAATGTCTAACCCAACAAAGTCTATCAACACAAGTTCGGTGTACCCGGGGGATATTGGAGCTTTCTGAAGCTATGGTTCCAAGACTACCTAGCAAAAGAGAAAATAGACAGCATCTCAGCCTGATTTCACCTGAACAGATATGAGCATAGCTGAGTGTACTCTCTACTGAATTCTGCCCCAAAATTCTGCCTCAAAATTCCACCTGTAAACTGTTACCCTCAGGTAAACTGAATCCCAAAATACTGAACTGGTGCCTGCAGGCCTGATGCCCAAACTTGTACACTGATACATGCATTCCTGTAGAGACGCACTCTAAAAGCACATAACAGATAAGTGAGAGCCAAAACACCCCTATGTTGGGGTAGGGTTTCCCTGTCCTATTTTGTCAGAAGCTAGGGTTTCACTACGCACGCAGCTGTTTCAAACAACCTATATCGGGTAAGCAACCTGTCCTAGTTTAGAATGGTCACTATGGATCCGAATATGCACTCGGTCGAATGGTCAAAAAGGGTGCCCCGGTAAAACCGGGGTTTGTGTTCCCATACTGGCAGAGCCCACAACCGGTCAGCCTTATGGTCATGCCTTGACAAGACAAGCCTCCGGCAAACCGTTCAGGAATAGCAGATGGCAAACACGGTGTCCTAGGCGCACCAATGCAAATGCAATGCAAAGAAACACACAAGTGTAGTCAAAACAAGATGTCATGAGTTCGAGTCAAGTTCTCTAAATCCCCAGCAGAGTCGCCAGAAACTGTAGACGTCCCCGAACGCCCCGGGAGGGTTAAGTCCCGTTCTGTTCATTTGGGCTCACTACAGTTCAAGGACCCAATTGTCACGGTTCTAAATCTTGAACCAAAGAGTCCAAATCCGGCAAATCATTTTTGAGAAAACAGATTTTTGAAAGAAGTGCCAAACATGGACTGCTTTGCCAGATACAGAGTCGCCACCTAAATATTTTATTTTTGGGAAATTTAGGAAACCCTGACTCGGTGCCAAAGGCCACGTGTCCGTCATCACTAAAGTTGCCTCGGCTCGGGAACTTGGGTACGATTGGGGAAGGTCACTTCGTGAGCACCCCCGCTCGCCCGGTCAAAGACCGGCCTCTACTAACCATGATATCTGTTTTTGAAAACATTGTGTGTTTTTAATCCGGTTATTAGCCTAGATTACTACGTGATGCGCACAGCATACAAGTATAGACTGGATCACCTGAATTGGAACAAAACATTTCATGTTTGTTTGTTTGAAAATGGTTTGATGGTGCTACCCGCAGGTAGGCTAAGACGTGGATTTGCCACCCTCGGGTGGGCTTTAGAAAACATGATTTTGCCACTATCTAGTGGGTTTAAAACAAACATTTGATGAATTGTCCCAATCTAAATAACCCAACCTTCACCCACAGGCATTCAAGCAGTTATATCACATAAGCAGTTAGCCTCATGGCAAGCATGCTATCATGGCAGTCACTCACACGCATGCAAGGATGCTAAAGCATAAAACTCACCGAGTACTCCGAGCCAAAACAGAAACTGATTAGAAATCCATGCATGATCCTAGATACACAAAATTGCCTAATGCAACACATGCAAAAATACAAACTATAGCAGGCTCGGCTATTCTAAACATGGCATATGGAATGCTACAACTAACACGTATTCATCTTGTAATTGAAGTACAATGCAGTTTGTATGATGCGCCGAGCCCGGTGCGTGCAAAACAGATGAATGAATGCAAACGTGCTATCATACTGTATGCTAATTGAAATATGCCCTAATCTAACCATCATAAGCAGGTAAATAAAAGGGAAGAAAGACGTGGGGTTGGAAGACATACATCACACTCACCCACACTTATTACAATTTTGCCCTCGCACAGAGGGTCCAAAAGAATATACAGTCCCGAATGAAAGAATAGTACAGTCTAAATAATACAGTCCAAATAATGTACAAATTCCTAATTAATTAACAAATTAACTAAGAAAGCTGTAAAACTGGCATGCAAGCCAGGGACTGCCTTGATTCCGCTCCGGATGATGGAATGATGCATGTTTGGGCTGCTTTGCGCGGAAATCCACTGGGATGCCCCAATTAGCCTCTGTTTTGCACCTGTTCTTGAAATGCGTGCCAAACTTCGAAAAGTTGCTAATTCTTGATTTGCTGCAACAGAGAGCAGGAAAGGGGCATAGCAATGTATTTTCACAAGTGTATGCATGCCTCGATCCTCGTGCCACCAATCACGCATATCGATGCATGATGGCCGAGGAGCCGAATTGCACAACTCAATATGAGATGAATGCACATGAAAACACAACAAGATCTAACTCCATCATGGATGATCCGGAGTGTCGGTGACTGGGGAATTGAGACACGTTTCGTCACTCGGAGTACGGAACATACCTCGTTTCCCGTGCCCAGGCTAACTCCTATCCCGAACACGATGCAATATGCGTGATATGCATGAAATGCAACTAAGATACAACCTAACATGCAAAATGTTATGGAATGGCATACACGATACACGAGGTAACATGGCATACACAATGCACTAATATACAACCTAGCATACACAATGCTATGAAATGGAATGGCATACACAATGCATAATGGACTTACACCAACATGAGTGGACCTCAGCCACACTCACATAGGAGTCCATAAGATGAAAATGAGACAACTCGAAGTGCGTGCACGCATGCACGCAAACCAAGGACCGACCCTCAGGCACCGAAATGCCACTCTAATGAGACATGGCAAAGACATGGAATATGATATGCAAACATGCAAAAATCAGTAGCAAAATGAGGGGGAAAACAGCCCCGAAACAAGGCGAAATGACACCCGATGCATGGAATCTCTCCCGAAATGCAAAACTAGGTACATGAAATGGCTTACAGCTATACAAAGCATGCATAATTGGTACATGGAATGAAAATACAGAAGCAAGGCAGCCCCAAAATAAGCATTTTTACAGTTCAAAGCATGGCCAAACAGTAAGCATAAGTGGGACTAAATTAGCATACAAAAATGGCTCCGCAAGGGAGGCAATGAAGTAAGTGGTAGATGCAAAGCCCAAACAGAAAAAGACCCTTCTACAATACTGAAGAGAGACCAAAAATATGACTACTTACAGTTTATGGAAGCCCCAAAACAGTATACCAACACACTCAAAATGTCATGCAAGATGAGGCTCGAAAGAGGCTATAACACAAAGTATACAACATATTCATCAAACAGCCAAAGACCCTTAATGAAACATGACAAGGGGGTCAAAAATATGGCCACTTTCAGTTCTGATCAAGGTCGAAAAACAGAAGCTTAATAAGCTAATAAATCATGCAAAAATGGGGACCATAGAGGGGTACAATGGCAAGTGATACATGGAGGTCCCCAACAGCGTTGAGCCCTTCTTCAATGTTGAATAAGGGCTCAAAATAGGCCTATTTACAGTTTACATCAGGCCCCAAAACAGATCACACACAAGCTAAAAATATCATGCAAGAAAATGGCATTCAAGAGGGTATTGAAGCAAGTGCAACATGAGGGGCTCAAACAGTGTTGAGCCCTTAATGAAACAAGAAAATGAGCTCAAAAAAATAACCTTTTCAGTTTTGGTCAGAGCTCAAAACAGCAAGCAAAGAGGTTAGAAAAATGTTGCAAAATAAGGCCAAAAAAGAGGGGAAATGAACTTACCCTTGAAGACTACTCCTTGGCTGCCTTTTGAATGGAGAAATGGTGCCTCCAAGCCTCTAAGAAGAACTCCAAGCTGCTGGAAATGGAGTAGTGGTGGTGGTGCTAGGTGGTGATATGAAAAAGGGGTAGAACTTGGGAATTTTTGAAGGAAATGAGAGAGATGGAGGGAGATATGTATGCAAGAGCTTAAAGAAATTTTTTGTAACCTCCAAATATGAAGGGGAGGGGCTGTATTTATAAGCAAGAGGGGTGGAAAAGAGGGGGGGAAAAAAGGGGGGAAAACAAATCAAGTTTCCCCCTAAAATGGTCAAACCCTCGGACATGGGTGTAGTGGAAAACAAAATTCACTTCTAGGACACACTTGGGGAGGGGGGCATGGCCGGCTAGTTTAAAAGGGCAAAAAAGTCATTTCACCAAATAGGTGGCCGGCCAGCCAGATTTTCTGGCCGGCCAGCTACTTTCAGGACAAAAAAAAGCTGCCAGGAAGAAAAGTGGCCGGTGGGTGATTGGGAAGTCCAATGGTGGCCATTCAAGTGTCCAAATTGAAGTCCCGGAAGTTAGCTTTCCAATGGCGCAAACCTTGCATTAAAATTCCTCCTGTGGAAAAAGTTATGCCCTTTTTGGTGAAGCCGCGCAGATTTCGGTCCAACCGGATTCATGCCGAATCCCTTTTGACCAAAGAAAGGTGGCCGGCCGGAATAATTTCTGGCCTCCCATGTGGCCACTTTGAATCCCTTGAAGTTAGCTTTCCAATGGCGCCAACCTCGCATTAAAATTCCTCCTGTGGAAAAAGTTATGCCAGTTTCCGTGAAGCCGCGCAGATTTGGCCCTACCCGGATTCATGCCGAACTTCTCCCGAACCAGTTTTCTTCCCTCTTCTCCTCTTTTCTTCAACTCCAAACCCCTAAGTAAGGTGTTTTGAAAGATTTTTCAAATATTTCATCTCTCTTTCATTCATTTCCACTTTGTCCTCGCTCGGTTTACCGAAAAACGCAACATTTAACAAAATGCGAGCCTCAGAACATCGTAAAAACTTTATTTCAAAAACGTTTTGAAAGAGAGGGTTTTTAAGGTCTAAAATCTTTTGATCAAGATTGTTTTGGTCCAAAAGGGGGTATGAAGTTGAGATTCGACTCTCTCTTCTTACCGAAGAAATTGAACTTTTTCCCTGCACACCTTCCGAAACCATCAGTCGCGTACAAGTCTTAAAGGTGGTCAAAAATGGGGTGTCTACACATACATCACTATTTCATCATAGAAATGGGTAGGAGTTTAACTCCCCAATGATCCTTCTGAGTCATTCACAACTTGGTTGTCCCTTTGAACCTAGATCTTGGGATCTCCAGTCAACTAGGTTGGGTTGCCGTTGTGGTAACTCTTATTTAATAGGCTTTAGTCCCATTCCCCTTAATGAATTCTCAACTAACTCTCTTGCTAACCCTTTGGTTAGTGGATCCGCTATGTTGTCTTTAGACTTAACATATTCTATGGAAATAATTCCATTAGAGAGTAGTTGTCTCACGGTGTTATGTCGACGACGAATGTGTTGTGACTTACCGTTATACATATGACTCTGTGCTCTACCTATAGCTGATTGACTATCACAATGTATGCATATAGCAGGCACTGGTTTTGGCCATATTGGAATATCTTCAAGGAAGTGGCGAAGCCATTCTGCCTCTTCCCCAGCTTTGTCTAAAGCTATGAATTCTGATTCCATTGTAGACCTAGCAATGCAAGTCTGTTTGGAAGATTTCCAAGATACAGCCGCCCCACCAAGAGTAAAGACATACTCACTGGTGGACTTCGAGTCTCTAGTATCCAATATCCAATTTGCATCACAGTATCCTTCAAGTACTGCTGGATATCTAGTATAATTAAGTCCAATGTCACGAGTAAATCGGAGATATCTAAGAACCCTTATAATTGCTTTCCAGTGTTCTACTCCCGGATTACTCATATATCTACTTAATTTACTTACTGCATAAGCTATATCTGGGCGAGTGCAGTTCATCAAGTACATTAAGCTTCCAATAATTTGGGCATACTCTAATTGAGAAATACTTTCCTGTACATTCTTAGAAAGATACTAATTAATATCTACAGGTGTTCTAGCAAGATGATCATCATCTTTGCTGAATTTGTCAAGTATTTTCTCAATGTAATGAGATTGTGACAAAGCATATCCTTTTGATGTTTTGGTAATTTTCATACCAAGAATTACATCAGCAATGCCCATGTTTTTCATGTCAAAATGTTTATTCAACATTTTCTTGATAGTTTTAATCATGTCATTATTACTACCTATGATGAGCATATCATCCACATAAAGACATTCAATGACATAACATTTATCTGTGTTTTTAATATAAACACATTTGTCACACTCATTAATTTTAAATCTATTTGACATCATTGCCTTGTCAAATTTCTCATGCCATTGCTTTGGCGCTTGTTTTAAACCATATAATGATTTAACCAATTTACACACTTTCTTTTCTTTCCCTGGAAAAGAAAACCCTTCTGGTTGTTCCATGTAAATTTCTTCCTCTAACTCACCATTTAAGAAAGCGGTTTTAACATCCATTTGATGAATTTCTAGATTGTATAGAGATGCAATGGCAATTAGCATTCTAATGGATGTTATTCTAGTAACCGGTGAGTATGTGTCAAAGTAATCAAGACCTTCTTTTTGTCTAAAACCTTTGATCACAAGTCTTGCCTTGTATTTGTCAATTGATCCATCTGCTTTCATTTTCCTTTTGAAAATCCACTTGTACCCAAGAGGTTTACAACCTGGTGGCAAGTCCACTAATTCCTAAGTGTGATTTTTCAAGATGGATTCAACTTCACTGTTGACAGCTTCTTTCCATAAAGGAGCTTCAGGACTGGACATAGCCTCTTTAAAAGTTAAAGGCTCATTTTCTAACAAATATGTTAGAAAATCTGGACCAAAAGATTTTGAGGTTCTAGCACGTTTATTACGCCTAAGTTCCTCTTCCTTATTTTGATCTAACTCTTGTTCTTGATCATGTTCTTGATCCTAACTAGTAATAGCATTATGAGATCTTTTATTGTTACTAGTCTCTTGTCCAGTCTTATTTGGAAATACATATTCAAAGAAAGATGCATTCCGAGATTCAATAATAGTATTTACATGCATTTCAGAATGTTCTGATTTATGAATCAAAAACCGATATGCACTACTATTCTTGGCATAACCAATGAAAATGCAATCAATGGTCTTAAGACCTATCTTAGTCTTTTTAGGACTAGGAATAGCCACTTTAGCCAAACACCCCCACACTTTTAAGTATTTGTAGGATGGTACTCTACCATGCCACAATTCATAAGGTATTTGATTCACTTTCTTTCGGGGTACTTTATTAAGTATATAATTAGCAGAATGTATTGTTTTCCCCTACAAGTTCTGAGGTAATCCAGAACTGATTAACATGGCATTCATCATTTCTTTTAAAGTCCTATTTTTCCTTTCAACAATTCCATTTTGCTGAGGTGAGTAAGGAGCAATAGTTTGATGAATTATTCCATATTCTTTACAAAACTCACCAAAAGGTGATTCATATTCACCACCTCTATCACTTCTAATTTTCTTGATTTTCTTACTAAGTTGATTTTCAACTTCATTCTTATATTGAATGAAAGTTTCCAAAGCTTCATCCTTGGTTTGAATTAAATAAACATAACTATATCTAGTATAGTCATCTATAAAAGTGATAAAATATTTTTTCCCACCTCTGGTTTGAATTGATTTAAAATCACAAATGTCACTATGAATTAATTCAAGTGGTTCTGTACTTCTTTCAATTGAACGAAAAGGAGTTTTAAATAATTTTGCCTCAACACAAATTTCACATTTATGATTTGAATCAATGTCAAATTTAGGTAAACATTCCATATTAATTAATCTACGCAAAGATTCATAATTAACATGTCCTAGTCTACCATGCCATAAATTTGAAGACTCAAGCAAGTAAGAAGAAGATGTAATATTATTAATAACTGAGGGTACAACGGTCATTACATTTAACTTGAAAAGGCCATCAGACATGTAACATTTTCCTACATACATCCCATTCTTAGTAAGTACAAATTTATCACTCTCAAATACTAGCCTAAACCCATTCTTACTCAACAAAGATCCAAAAATAAGATTCTTGCGAATGTCCGGTACATGCAGCACATTGTTGAAAGTGAGTTCCTTTCCAGATGTCATCTTGAGTACAATATTTCCTTGTCCTTCAACTTTGGAAGTTGAGGAGTTGCCCATAAAAAGTTGTTCACCATTGTCCACAGTAGAATAAGATGTGAACATCTTTTTGTCGGCACAAATATGGCGAGTAGTACCAGTGTCCACCCACTATTCTTTAGGATTTTCGACAAGATTTGCCTCGGAAACAACTGCAGAAAGATTGATGTCATCTACACCATTGGAAATCTTGTCCACTTTGGTCATATGAGCTTGAGCAAGCTTCTTGCTTGTTCTCTTTTTGCTTTTGCCTTTGCTACGGCAATCTTTGGCCCGATGTCCCTCTTTGTCACAGATGTAACATTTGCCATTAAACTTGTACTTTTTATTTTCCCCCCCTTTAGAGCCTTGTGATGAACTTTCTCCAGAAGACTTTCGTTTCTTAGTTTTTGAAGCATGTTGCACCACATTTCCCTTAGACTCCATAGGATGTTTACCAGCCTGCTTTTCAGAATTGCGGTTGTCCTCCTCAATCCTCAAACGCACAATTAATTCGTCTATAGAAATTTCTTTGCGCTTGTGTTTGAGGTAGTTCTTGAATTCCTTCCAGCCTTTTGGTAATTTTTCAATTAAGGCTGCAACTTGAAAGGATTCACTGAGAGACATGCCTTCTGCGTGAATGTCGTGCAGAATGAGTTGGAAATCTTGAGCTTGGTTGATCACAGTTTTTGAATCAACCATTACAAAATCTAGGAATCTGCCAACCACAAATTTCTTTGAGTCGGCATCTTCCGTTTTGTACTTTTTCTCCAACGATTCCCAAAGTTCCTTTGCTGTCTTGATTGGACTGTAGACGTTGTATAATGTGTTGTCAAGATGTAATTCCTGCAAAAGAAATCGGCATGTTTCCAAGCATCAACCGCAGCAACCACTTGCCGGTCGGTTTCATCCTCTTTCAGGATAGGAGCATCTTCACGGAGGAAACGAGCCAGGTTCAGAGTTGTAAGATAGAACAACATTTTCTGTTGCCATCTTTTAAAGTCAGCTCCTGAGAACCTCTCTGACTTCTCTCCATGATTTATTGGTACTGTCACCACAGGAGAGGGGGTTGGTGCAATTGCAACCACCACAACAGTACTTGTTTGGGCATTTGTTTCAGTAGCCATCAATTCTACATAGAAAATTAAACTAAATGCACAGAATTAAATTCTATAAAAAAATAAAAGAAACAAGAATGTAACTTTTATTTTTCAATTAATTTAGAAATAAAATAAAATTTTATTCAACCAAATTAATTCCACACAGGAAATTAAATTATGTAAAATAAAAGAAATAAGAATATAACTTTTATTTTTCAATTAATTTGGAAATAAAATAAAATTTTATTCAACCAAATTAATTCCACAGAAAATTAATTTCTGTAACACTTCAATAATTAAAATATTAAAACAAAATTTTAAGTAATGAAAACTCAGAAAATAATTTCTAAAACCCAAAATTAATTTTTGAAAAAAAAATTCTACAAAAATATATTCTGAATTGTTAATGACACCAGTATTGTACTACTAGTTGCCAAAGAAAAGAGACAGTATATTACTACTATCTGTCAAATAGCTTATAATCACTATTTGTTTTTCCAACTAGAATATTATTTTGTAAATCCACAGAAAATAATTTTCTTAAAAGAAGAAAGAGAAAAGGAAACAAACGAAAAATTCTGTAAACAGAATAATTCGAATCTGTCTTAAGATTGTTTGACAATCTTCTGTGTAAATAAAATAAACTGAAATAATCCAAACAAAATAAAATAAAACTTACAGAATTTATTTTGTTGAACCAAATAAATAATTAAAGACCAAGTCGAGTGTATGACACTCTGTCCTTAAGACAGATTCGCCCCGCTACGGTGCTTACGGTTGAGTAGCGTCTATCTCCCAAGATACAATGATCTTCACAAATTTGTAGAAGCACTTCAAACAAATTTGTCCGGCGAACTAAACCTGTGTTCTAACTCTCTGAAATTTTATTCTAAATCTAATATGAAGAATAAAGGACGCAAGAGAGTAAAATGAAAGCAAGGAAAATGAATTTTCGGAATCAATCAAAATTGAAATGGGGTTGCCTTTATATAGGCTTTGTTGGCACCTATTCAATTTGAATAGAAAAGGTATGAAGAAGGGACATAACCCTTCCTTTAAAATAAAGAGACACTATGAAAGGTTTGTACCCTTTCATTCAAATGGAGGTTTGACCCTTCCTTTAAAACAAAAAGACACCATGAAAGGTTACACCATTTCATTCAAAATAGAGTCTATTTCAATTCACAACTACCTGTTTATAAATTTTCCAACAGAATCTAGTAAGTGCAACTTCTGGATATAGTGCTTTGTAGATCTTGTGCACATTAATGTGTGTAAACCACACATAAGTTGATGACAAGTAGTGAAATCTGTAGGTAAGTTTTCAATACCCCCCTTTCCATCTTCAAGCTTAGTTCCTATGCCTTCATTAGACTCAAAGAACTGATGCTTCGTATAAGCTAAATAGATGCAAGGCAAAATTCTAGTTCTAAGTTGGAATGTAAGCTCTTCCTTTCTGGGAAATCTTTATAGTGATTCATCATCAATTACTACACATTTTAGGGTATTTCTCAATCAGGTGGTATAAGCTTTTGGTCTGTAACAACAATGTATGTTATATGTTAAGGACTCTAAACCTCTTCTTATGATAAATGTACATATAAATATTTGGATGCAGATAGAAAATATATTAGGTCAATTATTAATTAATGTTGGGCTAAATTTCTATTGGAACCCTTCACATTTTAAGGCTGGATGTGATTGTACTAATACTTGATTTCAAGAACCCAGGCAAAATTCACTCTATTTCAAATGACAAAAGCTGTGGGACGGCATGCCTTCCTATAATGGAGATAAAATGGTTCATATATATAACTCAAAACTCTAGCTCATACCCATTGTAATCATTAATTGCTTGAGTATTTTTTTTCATAATTTTTAGGAATCAACAATTGAAAGCGGCCAAAATGCTTTAGTATAAACTATAAACCTTCATGCTGGTTGTTGTGCCTTTTTTTAATGTCCGCCCTCTTCATCCAGATATAAAACTTCAGTAAACAACAGGTTAAACAATGGGGACATTCAAATGTTTTTTAGATACACTGGTGTGAGTAAGGAAGGGTACTCCAACAAACAAAAAAAAAATCATTAATAATAATAACTCCAAAAACCCAAGTAATTAAGCAGTGCAAGTAGCTTGTAATAGACATGAGCTATTAATTTTAAAGATTCTTAGTCCAGTTCAGTTCTTATTAATTCTTCATCTCCAGTTTAATTTAATTGTTATTGACATGGAATTACAGAAAGAATTTGTTTGCACTATTTAATTACTTGCATATATTTTATGTATTTATGCATGTATATATATTATATAAATATATCTATGAAAGTTTCAACATGATAAAGATAAACACTTAACAACATTAGCATACTAAAAGACACGAAGGCATGACAAACACATACATATATATTAACGGACTATTAAGTATCCTTCCAGGATGGATAATGGAAGCAAGTTGGCATTAACATCTTAAATATACTATAAATTTTTAAGTAGAAGGCAACTATTGTCTCTTTACACGGATCTCTCCTTTGGAATTCTATTATTTTTCGTTTCTGAATTGTCACCTTACGTTCTGTTACTGGAATTCTTTTTCAACTAACTAGTACTCTTTTTTTTTTTTGTTAATAGATGAACGGTCACATCCTTAAAAGAAACATCTTTAGATGGCATAGCATTTATCCATAAAAAATGATCATTTTCGAAGATTTTCTTCTCATCAACACATGGCAAATTCCAGAAAAATAGATCAACTAAGGGATAATTGTTAGAGTTTCTTCTCACCAAGAAGTTCTAGAACCCAAGGGACAAGCCATTAGAGGAAAAAAAAATAGAATTCTAATGGACTGAACACCTTTCTGAGAGAACAAGAGATGAATCTTTAGAGGCCTAACCAATTCTCTCAATGTGTTCCTAAGTCCCAATTTAAGTCGGCACGATAGAACCTTGCCAATCTCCAACTAAAAAATGTATGAGATTTAGGTCCATGGGTTCATAACAAAAGTTCTAAAAAAAATCATTTTCTTAGACATATGTAGATCATATTCAGCAGATCAAAAAGCTTTACATGATGTCGTGTTCCTAAATTAGAGGTTGAAACCAAATGCACCTACTTTTCTGGCTACACCACATAGAATCTTCTGTTTTAGTAAAGGAATTACATTTTGGAGCTCTCATATCAACACACCTAGATTAAAGCAATTTTTCAACTTGAAATTTGTTCACACACATAACAAATTCATAGAAGACAATTCTATCAATGGAAAAAAAAATCACTTTTCTCCTCTACGAGATGAACAAAATCTTACTTCTAGGATTATTTCTCTGAGAACATTCACAATTGATGTTTACAGTAGGCAAACTGACAACATTAACTTTAGCACCTTGCTAAACGTTACAAAGGTTATGTGGCCCCGTATAAACATTCATGTTCTATATTTGTTAAACATAAGATTCAAATCCCCAAATGCAACCAATTGAGAGTTTCTCCTCAAGAACAACACTCAACCCTCATTTGGTTTCTCCCCAACACTCAACCCTCAAGAAATTACTCTCCACTCAAATTTATAATGGTAGCTAGAAGACCATTAAGCACTTAGTTGTTACTACTGCTGCAAAGCTGCCCTGCTGCTGCTGCAGAGCAGTTTTTACTGCTGCTGCAAGTTGCTGTTGCTGCCAGTTGCTGCCTCTTTTGGGAGGCAAACCACCTAAGTGAGTTAGACAGCCCACTTTGAGCCCTGGGGCATTTCCCAGCAGTGTTTAAAGCCTACACCTTTCCTAGTAGTGTTAGGCAGCCCACTTTGCATAGATTGTTTAGACCTTGTGGAATTATTTTTTTTTTCTTCTTTTTTTGACTTTGCAATTATTCATAGATCAGATAAAGGTTATGTGGCCCCGTATAAACATTCCTGTTCTATAGTTGTTAAAAATAAGATTCAAATCTCCAAATGCAACCAATTGAGAGTTTCCATTCTCTCTCACATCTTAAATCCAACAAATTTATTATCTTTCTTTTATTTTTAAGTTTTTCAATTTGTCTTCAAAGCATCCTTAAAATAAGGCTTTGTTCTCACACACCCCTCCCCCTCCCAGCTAAACTACAGAGAACAGACCTTTGCTGGTATCACTTGCATAGTATATGACATTTGACCATAAAACAGGACCACAATCTATTTTGGTTTGTTGCTGCTGTTGTTGCAGCACTTAGTTGCTGCTGCTATTGCTGCACTTAGTTTTTTTTTTTTTTTTTGGGTGAATAAGTCCACCTAGCAGTGTGGCTGCCTCCATAACCAAGATCAGAAGCACACACAAAAGAAGCCAATCAATGTTATGTTTACAACACTCACTCAACCCAACCATAAGTACCTGTAGTAAACAGTTAGAAAGTTTTTGAAACTAGTTCACTCAACCCACAACTTACAACACTCACTCAATATATAAGGGCATAACATCTCTCAACCCACCATCCCTATATAGAGACCAACTTGGCAACCTGCATAGCAACATGTAAGTTAAAAACATTTAAAACAATAAACCTCACCATATGGCTCACATCACTTGACCCTCCTGTATGTTCTCACCAGCACTCAACCCTCAAGAACAACACTCAATGTAACGCCCTCAAAATAATACATAATACCCATCATTCATACATGCGATGATATAATAAAATTAACGTCTTTCCATTCATCAGAGTAGTCCTTACAACGGTATTACATGTTAACAACAAAAGTGAATGCCCTACGGGCTTACAGCTTTTCAAGTCAACACTTGGTTACACAAAAGAAGAGTGCTAACTCTATACAAAATAAGCCCTTGGCTTGATATACATGTAATATAAACAAAATAATCAAAAAGAGTCTTCCCTCCCATATCCATCCAAGCTATGTCCTTGGAGGTGGCATGCTACCTGTACCTGAAAATAATGTCCCATATAGGGTGAGCCAACGCCCAGTAGGGATATGCTAAACATAGTATGAGCAATAACTAAGACATTAGCAATTGATAAATGTTTGACACATATAAGCCAATTTATACACCACTTTCATGACATGCCAACTGTGTCCATGTCTCACTTCATTTTCCATTTCTTATCCAGTTTCCAACTTATAACCGTGGCTCAGAGCCTGGCCACATACTCTAAACGAAATAATAGTTCATATTAAACGTTTCCATCTCTCAATAGATAAGCATACAAGCTGTATCAACACCTCAACAGACAAGCATATAAGCTACAACAACATTTCAACAGATAAGCATATGAGCTGTATCAACACTTCTATACATAAGCATATGAGCTGTATCAATACATTAACTGACAAGCATATGAGCTATATCAGCGGAGTCCATCCCCTATCTACTCCCAAACAACATCCGGTTTAGAGGTCCATCCCCTATCTTCCCCTAAACCGTGGAGTACATCCCCTATCTCCTCCCACACACACAATGTATATACACATAGGTCATATACACAATCAATCAATACATAACGTTAATGTATTCTATCAACCGTCATACTCTATGACACATCCAATTGATTAGTTTTAGTTTGCCTAATCATCATGCATTGTCTACAACAATCATAACTACCCTTCACCGGTAGCCCAAGCAATTATTTCTAAACAGATAATAAAAGCTCCAACAGATAAAATATCAATGTTTTCAAAAGTGAGCGATTAATAAATTCAACTCCACTATTTTACAATATAATGAGCCAATTTCATTATTTCCAACTCAATTCCAAATAATCACAAATTTTCCAAATTAATTATACCAATTAATTTATACAACAAATTAGGGTCTTCTAACCCGCTTCCCAATATTGACCCAATGGTCTATATTTCAACAACCAACAACAATATCATTATTTTGAAACCCAAAACATACATTTTAGAATCAAAATAACAAAACCCTCTTTTAACATTTTCAACCCTAACTTCCCAAATTCAACCATTTAACAAAATGCCCAAAAATCTAGGTCAAAACCCATAGTAGTGAGTAGGAATCCCTACCTCAAAAGTTGACACCCAACGAAGAAGATGAAGAAAACGGAAGTGCTCCGAATCCCGAGATTCTCGGATCAAAAGATAGCCCTCGACGATCAACACAACTTTTACAAAGCCCCAAGGTGAGGAAATCACTCATACTAGATCAATACTTAGAGAGAAGGCAAGGTTTTAGAGAGAGAAGGTCTCTAATGGCGGTTTGGAAAAGTAAGAGAGAGAAATGGAGTTGAAAAAGTGGTCCAAAAAGTCAGATCTCGATTTTATATAAGAGTCGCCCCGCTCGAGCGTGGGAACCCTCGCTCGAGCGTTACTCACAGACTCCCGCTCGAGCGGCCAAACCCCTGCTCGAGCGCCGGATACACACTCCCAGCACTTTTGCAAAGCCAGGTCCCCGCTCGAGCGTCCAACTCCTCGCTCGAGCGTCACACACAAACTCCCGCTCGAGCGTCCACTACTGCAGAGGAAATACTGGATGGATGATTTTCCTGCTCAAGCGCCAAAACCACCGCTCGAGCTAATAAGCAACAACAAAGGCCTCGCTCGAGCGTCAAAAGCTCCGTTCGAGCAGACAGACCAAAATCTGGGCAACTAGTTTTGGTTTCTAAGCTCAACCAACCTGTTTCAAACCTGCCCAACACAACCCAAGACTCAAATACAAAGAGCAAAGGATGTAAACAAGATATACACAACAACCAACTCCACCGAACCTAAGTCCGGATACAACAATTAAAGAAAAGGGAAACCGGGATCGCTATACTCAACCCTCATTTGGTTTCTCCCCCCAACACTCAACCCTCAACCCTCAAGAAATTACTCTCCACTCAAATTTATAATGGTAGCTAGAAGACCATTAAGCACTTAGTTGTTACTACTGCTGCAGAGCTGCTCTGCTACTGTTGTAGAGTAGTTTTTGCTGCTACTGCAAGTTGCTGCTGCTTCCAGTTACTGCTGCTGCCAGTTGCTACCTCTTTTGGGAGGCAAACCACCTAAGTGAGTTAGACAGCCCACTTTGAGCCCTGGGGCATTTCCCAGCAGTGTTTAAAGCCTACACCTTTCCTAGTAGTGTTAGGCAGCCCACTTTGCATAGATTGTTTAGACCTTGTGGAATTATTTTTTTTTTCTTCTTTTTTTGACTTTGCAATTATTCATAGATCAGATAAAGGTTATGTGGCCCCGTATAAACATTCCTGTTCTATAGTTGTTAAAAATAAGATTCAAATCTCCAAATGCAACCAATTGAGAGTTTCCATTCTCTCTCACATCTTAAATCCAACAAATTTATTATCTTTCTTTTATTTTTAAGTTTTTCAATTTGTCTTCAAAGCATCCTTAAAATAAGGCTTTGTTCTCACACACCCCTCCCCCTCCCAGCTAAACTACAGAGAACAGACCTTTGCTGGTATCACTTGCATAGTATATGACATTTGACCATAAAACAGGACCACAATCTGTTTTGATTACATTATAAAAGAATAACTTAATCTCAAAATTAACATCATGGTTAATTCAAATTGCTCATTCATTGTTTCCATGTACTTCAAAATGCATGATACTAGTTCCCACAGTAATCAATACACTACTGCATTTTCAAATGATTGAAAAGTAATATATTTTACTAGTAAGGCAAACTGAAAGCATTTCTGAAAGTGTTAAGCAGGCAGTCTCATGGAGACACAAACAAGAAAAAATGAAAACTTGATTGTTTCTTCTCTTGTAGCCATATGATCTCCCTGATCATTGAGTTACCTCCCGCGTTGCTCTCGTATATGAATTATGCTAGTTTTTGTCCTTTCATTTTTTATTTTTCTGTCAAAAAGACGAACTTCGTTACATAGGGGTAGGAATTGAAACCTGGGTAAAGGCCGAATCACCAGGTTATCTAAATGCTCTTGAATTATATATACACTAGTTGAAACTCTTAAATTAATGTAATGGTGCACACACATTCCATATTATGTTCAAAGAATATTGTTCATTTCTTGTTCCCTTAAAGTACATTCACCATTAAGGAGAAAGTTATAAAAAAAAAAAAGTCCAAATACCATATGGATGTTCCCATCTACTAATACATTTCAGTTTTAGATAAGGATAAATTACACTAAATTCAAACATAAATGGATAGTAATGCACTTCAAATAAGGATTTGTTTTGGTTTGTTAATGCCTTTGCTATTGCTACTTGTAACGACCTCATCACGTATAATAATTAGTACTTGATTAATTACGAGGATTTGAAATTTAATTGCCGAGTATTATAATTTAATTTGGGATTTATGAGGATTGTGGGATCTGACTCGTATATGATTCTATTAAAAAGTTATTTTGGAATTAGAAATTAAAGGTCCAAATGGCTTAAGGAAGTGAAGTAAAGAAGTTGAATCAATCTAATTTTAATTATGGACCCATTTGGGAGTTTAATTAAATATTCGTTCCAGTTTAGTAAAATTAAGGTTCGATTAATTAGATCCAAATTGGAGTTAATTAAGCTAATTAAATTATGAAGATTGAGAATTGTGATTATTGCGAATTAAATTTATTTATGGGGTGTCCTATTTGAATATGTAATTTAATTGACGGAAACTTGGAGTCTGATCAGAAATTGAAGACCTAAGTGATTTAAGAAACCAAAATTGAGGTTAGAAATAAGTTTAATTTAATAATTGGAGCCTTTTGGGATATGAATTAAAAAAAAAAAATCTGATTCAAAATGATAAATTTGAATATAATTAATTGGGCCTTATGGAAGTCAAATTAGACTAATTAAATCATTTAAGAATTATAATTAGTTATGATTAATTAAGTTATGTGCTAATTATGATTAATCAAAACTAAGTGATGTTTAATTAAACTAATGTGTAATTAGTGTGCTTAACTAATCCTAATATATCACCACATGGATTATTTCTAGGTGGACAAGTGTCCCACCATTTTTAATAAAATAATAAATGAAATCAAAGAAGGTGAGCTATGTATTTGAGCCTTAGAGCTATATTATCTATGTTTATGCTTTCAGCTGGGCAAAACAGCCGAGTGAGAGGGAGAGAAACCGTGAGTAGAGAGAGAGAGAGAGAGAGAGAGAGAGAGAGAGAGAGAGAGAGAGAGAGAGAGAGGGGGGAGAGTTCAAGCAAGAAATTGAAGACAAAGGAAGCAACTCACAACTTGATCAAGAGACTCAACAAATTGAAGGTTTTAGGTAAGAAATTAAAGTTCAAGTTTTGTAGATAAATCATTTAAAAGCTGAAATTGAGAGATAATTAGGTTCAATTACATATAAAGAAAAAGAAATTGGCAAGAAGATGATGAAAAATTGAGTTTAGTGTAAGATTATAGAAATAAATTTAGAGAGTAACTAATTGAGTATAATTCTTGTTATTCTTCATGAAGTTGAAACTCATCCCTACATGCATGTTGGAATTTTAATGTTTTAGACTTAAATTCATGTGTGAAAGACTTATAAGTTTAAATTTGGAATAGATATGAAGAAAACTAAGCTAGGCTCATGTTTATGAAAAAATTAGACATTGATTTGATTTTGATCTCTAACCCATGCATGTAATATAATGAAAGAGTTTTATTCAAAATTTAAATATGATATAGAACATCTATGATTATGAATTAAGCTTTGGGTGTGTTATGAAGAAAATTAATTAAATCTAAATTTGGCTAAATTAAGAATTAAATTATGATTTGATTTTGAATATAGAAAATTAATTAGTTTCATTCTTAATGTCATACATGCAAATATTTTCCTAAGGGTCCTATAACGTCAATTTCATGTACATTAAAAGGAATTAGTAAAATGGTGTAGGAATTGAATTAGATTCAAAATTATAGAAGTTAATTTGAAAATAACCATTTTGGGTTTGAATTTATTTGTCTTATATGAAATTGAGTTTCAATCACACAGCCATCATGCAATTTCAAGAATTGGAAAGCCTAATTTATATCTTAGAATTGTGAGTTGATATTAATAAGATGAATTAAAACTAAATTTGGGCAATTGGAACATGATTTTGAATGAATATTTTCTAATTGGATGTGTTAACTAAATCATACACTGGTTCTCCATTTTTGTGTACCAAAAATACATGTTTTGAGATTTTGATTACCAAAATTGAATTTAAATTGCAATTCTAGAATTTTCAGAATTTACGTTGTCCGCTCGAGCGATGAAAGTCTCGCTCGAGCGTGGGAATCGAGCTCCCAGAAGTTTTCAAATTTTACAGTCCGCTCGAGCGACCAAAGTGGCGCTCGAGCGGAGACCCATTTTCAGCATATTTTGGAAAGTTGCATTTAGTTCGTATTTTTATCCTCACCTCTTTCCAAAGCACTCTAGACATGATTTGTGATTCAATAAAGATTAATAAGCTACCAATCAACATAGATTAGTTAGTTAAGGAATGAATCATTGATCTAGTGGTAATTGTTTAAGAAGCCAAGTAAAAGATCAATCTATTTGGAAAAGAAGGGCTTAGTAATGAAAGAATATGTGAAATAAGAACCCGGTTTATTTGAATGAGAAAGAATAAGCGTAGTAGAACTCCGGACTATTTAAACGGAAAAAGACTAGAAAAGTCAAGTTTGATCAAGGGAGTAATATTGTATTTCAATGTGTATATGTTATGTGCTTGTGTAGTCACGCGCCATTGTCTGCCTGATTTATCTGATATGTCCAGTCCGTCTGATTTGCTTCTGCGGCTATCTGTGAGTAATAACTTTGTAAAGTTATGTTCAATTATAAGTATTTTCTGAACGATATAAGATGATCTGCTTTCTGAGATGATATTTTCTGTATGAATGAATGGTTGTCCAATGTTCCTGAAATGTATTCGTGACATTCTTAGCCTCAAATGATAACTATTATCTGTTCTGTTACGTCCCAATTATAGGTCAACTGTACGTCTCATGAGCCAACTGTTATGGATCCTTACGTCCCATTTATGGGTCAACTGTACGTCTCATGAGCCAACTGTACCGTCTCTGTGCACGTGAGTCAACTGTATGCCTTTATGGCCGTCCCTTTATGGGTCAACTGTATGCCTTTATGGCCGTCCCTTTATGGGTCCACTGTTTTTGCTAGTGCTAGTTCTATGATTAACAGCAAATTCTGATTATGAATATGATTCTGAATCTGAAACTGTTACGAACATGATTATGAATCCATTTATGATAACTACTGAATTCTGTTTTATGTAACTGTTATGGACAACATTCATTAAACCCCTTTACTCTGTTATTATTCACTAGGCTTTAGCTCACTGTATTATTTATGTATGTAGGTAACCAAGGGCGTGACTAGGCTTAGAGGCATCTGCCTAGAATCTATTTTTGTCAGCCAACCTATGTGCCTCCCGTGGAGGTTCCGAATATATCAAGTGTTTATCGCTATGTGATTTAAAGTTTAAGTTCTGTTTTTTTTGTTTGGTTAAACAAGTCTTGCGTATTTGAAAAAGGGGCTAAGTCCTTTTTGTCTGTTCTGTATATATATTATGACGTGGGGATGATGTGTATATATGTATATAAAAAGTTTAAAAATTTTCTGTCTCATATAAGTCTGCACAGCTCAATGGACGTTGTATATTTGTTATTTGCATCCGCTAGCCCCTTATATTATGTTAATTTGTCACAGAGGCCTTCGGTAATCCCAGCATTACTGGCCAGTTACGATGCTAAACCTATAGGGGCGGGTTTGGGTCGTGACACTACTGCTGCTGTTGCAGCACTTAGTTGCTGCTGCTATTGCTGCACTTAGTTTTTTTTTTTTTTTTTTTTTTTGGGTGAATAAGTCTAGCTAGCAGACTGGCTGCCTCCATAACCAAGATCAGAGGCACACACAAAAGAAGCCAATCAATGCTATGTTTTTCCATAGCAGCCACATACACCAATATACAAGAAACCAAGAGTTTGAGAAAATAAAATAAGACCCCAAGCACAACTCGCAAGGGAATAGGTAGAAGCCTTAGAACATGAGCATAAAACCAGTTGGAATTCAACTCCATACTTCCTATCCAATTGTGTAGCACCAACAAAATAAAATAAAAAGACAACTATCAAGCATACTCCATTCATTGAACTGGCGCAGATTGCAACCTAGTTCAAGTTTGCATTCCCCATAACTTTATACTTCCAAGTTTTAGCATGACTTGTTAGGACCACCCACACAGATTCAACCAAATGAAATCAAAGAGTAATAACAATGAGAAAATCCTCCAATGCAACAAACAATTTAGGTCTTCCTTCACTTGACCCACAATGAAAAATCTCTATAATAAGAACCAGCCATAAGTACCTGCAGTAAACAGTTAGAAAGTTTTTGAAACTAGTTCACTCAACCCACAGCTTACAACACTCACTCAATATATAAGGGCACACCATCTCTTAACCCACCATCCCTATATAGAAACCAAATTGGCAACCTGCACAACAACATGTAAGTTAAAAACATTTAAAACAGTAAACCTCACCATATGGCTCACATCACTTGACCCTCTTGTATGTTCTCACCAGCACTCAACCCTCATTTGGTTTCTCCCCAACACTCAACCCTCAAGAAATTACCCTCCACCCTCAAGAAATTACCCTCCACTCAAATTTATAATGGTAGTTGGAAAACCATTAAGCACTTAGTTGTTACTACTGCTGCAGAGCTGTATTGCTGCTATTCTACTACTGCTGTAGAGCAGTTTTTGCTACTGCTGCAAATTACTGCTGCTGCCAGTTGTTGCTGCTGCCAGTCGCTGCCTCTTTTGGTGGGCAAACCACCTAAGTGAGTTAGGCAGCCCACTTTGAGCCCTGGGGCATTTCCTAGCAGTGTTCAAAGCTTGCACCTCTCCTCTTGGATATGAAACATTCAATATAAATGATAGTATTGAATAATGAATGCCTAGATTGTTTAGACCTTGTGGAATTATTATTTTTTTCTTTGTTTTTACTTTGCAACTATTCATAGATCAGATAAATTATTTGTTATAAGATCCTGCATTTTTTTTCTTTCCAAGTTTGCTTAAGGCATTTAATGTTCTATCAAAGAAATTGTGCCTTCTCAATGGCATTCTATTGAGGTTATCAATTGTGTAGCCTCTAGTTTATTGTTTTATATTCTAATTTCTTTGTTGATATAGGTATTCAAAAATACATTTAAAATGGACAAATCTTGGATGTTCAAGGATAGAAGATCAAAAGACTATGAGAACGGAGTTGAACAATTTCTTAATTTTGCTATAATTCATGCAAGTGATCTTCAATCAATACGTTGTCCTTGTAGAGTTTGTGGGAACTTGAGAAGCCAACCTATTCGAGAGATTAGAAATCATCTCTTTTTCAATGGTATTGACCAAAGTTATACCACATGGATATGGCATGGAGAAGCAGTCACCAGTGAGGCATCACCATGTTTAAATGAACAAGATTTTTCCCAGCAACAATTTGACACATCTCCCGTAGACAATGTAGCTGAAACAATAGAAATGGTTCAAGATGCATACGATCATTGCACGGCTGATCCTGAAGTGATTAAGAAATTACTTGAAGATGTGGAAAAACCATTGTATCCGGGTTGCACAAAGTTTACCAAGTTATCTGCATTGGTTAAACTATATAACTTCAAAACTACGAATAACCTATCTCACACTGGGTTTTCAGATCTACTGGCGTTGTTAGGTGATATGCTGCCAATGAACAATGAAATACCATCATCCATGTATGAAGCTGGGAAGACGTTTGCTGCATTGGGAATGGGATATGAGAAAATACATGCATGTCCATATGATTGCATACTCTATAGAAAGGAGTACAAAGATGCAACTTCATGTCCTATATGTGGTACATCAAGATGGAAGTTGAAGAAGAATTCCACTGAAATAAGAAAGGATGTGCCTGCAAAAGTTTTATGGTATTTTCCACCTATCCCAAGGTTTCGAAGGATGTTCCAATTAGCAAAAATAGCGAAGGATTTGACATGGCATGCTCATGAAAGAGATTCTGATGGTACAATGTGTCACTCTGCAGATTCTCCATCATGGAAGTTAATAGACCATAAATGGCCAGATTTCGTTGCAGAGTCAAGAAACCTTCGATTAGCTATTTCTGCAGATGGAATAAATCCACACAGTTCCCTTAGCAGTAGGTATAGTTGTTGGCCAGTTATAATGATTACCTATAATCTTCTACTATGGTTATGTATGAAAAGGAAATTTATGATGTTATCATTGTTAATATCAGGTCCACAACAACCTGGTAATGACATTGATGTTTACTTGGCACCACTAATTGATGATTTGAAAATGTTGTGGGAGGTAGGTGTTGAAGCTTATGACGCTTATAAAGAAGAATACTTCAGGCTGAAGGCTATATTGTTGTGGACAATTAACGACTTTCCAGCATTAGGCAATTTGAGCGGTTGTACTATAAAGGGATATTATGCATGTCCAATTTGTAGTGAAGGAACATGTTCTCACAGATTAAAATATGTAAGAAAAACACATATGCTGGCCACAGAAAATTTCTTCCACGCTACCATCCATATCGGAGGCAAAAAAGGCTTTTAATGGTAAGCAAGAGTTTGGATTAGCTCCAATTCCATTAACTAGGGAGGAGATATTAAATAAGGTTGAAGGGCTTGTAACCATATGGGGAAAAAAAAATAAAAAAGCATTAGATGTTGGTGGGACAAAATGTTGGAAGAAGAAATCATTATTCTTTGATCTTGAATATTGGAAGTACTTATATGTTAGACATAATTTGGATGTCATGCATATTGAGAAGAATGTGTGTGAGAGCCTCATTGGTACGTTACTCAATATTCCAGGAAAAACAAAGGATGGAATTAATTCTCGCCTTGATCTTGTAGAAATGGGTTTGCGTGAAGAATTGACACCACAAATTGGGGAGAAGCGAACATACTTGCCTCCAGCATGTTACACATTGTCTAAGGAGGAGAAAAAAAGAGTATGTACAACATTATTGGAATTGAAGGTTCCAGAAGGATACTCTTCAAATTTGGGAAATCGTGTATCAATGCAAGATTTGAAACTTTATGGTCTAAAATCACATGATTGTCATGTATTGATGCAACAGTTACTACCTATGGCAATACGATTTATGTTACCTAAGCATGTGAGACATGCTATTATCAAGTTATGTTTCTTTTTCAATGCTATTTGTAGCGAAGTGGTGGATGTCGGAAAATTAGATGAGATTCAAAAAGATTTTATGGTCACATTATGTTTGCTTGAAAAGTACTTCCCACCTTCGTTCTTTGATATCATGGTGCATTTGACAGTGCATCTTGTTAGAGAAGTTCGACTTTGTGGACCAGTTCACTTTAGATGGATGTACCAATTTGAGAGGTTCATGAAGATTTTAAAGGGTTATGTTCGTACTCGTAATTGTCCTGAAGGTTGCATTGCTGAAAGTTATATTGTAGAAGACGCTGTTGAGTTTTGCACAGAGTATTTATCTGGAGTGGATGCAATCGGGATTCCTTCTAATAGGAACACGACAGTTGATGATGATATAGAAATTGGAAGGCCTTTATCAAGTGGTTATGTTGTTACTGTTGATCGTAATGAATGGGAGCAAGCACATCATTATGTGTTAGAAAATACAAGTGACATTCAACCATACATTGAGTAAGAATATTTCATGTACATTTTTTTACAATTGTATTCTCACAAGTTAGAGATTTATCTCATAATATATTTCTTTATTCATGATTGGATAGGGAGCATATGGCTTGGTTGAAGCTAAAATATCATCGTCAATCACAAAGTCAAAAATGGTTACAAATTGAGCATAATAAAACATTTATGTATTGGCTTCGTGAAAAGGTATTGGGGTAATTTAACATTTATCTTTTTCTAATACCGAATATTATTAAGAAAAAAATTAGCTAACTATTCAACCATATACAGGTCTTAAAGGAATTAAGTGGCCAAAATAATATCTCAAATAACCTGAAGTGGATAGCACGAGGACCTCGATTGGATGTTATAAAATTCCCTAGCTATATCATCAATGGTTGTCGTTATCACACAAAAGATCGGGATAACTCACGAGTCAGCCAAAACGGTGGAGTTAGTTTAGTGGCAACAACAATGCAAGTGACAGGTTATAAGGATAAGAACCCAGTGTTTACGGATATGAGTTACTATGGAGTTAGTACTGAGATATGGCAACTTGACTATAATATGTTCAAGATTCTGGTATTTAAGTGTGATTGGGTTGACAACACAAAGGGAATTAGAGTGGATGAGTTGGGTTTCACATTAGTTGAGTTAGGGAGGATAGGCCATAAAGACGATCCTTTCATTTTGGCTTCCCAAGCTAAGCAAGTTTTTTATGTACAAGATCAACTTGATTCGAGATGGTCAGTTGTGCTAGAACCTCCTCAAAAACAATATTCTTGTGAAAAGGATGATGAGTTCAATGATTTTTGTATAGAGCATCATGGCTTTACAAAAGTTTTGCCAGAAGTTGAATCATTAGATATGGTTGATGATTCTTTGTCATCTTACGTGCGAGGAGATTGTGAGGGAACTTGGCTCGATAATCCATGATGGAAAAAAAAATGTCTTTGTAAGAATGTATGTCTAAGTGTTGTACTTTCATGTTAAAATGTTTGACTTATATATATTCATTTTCTTCATGTCTTTATATTTAATTGTCTAACTATTTAACTTTTTTTCTTAAATTTCTTTTTATTTTATTCACAGGATGGATACTTCTCATGTCCTGCCTACTGATGGAGAGGATGCATGGTTACCAGCAACAGAACCAAAATCTAATAAAAGAAAAGGCAGAGGTTCGACAACGTTACCAAATGTCATAAAGGATAAGAGTTCTAGTGTACGAAAAGCCATTGACTATAACGAGAATGGTCAATTGATTGGAAACAATTCAATCAAATGTTCAAGCTATCATGGGGTGTTGGCTCGCACAATGGTTCCGATATGCTATAAAGACTGGTTTGAGATGCCAGGTGAACTGAAAGAAAAATTATGGAGTTGTGTGGAGGTATGTAAGACATTTAAACTTGTATTTAAGTGCAATCAAAATTTGAATTTTATAACATTATATTTTTTCACTACTCAGTTAACATACAGAGTGGATGAAAGAAGTAAGAAAAAGGTGTTATCTTCAATTTGTTCAAAATGGAGGACATTCAAGGAAGAACTTACCAAGTACATACGTGAAAACAAGTCCAATCCTGAGATCATATCAAACCCACCAGCAATTTATGGATTCGTTGAACAAAGACATTGGGACTCATTTCTTGAAGGGCGACTATCAGAAGAGTTTGAGGTAAAAATAATCAAACTTTAGTTATTTAAAATGTCAGCATTAAATGCTAGACCCATCAAACTTTGTATAGTTATGTAATAATAGTGGCATGCCCCTTGTAATCTTGTAAATTTTTTATTTTATTTTATGATTTATTCACCCAAAAAAAATATTAAATGCTATACATTTGGATCAACATTGTGTGTACATTTTTAAAGATTTTGAGCCAAGTTCAGAAATGGAGACGACGTCAAAATAAGTATAACCATAGAATCAGTCGAAAGGGCTATGCTCGCTTTCAAGAAGACTATGTAAGTGGTTATAAATTTTATAATTTAATAACAATTTTGATATGATTATTTTGAAAATTTGATATATGTTTGATTGATAGAAACGTATGACCGGATCTACTGAAGATTTGGACAGAATGATTCTATGGAAAAAGGCTCGTCAAAATAAAAATGGAGAATATGATGACAAGACAATTATGGAACAAGCTGTGAGAATTGTAAAATATTTGTGTGTACTGATTGCATTTATTTTATACTACCTCAACTGTTCATCTTTCTTATATAGTAATGTAATATTGTAGGATGAGTTGACCAAACAAAAAAGTGATGGGAGTTTAAAGACTGAAGGATGCAATGACATTCTTATTATGGCATTGGGTACTCCTGAATCTTCTAGTCGAGTAAGGGGTGTAGGAAATTCTGTCACACGTAGCACCTACTTTCACTTGCCTAGACGTGGGAATCAGTCACATTGGGAGAAGAAATGTAATGATCTTGAGGTAGTGGTGGTACAATTGCAAGCTAGGTTTAGTGCAGTGGAACAACAAATACCACATACACCAGAATCTGAACATGTTAGTTCAAATGCCTTGAGAAGTGGTTATGAAGGAAATTTTTAGCGTGATTTTCTCTCAACAGAAAATAAAGTGAGAACTAAGGATGACATTCCACCCCAAGCTCTTACCCAAAAGATTATAAAGGTGTGTAGCATTTAGAACACCTAAAGTTGTTATATTTTCTAATATTGTTAGTGATTTTATTAGTGTTTTTGTTGTTATTTGTGTGTTTGTTATAGGGTAGATGTTCAAACACGTTGAAAAGTGGTGGTAGAGGCAATTTTCAGGATGATTCTATCTTACCAGAAAATAGAGTGAGAAGTAAGGACGACATTCCACCTCAAGATCCTAAACAAAATAAGAGAAAGGTGTGTAGTTTTTATATATTGATGTTATAATTTATTATATCATTAGTGATATTCTTAGAAGTTCCATTGTTAACTTTATGTGCTATGGGGCAAACCGTGTAAACTCGCGGTAGGTTCCATTGAAAATATTGTTGCACATGGCACGGTGTATGAGAGAATTGAACCCAATGAAGCCATTCATACGGTGCCATTAGGAGAATCCAATGTACGTGTGTCTATTGAAGTTGTTATTCAAAAAGATGCCCCTCTTCCTATACCTATCTCAGATGAGATGCTTATTGTTGGAGAAGCAGTGGGATTTTTTGTTGCTTGGCCCAAAAATCTTGTATTGGTCGGTGATGAGGTAAAATATTCAAACTTAGAAACTTTATTACACTTTCTTAAAATTAAAGTTGACTTATATTTGTTTATTTTGAAAATTTTAAACTTAGGGAGTTTTAATTAATGTTGAATGTGGAAAATATCAAGAGTCCATACAATCTTTTGTTTCATTAGTCGAGCATATCAAGTATGATGAAGCCAAAGACATTCCACTAGAGAAAGACATATTTGGGGTGGAGATCGATATCCAACTTCAAAAAGTAGACATGGAGTACATATGTCATGTAAAAGAATTATCTGTTACATGTATCATGTTGTACATAAGGTAAGGAAAATTTGCTACATCAATAGCTATTTCTGCAGATTTTATGAATTACGAATTTAATTAACATTTGTTTCTTTTATTAGTCATCTCCATCAAGTGTTGAAGGTTTCCAATTGGAGGAAACAATTTGTATTTGTTAACCCTTGTATCATTAGTGGAAAAACTATGGATGGGGAGAAATCAAAATCAATGTTGCTTGCAAGAAGATTAGAGGAGGCTATGCTAGAGCAATTGATTTTAATTCGTTATAATATTGGGAAATTGTCTAAAACTATTTATTTCATGTGTTCAAATGATAATAAACTTATTAAGCTCATACTTGTGACTTGTTCAATTGTAGGTACCATTGGATATTGTTAGTCATTGATCTAACATTGATGATTGTGTACTTGCTTGATCCGATTAATTCTAAAATAAACACAAGCCTTGAAATTGTAATAAACACGTAAGTTTGGCTAGTTCGTACATTTTTAAGCAATTTGAGTTTGCCTAAAAATATTTTGACTTTTGAAATTTCTTTCATAAAGTGCTTTGAAAATTTATGAAACTACCCAAAAGAGGAGGAGGACCAATCCAGTTTGGAAAGTAGTTCAGGTAATCAATATTATTTTCTCTAATTTTATCATACTTATATTTATGCTAATGGTTGTTCAGCTTGATCATAACACTTTATATGTAGTTTCTAATAATAATGAAAATGCTTTCATGTAGTCCCCGCAACAACCTACAAATATAGAATGTGGGTTTTATGTAATGAGGTATATAAAAGACCTCATTAGAGATCAAAGTCTAAGAAAACAAAATGTGAGATAAATTCTAAACTTTTATTACTATTATATTCATGATACTTGTACATCTTCTTCATGATCTAATTGTTTCTAAATAACCTTTTGTAGTACAATGGAAAAAAGACTTACACAGAAACCGAACTTCATGAAGTGTGAGTTGAATGGATTAATTTCGTACTAAAGAATATGAGTTGAAATCCAACATGTAAGTATGATATAACTTATGTTCTTTAAATTGCTAATTAACAATTTTTTTAGTTGGTAAGGAATATATAATCACTTCAAGAACATAACAAATTTCATAAAATGTGTAAATTTTACTTCATACAAAAGCATTTGTACAATGGAAGATAGTAAACTCAAGTACATCTTAGGAAAACTCACAACCTTCAGAAAATGTCACTCTTACACTCAAGAGTTTGAGATTGCTTCACACTAGATCAGTCTTGTATATCACTCTTGTATTGCATGATACCCAATATAATGAATATAAGGATGAACCTAATTCGAAATATGATAAATAAATATTTTGTAATTTTTTTATTTTGCCTTTGGCATCATTTGATTTTCACTAATAGCAATTAGAAATAGACAAAGTTGGGTAGGTAATAGGTTACAAGCCAAATGTTGACTACCCTAGATACATTGTTCTCAATAAGAGTACAAAGTCAATTTAGAGTTATCTTTAAATATAGCTTCTAATTTGTGATTCTAAATTTGAAATAATCTGAGATGGTAGCTTGAGACTCTCCATGAAAAGTTATTTATTGAGTGATGGTAAGCGTATATTTATTCTTGCATAAGTAAACTATGTACATATTATGGAACAGCTAAAATCAACTCGATTTATTGGGTGCTATGATCATAAATCTCCAATTTCTTTGGTTTGGAAGGCTAAGTTACAAAACAGGCTTTTGAACATCACTGTTTTCAGAAATTATATGTTCACCATGATGAATAAATAATTTTTTTTTTTAATGATTTTTCAAATATCATATGGTGGTTTCTATGTTTTTTGAAGATAGCATGTCCTCAAACATTTAATAGAAATTATATCTTCAGTGTTTATTGTTATCTTGTTTGAAAAGTGTGATTAGCGTTATGACGGTTATCCATTTTATTTTTTATTTTTTGATTAGCAAAAGAAAATTTTATTGATGAAAAGACCATGAAAAGCACAACACATGATACAACAAAAAAAAAAGTACATATTGCATCATAGCAAAACCCTTTCATCTTAACTAGGTTAGCATGAAAGGCAAGCCCAATCAGACGCACTTTGCTATGATGCAATATGCACTTCTCTCTTTTCTATGACTATTATACATGATAGTGTATTCACGACTTTGCTTTGTGTATGGACAAATTACCATGAGTTAATTCTGGTTAAGTTGAAAACAAATTTGGGTCATGGTAGTTATATAACTATTCTAGACTTTCCCTCCTTTAAACTTGTTCTCTTTTGTGCTCTTTTCTTCTTTTCTCTTTCATCATTTCATCTCTTTCTTCTCTTTCTATCCACTCTCTACTTATATTTTTTCTTATCTGAAAACAGATACACCAGCACATAATTGTTAAAATCTTGGTGGAATTGCTCAATACTCAAATACTGGAACTGTGGGGGATTGTTAATTTGTTTAGTCTTTTGGAGTTGACCCATCTTGACTTGGTATATTAATTGCGTTTCTTTCTCTACCTTGATTTGAGCTTTAATTTTTGTTGGGATTTAGTTTAGTTTACTCTCTCTGTTGATGTGTTGCTATAATAATTTTTTGACAAAATCTTTTCAGGGCTATGATTTACTAATATGTGTTTATATATACTGTTCAATCATGCTCCGTATGTATGTGTCATATTTATATATGGTAATACAAACATTTTATACTAGTAATAATCAAATTCGTTATTTCTTTCTATTGATGCAGGATGAAGAGTCAGTGTGATGAGAAAATGTTTGATTTTGTCTTTTGTAAGACAAGAACAGTCTCTACAAAAATAGTACGTTTTTTCATATGCTTCTAGCGGTTTCTAAATTAATTTGTTTTTTTTTTATTTTTCAGGTCAGAAATTTCTTAGAGAGATGCAAAATATGGTCAAAGAATTCAAAAACTTAGTTTTTTCAAGTTTTATTTTTTATTTTTTAATATATGTAATCATAGTTAAAAACTTTTTATTAATTTCTTTGTACATACTTTTGAACATTTAACTTTCATTTATGAAATATATGACGTTATTCCATTCAATATATGGTTGCGATTCAAAATATAGTATATAGTGTGTGTTATATTCTTCAAATGCGAGTACAAAAATAATATTGATTATTCTTCAAATATGTCGAATTCTTTTTTTTTAATCATAGGTTTTATTAGTTATTAATCACACTTAAAAGATGTGATCTAAATGTTACTAATCACACTATCTAAATATTTTTAATCACACTTAAAAGATGTGATCTAAATATTTTTAATCACACTTAAAAGGTGTGATTTAAATATTTTTAATCATAGTTAAAAGATGATTTAAATGTTTTTAATCACACTTAAAAGGTGTGATCTAAATATTTTTAAATGTTTTTAATCACACTTAAAAGGTGTGATCTAAATATTTTTAATCACACTTAAAAGGTGTGATCGAAATTTTTTTAATCACACTTAAAAGGTGTGATCTAAATGTTTTTAATCACACTTAAAAGGTGTGATCTAAATATTTTTAATCACACTTAAAAGGTGCGATGAAAGCATTTTTTAATGACACTTAAAAAGTGTGATTAAAAATGACCCCTTTTAATCACACTCCCAAATACCACACTTTAATAAAACTTAGAAGGTGTGATTAAATAACATACATCACACAAAAAAAGCGTGATCTTTATCTGTATTTGTAATAGTGAACCCTTGGGTACGGGAAGCGGGTCGTAACAATGTCGCCAAATTTTCAAAGCAAATATCACAGCTACTAATTCAAGTTCATGGGTTGGATAGTTCTTTTCATGATGGCGAAGTTGTCGAGAAGCATAAGCAATCACTTTTCCCTTTTGCATCAACACACACCCCAAGCCTTTGTAGGAAGCATCACTATAAATTTGAAACCCATCAGTACCATGAGGCAAAGTCAAAATTGGTGCAGTTACTAACCTAGTCTTTAACTTTTGGAAGGCTCTCTCTTTGATCAGTCCAATCGAATGGTGTAGTTTTTTGTGTCAATTGAGTGAGTGGCAAAGCAAGTTTGGAAAAATCTTTCACAAATTTACGATAATCGCTGCAAGTCCCAGAAAACTTTGAACTTCTGATACATTTATCGGTCTAGGCCAATCCACAATAGCTTCAATTTTCTATGGGTCAACGGAGATACCATCCTTGTTGATTACATGCCTAAAAAATGCCACATTGTCAAGCCAAAATTCACATTTGGAAAATTTTGCATATAACTTCTTTTCCCTTAGGGTCTGTAAAGCAATTCTCATATGATTTTCATATTCTTCCCTACTTTTAGAATAAATCAATATATCATCTATGAATACAACAATAAACTCATCAAGGAATTGTTTGAACATTCTATTCATAAAGTCCATGAATGTCGTAGGTGCATTAGTTACCCCAAATGGCATGACTAAGAATTCATAATGTTCGTATCTAGTTCGGAAAACGGTCTTCTCAATGTCTTCTGCTTTCACCTTTAGCTGGTGATATCTGGATCTAAGATCTATCTTAGAGAACACTTATGCCCCCTGAAGTTGGCCAAATAGGTCATCTATTCGGAGTAGTGGGTACTTGTTCTTGATAGTTACTTTGTTCAACTCACGGTAGTCAATACATAGCCTCAAACATCCGTTTTTCTTTTTAACAAATAACACTGGAACACCCCAAGTGAAGTGCTTGAGTTAATAAACTTCTTGTCTAACAGTTCCTGAAGTTAAGTTTTCAATTCTTTTAATTTAGAGGTGGACATTCTGTATGGGGTTTTAGAAATTGGTTGTGTCCCAGGTACTACATCAATGGTGAACTCAATTTCCCTATCAATTAACTCCCCAGCTAGGTCAGTAGGAAATACATCAGAAAATTCACAGGCCACGGGAATATTTTCCACACTAACACTAACACTGTCTATAGCGACCCCGGTCTTTTCCCATTTGATTATTGTATCTGGACTTATGTTCCGTGGATTCCGTTGTCATATTATTGTTGTTGTCATCCTTTAACGTCATTGTTTGAGTCTTAGGGTGTGTTAGACTTGTTTCGAGTGGGTGGTTTGAGTCTGGGATCAAACCCCAGATTTTTGAAGTTTCGGCCGTTCCGCTCGAGCGGACCTTCTTGCGCTCGAGCGGAGATTGCACACTTCCAGTATTTTTGAACCCTGCAAAACTTCTGCAGGCGTGATATCTACGCTCGAGCGGGATTTCTGAGCTCGAGCTGGTTGAGCTCGAGCGGTATTGTTTACGCTCGAGCGGGTAGTGTGTTCTTCGCGTGGGTTCTGGAATGAGGGAATCTACGCTCGAGCGGTTATCATTGCGCTCGAGCGGACCTTGTTTTTGTTCTTTACGCTCGAGCGGTGTGTTGTACGCTCGAGCGGGCCTGTCAAGTTTAAATACGCAGCAGCGTGTTTCAGATCAGTTTTTCAGCCCCTTTCAGTTTATAAAACCCTAGGTTACGAGTTTTCTCTCTCCCAACTCATCTTCTCTCCTAGGTTTCATCTATTTAGAGTGAGTATCTAACCTAGTTCCTTCATTAAAAAGGTAGAGTGGGTCGAGGGCTTCCATTTGATCTGAACGGTTGTTGATTTGGAGCACTTTGGAGTTTGGGCTATCATCTCCGTCTTCTTCTTTTCGGGTTCTTGCTTCGAGGTAGGGATTTCCTACTCCATTTATACGCTTTAATCCTAAGTGTTGGTATTTTGGTATGTGGGGGTAGTTTGGTAATTTTGGGAGAAACCTTAGGGTTTTGGCTTAGATTAATTTGTATAATTAATTTAAGGGAAAAATGTGGAATTGGGTTTAATTCATGAGATTGGGGAATTTAGTGGTTTAATGATGTAATTGGTTAGTTTAAATACTTACCTTTGAGAATGATGAAATTTCATTGTATTGTTATATTTATTTCTTGTTTAGAAATAATTATTTTGGGCTATCGGTGGAGGATAGCCATTGATTGTTGTAGACCTTGCATGCGGCTTAGGTATAACTGAAATTGAGTCATTTATTTGACTGTTGAGTTAATACGGAATATTACTTGTATTGATTATGTGTTGTATATGGCAATTGTGTGTTTCATTGCATATGCATGTTGTTTGGAGAAGATAGGGGATGAACTCCACGGTTTAGGGGAAGATAGGGGATGTACCTCTAAACCGGATTTGTTGGGAGGAGATAGGGGATGGACTCCAGTAGCATCACTCATATGTGTGCTTATTGATGATAGCAATATTGCTATTTGTTGTTGATATGATACATCACCACCATGTGTATCAGTTGGGAAGTATGGAAGTGGATTTGATTGAGATTGTTATAACACCAGCCTGTGTGTTTATTTTGTTATAAGAAAGGTTTAACCTGATTTGTTATCCTTGTTGAGTTGTTTGGCCAGGTTCTGAGCCATGTCTGTATAAATGGAAAGTGTATTGTGTCATAGACGATACGTCATAGACAACGTAGACATTAGTGTCATGAAACTGGAAATTGATTATCTTGTGTTAACTACGTATCGAATGCTAATGCTTTAGTTAATTCTTATGCTTGGTTTAGTATTTTTCTACTGGGCTGTGGCTCACCCTATATGGGAACTTCATTTTCAGGTTCAGGTGGTTCACTACCTCCAAGGACTTAGCTTGTGAGGATTTGGACTCGAAGACTTACTTTATTTTATTTGTTTTATTTGAATAACTTGTAAACTTTCAAGCCTAGGGCTTTATTTGTTTTTGAGTTAGAACTCATGGAATTGTGTCCAAGTGTTGGCTTGGCAAGATGTAAGCCCATAGGGCATTTATTATGATGTTTTTATTTTACGATACTCTGATGAATGAAATAAGATACTTTATTTCCTTATAATTCCGCATGTTAATATTATGTATTATGGGTTTATTTTCAAGGGCGTTACAACTTGGTATCAGAGCGTACCGGGTTCGAATACTTTGGGTACGTGGGAAGTGATTAGAATCACAATGGGTTCGTCTCGCTTGATAGAGACTTAGTGTAATGTTATATGCTTATGTGATAACATGTTTATGTGACTATGTGGGTATGGAATGTAGTTTCTAGAATGTTGACTGGACCCTTGAGTCTCTGAAAGTCTTGTTGGAAAGGCACTTGATCAATGTTGTTTCCAACCGGAACTTTAGTGGCGCCTCGGGACTATCATTATCCAGGAATGAAATTCGTAGGTGCTTATGTGATTATGTGCTTACGTGGTGTGATTTATTGTTGTCCAATGTATTAGGACGTGAGTGTTATAATTTTGGCACATTATTTAGAGTGCTAACGTCTTTATTTCCTTTATTAGGATGTCAGGACGAGGACGAGGTCGTGGTAGGCGTGGTAGGCAGGCCAGGCAGGAAGTGCCTATACCGGAGGAAATTCCGGCAGTTCAGGAGGGTGTTGGCCAGGCCAATGTGGCCGAGCCAGTAGGACAGCAGTTTATGGGCGCTTTGGCCCAAGGGATAGCAGGGGCATTTCAGGCGTCAGTTGACATTCTGAGGGCTGCGAACCCAGCCCAGGCTGTTGTTGCTGCAGATACAGGACCTTCTTTTCTGAAGAGGGAATTCTTCCGGTCTCACCCGGACGAATTTTTAGGTGATCCTAGCAAGCCGCTTAAGGCAGACGAATGGCTCGAACAGACAACGAAAACGTTTGAGATGCTAGGCATCGAAGACGAGGCACTGAAGGTGACCTTGGCATCCTTCCAGCTGAAGGGGGATGCGGGTCAGTGGTGGAAGTTCATCAAGGGTCGTATTGGGAGTACCTGGAAGGCTTTTGTTGATGCTTTTCAGGAGAAGTACTTGTCTCCAGCTGTTCAAGAGAAGTTGAGAGATCAGTTCCGCCATCTTGAGCAGAACAGTTTATCAGTGGCCGAGTTTGAGGCTGCATTCACTAGTTTGTCCAGGTTTGCACCTGAGTTGGTGGCGACTGAGGAACGCCGTTGCATTGAGTTTGAGAAGAAGTTGAGGCGTGGCCTCATGCTGAGAGTTGTTGGGTCTATGATTCGGGATTTTGGGCGTTTGGTTGATGCAGCAGCCCATACTGAGATTATGATGCAGGAAGAGGGGGAAAAGCAGAAAGGCTCCAAGAGGAGTCAGGATGGCCAGAGTGATGGCAGGAGGCAGAGAGGGTTCACTCCTCAGCAGCCTCAGAGTAGTTTTTCTAGATCCACTTTTCCAGTGCCGAGTGCTAGTTCTGGGAAGGGCAGTCAGGGAGACATTACCTGTTTCAAGTGTGGCCAGCTGGGTCACAAGTCTCCAGTTTGTCCTCAGAGGGGAGGAGTTCAGAGAGCAGCATCTTCTTCGGCTCGATCTCAGAGCCAGAGTCAGGGCAGAGGCCCACTCTCTTGTTTTCAGTGCGGTCAGCCGGGGCACCTGAAGAGGTTTTGCCCGCAGTTGAGTGGCACACCTGGTGCATCGGGTTTGAGGCAGACTCAGAGTAGTCAGCCAACTCAGTCCGTTCAGGCCTCGAGGGCCAATCAGGGGGCTTCATCATCCCAGTCTGTGCAGCAATCTTATGCTCCGAGGGGTGAGCAGGTTGATCAGAGGTCGTCTGGGCGTGTGTATGCTGTTACTGCACAGGATCTTGTACCGGCCCCGTCGGTTGTGAGAGGTACCTTCTTGTTTTGCAATTCAGTTGCTAGTGTTTTGATTGATACGGGTGCATCTCATTCCTTTGTGTCTGCTGCATTTGCATCTATTTTGGAGTTGGAGTTAGCATCTCCTATTTGTGTAGTGTCACCTCTTGGGGGTGAATTGATCTTGAAACAAGGTGTTAGGGGTTGTGATATAGAGGTCGATGATCATAGAATCCCTTTTTCCTTTGTGGTTATGCCCATGAAGGGCTTCGATGTTATTTTGGGTATGGACTGGTTATCGTCATACCGGGCATTTATTGATTGCTACCGTCAGAGGGTCACTTGTTGTACAGTTAGCGGAGAACGTTTTCATTTTCTGGGGGACCGGGTTGGTAGTATGTTACCACCGGGGTATGATCCGCGAGGGCGGAGTGAGTTGAGTGGTCTACTTGCTAGCCTTGAGAGTAGTGAGTGTGATGAGACTCAGACTGTGTTGCCGAGAGTGGTATGTGAGTACTCGGACGTGTTTCCCGAGGATCTTGTTAGTTTGCCACCTCATCGAGAGATTGAGTTCTCTATTGATCTAGTGCCCGGCACAACGCCGATTTCTATGGCACCTTACCGTTTTGCCCCAACCGAGTTAGTTGAGTTGAAAGTTCAGCTCCAGGAGTTGCTAGATAAGGGCTATATTCGTCCTAGTGTTTCGCCGTGGGGAGCACCGGCCCTCTTTGCTAAGAAGAAAGGTGGTGCGTTGAGACTGTGTATTGATTATCGGAAATTGAATCGGGCTACGGTTAAGAATAAGTACCCTATGCCTCGTATAGATGATCTGTTTGACCAGTTGAAGGGTTCCCGTTGTTTCTCTAAAATAGACTTGAGATCGGGTTACCACCAGTTGAGAGTCAGGGAGGAGGATATTCCGAAGACGGCATTCCGTACGCGGTATGGCCACTATGAGTTCCTGGTGATGCCGTTTGGGCTCACCAATGCACCGGCAGTGTTTATGGATTTGATGAACCGGATCTTCCGGGAATTCTTAGATCGTTTTGTGGTCGTCTTTGTGGACGACATTCTTATCTACTCATCTTCAGAAGAGGAGCACGAGGAGCACTTGAGAGTAGTGCTGGAGTTACTTAGAGCCCATAAGCTTTATGCTAAGTTTAGGAAGTGTGAGTTCTGGCTAAAAGAGGTGAAGTTCTTAGGCCATGTAGTTTCTGGGGAAGGGGTGTCTGTTGATACGTCCAAGACAGAGGCAGTGCAAGATTGGGCGCAGCCTAAGAGTGTGTTTGAGATCCGCAGTTTTCTGGGATTAGCTGGGTATTACCGTCGGTTTGTGAGAGATTTCTCCAGGTTAGCTTCACCTTTGACTAGACTGACTCGGAAGGGAGTCAATTTTGTTTGGAGTGAGACTTGTGAAAAGTCGTTTCAGGAGCTGAAGGTTAGATTGACCACCGCTCCGGTCTTGATTATTCCGGAGAGAGGGTTGGGTTATGCAGTCTATTGTGACGCCTCACGAGAGGGTCTGGGTTGTGTGTTGATGCAAGAGGGGAAAGTGGTTGCCTATGGCTCACGTCAGTTGAAAATTCATGAGAAGAATTACCCTACGCATGATTTAGAATTAGCAGCTGTGATTTTTGCCTTGAAGATTTGGAGACATTATCTGTATGGTGAGAAATTTGAGGTATTCTCCGATCATAAGAGTCTGAAATATCTGTTTACACAGAAAGACTTGAATTTGAGGCAGAGGAGGTGGATGGAATTTATTGAGGATTATGACTTCGAGTTGCACTATCATCCGGGGAAGGCCAATGTTGTGGCCGATGCCCTTAGCAGGAAATCTGTTGGTGACATAGCTAGTATAGCCATCCGAGAGTGGGAGATGTTGAGTGTACTTGGGGAGTTTGATTTGCTTTTGGGTGAATCCGTTGAGGCTGCGGCCTTGTTTTCTGTTGTTGCACAGCCTACACTTGTGACTCGAGTGTTAGAAGCTCAGAGGGGTGATCTTGAGGTACAATCGCTCCGAGAAAAGATTTCCAGTGGGAAGGTTGAGAAGGGTTTGACGGTGTATCCCGACCTAAGTGTGAGATACCGAGACCGTTTGTTTGTGCCGGAGTCTTGCCGAGAGGAGGTACTTCGAGAGTTTCATCATTCGCGTCTTGCGGTGCATCCGGGAGGCACTAAAATGTATCGGGATTTGGGTCGCCAATTTTGGTGGCGAGGTATGAAGAGAGATGTGGCAGCTTTCGTGTCTAAGTGCCTTACTTGTCAGCAAGTGAAGGCCGAGCATCAGAGGCCAGCGGGTTTGTTGCAACCCTTGCCTATTGCCGAGTGGAAGTGGGAGCATGTCACTATGGACTTCGTTGTAGGTCTTCCGAGGACTCAGCGGGGTAGCGATGCTATTTGGGTGGTTGTAGACCGGTTGACTAAGTCGGCGCACTTCATTCCTATGCGCGTTAGAGATTCAGTAGATCATCTTGCCGATTTGTACATTCGGGACATAGTGAGGTTGCACGGGGTCCCAGTGACGATCGTCTCAGATAGAGATCCTCGTTTTACTGCTAGGTTGTGGCAGAGTTTGCAGAGTGCCTTGGGTACTAAGTTGACCTTTAGTACAGCTTATCATCCTCAGACTGACGGGCAGTCCGAGCGTACTATTCAGATCCTCGAGGATATGCTTCGGGGTTGTGTCCTTGATTTCAGTGGGACGTGGGAGAGGCACTTACCATTGGTAGAGTTCGCCTACAACAACAGTTTTCAGTCTAGTATCGGTATGGCACCGTTTGAGGCCTTGTATGGCCGACCGTGTAGGTCTCCAGTTTGTTGGGCCGAGGTGGGTGATGCACCTTTGTTGGGTCCGGAGTTAGTGAGGGAAACGACGGAGAAAGTTGAACTTATCCGTAAGAGGCTTGTTACAGCACAGAGTCGTCAGAAATCTTATGCCGACCGTAGGAAGAGACCTTTGGTGTTTGCGGTAGGTGATCATGTCTTTCTGAAGATATCACCTAGGCGAGGTTTGATGAGGTTTGGGAAGAGTGGGAAGTTGTCCCCTCGATTTATTGGTCCTTTTGAGATCCTTGAGAGGATTGGTGAGGCTGCCTATCGTTTAGCTTTGCCACCGCAGTTGTCCGGAGTTCATGACGTGTTTCATGTTAGTATGCTTCGGAAGTATGAGCCGGATCCATCACATGTGTTGGATTGGACCGACTTAGTTGTTGACGAGGATATTTCGTATGAGGAGAGACCGATTCGAGTCTTGGATAGGCGGGATCAAGTCCTGCGTGGCAAGACCATCCCTTTAGTAAAGGTTTTGTGGAAGCATCACGGAGTGGAGGAGGCCACTTGGGAACGTGAGTTGGAAGTTCGCGGGAAATATCCGGACTTGTTTGTGGATTTGTAATCTTGTATTTAGATTTTATAGTATTGTTGAACTTGAGAATTTTATATATGTCTTAAGTTGGAAAACATTGAGAATGTTTTGGATTTAATGTTAGCATTTTGAACTTGCCTTTCTTAGAAGTGGAATATAACATTTATACATGGAATGTGTTGTTTATATCATGAGATTGAATATGATATGGAAATTGTTAACATTGAAAGGAATAATGCATAATAATGATGCAGGTTGAAATATATGTTGATTTATACATATTGTGGGATGCCTCTTGATAAGAGATGAAGTGACCGGGATTGAGTCAAGTTATTGTTCATTGTTTTATAATATCATTGGGAATCAAGGAAACGTGTTTTTGAAAACTTATGCTTAATTTCGGGGACGAAATTCTTTTAAGGGGGGGAGGTTATAGCGACCCCGGTCTTTTCCCATTTGATTATTGTATCTGGACTTATGTTCCGTGGATTCCGTTGTCATATTATTGTTGTTGTCATCCTTTAACGTCATTGTTTGAGTCTTAGGGTGTGTTAGACTTGTTTCGAGTGGGTGGTTTGAGTCTAGGATCAAACCCCAGATTTTTGAAGTTTCGGCCGTTCCGCTCGAGCGGACCTTCTTGCGCTCGAGCGGAGATTGCACACTTCCAGTATTTTTGAACCCTGCAAAACTTCTGCAGGCGTGATATCTACGCTCGAGCGGGATTTCTGAGCTCGAGCTGGTTGAGCTCGAGCGGTATTGTTTACGCTCGAGCGGGTAGTGTGTTCTTCGCGTGGGTTCTGGAATGAGGGAATCTACGCTCGAGCGGTTATCATTGCGCTCGAGCGGACCTTGTTTTTGTTCTTTACGCTCGAGCGGTGTGTTGTACGCTCGAGCGGGCCTGTCAAGTTTAAATACGCAGCAGCGTGTTTCAGATCAGTTTTTCAGCCCCTTTCAGTTTATAAAACCCTAGGTTACGAGTTTTCTCTCTCCCAACTCATCTTCTCTCCTAGGTTTCATCTATTTAGAGTGAGTATCTAACCTAGTTCCTTCATTAAAAAGGTAGAGTGGGTCGAGGGCTTCCATTTGATCTGAACGGTTGTTGATTTGGAGCACTTTGGAGTTTGGGCTATCATCTCCGTCTTCTTCTTTTCGGGTTCTTGCTTCGAGGTAGGGATTTCCTACTCCATTTATACGTTTTAATCCTAAGTGTTGGTATTTTGGTATGTGGGGGTAGTTTGGTAATTTTGGGAGAAACCTTAGGGTTTTGGCTTAGATTAATTTGTATAATTAATTTAAGGGAAAAATGTGGAATTGGGTTTAATTCATGAGATTGGGGAATTTAGTGGTTTAATGATGTAATTGGTTAGTTTAAATACTTATCTTTGAGAATGATGAAATTTCATTGTATTGTTATATTTATTTCTTGTTTAGAAATAATTGTTTTGGGCTATCGGTGGAGGATAGCCATTGATTGTTGTAGACCTTGCATGCGGCTTAGGTATAACTGAAATTGAGTCATTTATTTGACTGTTGAGTTAATACGGAATATTACTTGTATTGATTATGTGTTGTATATGGCAATTGTGTGTTTCATTGCATATGCATGTTGTTTGGAGAAGATAGGGGATGAACTCCACGGTTTAGGGGAAGATAGGGGATGTACCTCTAAACCGGATTTGTTGGGAGGAGATAGGGGATGGACTCCAGTAGCATCACTCATATGTGTGCTTATTGATGATAGCAATATTGCTATTTGTTGTTGATATGATACATCACCACCATGTGTATCAGTTGGGAAGTATGGAAGTGGATTTGATTGAGATTGTTATAACACCAGCCTGTGTGTTTATTTTGTTATAAGAAAGGTTTAACCTGATTTGTTATCCTTGTTGAGTTGTTTGGCCAGGTTCTGAGCCATGTCTGTATAAATGGAAAGTGTATTGTGTCATAGACGATACGTCATAGACAACGTAGACATTAGTGTCATGAAACTGGAAATTGATTATCTTGTGTTAACTACGTATCGAATGCTAATGCTTTAGTTAATTCTTATGCTTGGTTTAGTATTTTTCTACTGGGCTGTGGCTCACCCTATATGGGAACTTCATTTTCAGGTTCAGGTGGTTCACTACCTCCAAGGACTTAGCTTGTGAGGATTTGGACTCGAAGACTTACTTTATTTTATTTGTTTTATTTGAATAACTTGTAAACTTTCAAGCCTAGGGCTTTATTTGTTTTTGAGTTAGAACTCATGGAATTGTGTCCAAGTGTTGGCTTGGCAAGATGTAAGCCCATAGGGCATTTATTATGATGTTTTTATTTTACGATACTCTGATGAATGAAATAAGATACTTTATTTCCTTATAATTCCGCATGTTAATATTATGTATTATGGGTTTATTTTCGAGGGCGTTACACTATCCGATGACACGGTCAACACACAACACAAGTAGTCCCGACAACCTTTTCTCAATAATTTCCTGGCTTTCATAAATGAAATCAAGTATGGTGGAGGAATTACCCTATTTCCAGTAAAAACAAATTCAGGTATACCAGGTGGTCTAAACACAACAGATTTACTCGCACAGTCAATGCTGGCACAGTATTTAGTCAATCAATCTATACCTAAAATACAATCAAAATGATCAATGCTCAAGGACAACAAATCAACATACAATGTCATATCACCAATCATAATATCACATGCTGGGTAAACATAAGCACATATCATAGAACCCCCAGACGGTGTAGATACAGATAGTAAATAGTTCATAGGTTCTAACAGTCTAGTTAATTTCCGAGAAAAAGCATGCGATACGAATGAATGTGTGGAACCAGAATCAATCAGCACATAGGCATTCTGAGTACAGATAAAGATTATACTTGACACCACTGACTCAGTATTCTGTATATCCCCAGGTACTAATACAAAAACCTGGCATTGTCTTAAAGTTTCTCTCCCAGTATTGGCTCTCACATTCGTTTTTGGTGCAGGAGCAGATCCAATTGAACTTGCTGCAGGACGGGTAGTCGTGTCGAGTCTCATCGGGTAATCTCTAATCATGTGGCCTATCTTGGCGCATCGAAAACAAGCACTAGATGCAAGGTGACACATGCCCCTATGCTTCCTTCCACATTTTGGACAAACTGGCATAGACTTACTGCTTTGGCTTGAGCTACTTAACGATCCAGTATTTTGCTTCTTCGGAAATGATTAGCCTTTCTTGAAATTGAATCTGGCCCTTTTACCTCTCCATTCAATTGTTGGAGTTGTAGCTTGTTTTTTTGCCGCTAGAATGGCCTCTACTATCAACGCTCTATCAAGTACTTCCACATATGTAGGTAATTTCAGTACACTTACTCAGTCAAACACTTCTAAATCTAATCCCCCTTCAAATTTCCAAGCCTTTTTGTAATCTGTGTTAACCATATGAGGAGCAAATCTAGCCAACTTGGTGAACTTAGCCTCATACTCAGCTACGAACATCTGCCCTTGCTTAAGTACTTGGAATTCAGAAACTTTTTGGTCTCTAAAGCATTGGGGAAAATACTTGTTGTAGAAAATCTCATTAAACTGAGTCCACGTCATATTTCCATTATTAGTTGGGATTAGTAACCACCATCTCCGAGCTTCGTCTTTTAACGTGTAGGTAGCCAAAAGAACTTTTGTGTTTTGGAGCTAGGAAACACTTCAATTCAAAGGACCCTGCTGTATCATCACTTCTTGTATTTTCCATTGCTATAAGGAAACAACAGAACAATAAACATAGGCAAATAGTTCTTTTCACAGTGTTCGGAGCAGCCACTCCCAGTTCATTCGTTTCAATTTTATGTGTTCATGTTCAGATGTAGTTTTCTCGTGTACAGAAATTAATACGTACTTACATATGCAGATGGAATGCCTCTAACTCTTACTAGGACATCCTATAACTCATATAGACTCATGTGTGCGGTAAAACGTGTGTTCTAATACCACTCTGTCACGACCCAAACTCGCCTCTATAGGTTTAGCGTTGTAACCGGCCAGTAATCATTGGATTACCAAAGGCATATAATAAGAGGCTGTAGAAGCAAATATAGAAAATATACATTGTCTATATTGCTGTGTTAACGTATATGAGACAGAAATCTTCAAAACAAACTTATATATATATGTGACGTCATAAATACATTAGTCTTACATCACCTATTTACACAGATAAAACCAAAAGGGAACTTAGCCCAATGTACAGATAAGCAAAACAAAACAAAAACATCTGTAGCAAGGTTATAAAACTAGACATCTCAAAAGGGAACCTCCCCGGGAGGCATAGTGGCTGGCTGACCAAAAACTCCAGGCAGCAGCTTAGGCCTGGTCACACGCCTGCTCACCTACATACATAATATAAATAGTGAGCAAAAACCTAGTGAATAACAACAGAGTAAAATGTTTAAATGAATGATGTCCATGACAGAATCGAAAATTAGAGTTCATATAAGAAAACAGAGTTATATCTTGTTCAAACTATATACAGAATCAGAGTTTATGCTTCATCATACGTGGCACATCCAATAGCATTATCATGCTTGTCAATTCTCTAAGGAACCTCTGGTACCGGGAACTTGTAATATACTTGAGCCACTGTATTATTACCACCGGGCAAGGGCCATGAGACCACGGTATTGTTACCCCCAAGCAAGGGCCTTGTGCTTGTAGACCACGGTATTATTACTCCAAGGCAAGAGCCTTGTGGTAAGGATGCCACGAATACTTGTCAAAAGTTGGATATTCATTCATTGATACAGAACATAGCATTTCAGAAAGCATATCATTTCTTGTCATATTGTATAGGAAAATACTTAAACGTGAACATAGCTTTACAAAGTTATTACTCACAGATGGCTCCACTTGCAAAATAGACAAATCAGATAACTTGTGGTGCGTGACCTACACACACATAGCAGGAACACATAATGAAACACGCACTCGGTTGGTACTTCACTTCTTTTGTTTCATTCTTAGTGTGTTTCTAAGTCTTAACCTCTTATTGAGTTTTAATCATGGCCTAGGAATGCCTAGGATGCAATGTGGATGCCAAGATGCACTTTGGAACTCTTAACAAAATTTACTGAAAACAAGGGTCCCGCTCGAGGGCAACTTATTTCGCTCGAGTGGACATGCAAACATGTGAGGGGCCGCTCGAGTGTAACTTCCCTCGCTCGAGCGGTTTGTAAACTCTGAAAAAGTACTAGTTGTGTGAAATTTCTGCTCGAGCGTGTGACTGATGTCTTTGCTCGAGCGCAACTCTTGTCGCTCGAGCGGTCTGCAAAATATGCAAACTTCTGGGAGCTTACATTTCACGCTCAAGCTCGAGTGAACTTCTGGTCGCTCGAGCGGAAGTGTAAGATCACAAAGTGGTCGCTTGAACACAAGTTCTGTCGCTTGAGCGGAAGTGCAGAATTTGAAATTTCCAGACTGCACTCCCAAGCTCCAAACTCGAATCACACACTTTAAAACTCATCTTTTTGGGCCAAAACTCCAGAAAACATTTAGAAACTTGTAAAATACCATGGTTTGAAGATCATTTCACTAAATCAAGGCACCAAAGCATGCCAATTGATCAAAACTCCAACTTGAAATTTATGAATATGCCATGAAAATGACATGCATGAATTACTTTGAACTTAGGCTTTCCAAAACATGATCAATTAAGGTCAAATGGAAAGAAATGTGATGAACTCTCAAAACCAAGTCAAGATAGACACATGCACGTGAAAATCTTTAGAAATCTACTCAAAATGTCATGATATATGCATGCATGCATGATATGGTTCAATTTTCTTCATTTCTAACTCAATTCTTGTATCATCCAACTTAATTCTCTAGAGTTCATGTCCTACACATCATAATTGTACAATCTAAAGGTTGAATTCTTACCTAGGCTTGTCAATGAGAGAGTTAGAAGCTTGATCCTTGTATCTTTAAGTCCAATTCCTTCAATTCCTAGCAAATTCTTTGGTTGAGCTCAATCTCTTCTTTCTCTTCCTCTCTCACGTTTGTTTGTGTGTGCTAGCTCAAAGATGTGTTGAAATGAAGGAAAAGAATGAGTGGAGGCATAATAGGTACCTTATATAGGCTTGGATTAAAGAATTCATTAATTAGGCTTAATTGAGCATTAATTATTCTAATTAAATCATTCTGAATCAAATTCTAATTAAACCTACCATAATGTTCTAAAAATCCTAAATAGCACGTAAATCAAGTCAATTTCGTAATCAGATGCCGATAAGGCCTTCAATTCGTAAAACGAAACAGAGATGCAAACAGGTATTCCTACGATAGACAAATATAATCACAAATAAGGCGACACACATGCAATTAATTTAGAATTTCACCTTAATTACTAAATAGGCTTATTTAATCATGAATTAACGTTAATCAAAGGTCAGGGTTGTTACAAATAGTCTTCAATCTGCATCTTCCAAAATCTGAAATTTGTGCCATTGAATTTATTTGATTCTAACCTTTTCGTTTATAGCCATCGCTCCCACTCGAACCAATGCTCTGATACCAGTTGTTAGGAATTGACCCTTCCTAACCAAGATTAGAGATGGCAATTTGAAACCGGCCCGATGGGGATCCCCGATCCCGACCCCGATTTAAGCGGTTTTTCCCCGAAAAATACCCCCGACGGGGAGGTGATGGTATTTGAAAATCAGTCCCCGATCTGTCACGGGCCGGGGACGGTGATCAGTATTTGATCCCCGGCCCGGCCAGATCCCCGGCCCCGGCCCCGTCCCCGGCCCCGGCCCGGTTTATCCCCGAAATGAAATTACTAGTTTACCCCTCTATATATATATATATATATACACACAGTAGTAACCAAACCAAACCCTCATTATCTCCACTGTCTTCCGTCGCTCTCTCTCTCTCTCTACTCTCTCTCTCAGTCTCACCACTGTCGCGACCCAGTCCCAGCCACAGCCACCCATCGCCGATCGTCCTCCTTCAGCCACAGCCGCCTTCCTCTCCCTCCGATCTCCATCGCTGCGCTGCATCACGGCGCTGCCTCACGCCGATCTCCCTCTCTCCGATCTCCCTGCATCACGGCGCTGCCTCACGCTGTCTTCCGTCTCTCTCTCTCTCTCTCTCTCTCCCTCCCTCCGATCTCACGTCGATCTCTCTCCCTCCCTCGGATCTGCCTCACGCCGATTTCTATGAGTGATTCTGGTTTTTTTTTTTTTTTTTTTTTTTTTTTTTTTTTTTTCCAGATTTCAGATTTTTTGTTGATGATGATGATGAAAATAAATGAAGTGATTCTCTTCAATTTCAGTTTTTATTTTTTATTTTAAGTTGATGATTGTTGTTGATTCAGATTGTTGATGAGATGATGAAAACAGATTCTTTTTTTTTTTTGTTCTTGTGTGGTGTTGTGTTGTGTTGTTGAACAAAATTGAAAAAAAGAGAGAAAAAGATCGGGGATACTTCGGGGTCGGGGAAACCCGATCCCCGATCGGGGACGGGGGCGGGAGGGGCGATGGGCTCCCCGTCGGGGATCGAGGACGGGGACGGGGACGGGGAATTTGTCACTTTCGGGGATCGGGGACGGGGGGTGTGGTCCCCGGCCCCCCCCGCCCCGTTGCCATTCCTAACCAAGATTGGTGAAACACGAAATAACAAACAAAGAAGAAAAATGAATCAAACAAATCAAACACACAAGAACACAAGGATTTACGTGGTTTACCTCAGAATAGGGCTACGTTCACGGCTGCTGCGGTTTTTCACTATGATCAGAAAAATAAACTCTTTCTTAACCTAAAAGAGACGCCCCCTCATCTATTTATAAGTATAGAATTAGGCTTACGCGGAAGCATATAGGAATTACGAAAGTTCCCAAACCCCCCATTGAACCTAGTGTTTGAGTGAACAGTAGGGTTGAGTGAACAGTACTTATTAGGGTCCACCGACCCAACAATAGGTTCTAAAAAGTGTGGATGTCTATTTCTATTAAGGAGGGAAAATTAACTACAAATTACCAAGACGAATTGTGATAACATATTTGATTAATGGATTCAAACAATGACAAATTTTATAGATACTTTATGGATATTCATACACTTGATGTTTTTACGAATAATTTTATGGATACTTTTATGTATGATTTTATGGATGCGTGTTTGATTTATGAATTTTTTTATGGATGTTTCAAAGAAAAAGTAAATCTTTCAATGTATAACGACGGGGGCCTAAACAACTCTATTATAGCTTGGCAACATGACACTAGAGTAATCTCATTTGTATAACAATGTATCACTGAACATGCACTTCACAAGTGGCCCAAATTAATTTCTTGATATCATCTAATTGGATGGCAACATAATGATAAGGAAAAAAATATTGTCCAATAACATGGCACTGGAGTAATTCAAATTAATTAGTGTTGTATTACCGAACAGGCCCACCGTAAATTAAAAAATCATTATTTGGAAGAAAGTGTCTCTGTAAATGTATGACAACTAGAGAGATCTATTTTTTCCGGTAGCATAACACCGGAATAATGTAAATTATTTAGTACCGTGTTACCAAAATTAGTGGTGTAAAGAGATGAAATAGTTAATTTAGGGTTAGTTTTGGTAATTTATTGGGGGTGTGAGAATTACATTTTTTTTAGTGGTATATGAGATGATGGGTGTAAAGAGGTTAAATAGTGGTGTAAGTAGAATCACCTATTTCAAATTATGTAATGTATGGGTAGACGGATTTGCCCTTTTTTTGTTATTGTCATGGACATGCATTGTAGGATTGAGTGAAGATTTTGTGGGATACATTGTTGTGCCATGTTTGGTAATTTGGATCCCATGTTTTTGGGTGTGAGAAATCATTGGGTCGGGGGAGGGGGGGGGAGGAGTATTGTGAGTTAGCAAAGTAGGGTTTCGTTGTTCTGTTGGTGGTGATAAGAGCTGCTGTAAACGTCAGCATTGCTCATTGTTGCAGGTACGTTGTATATTTATATGTTTCGGATAGTTAAGATGACATTTCCCCTCAGGGAACGTGGGCTCCGTATGGATTGATATGGATGTGGTTTTGTTATAATATGATCATCACAGGACAATTTTGAATGGTGTTGATGGGTTCGTTATGTTTGTGTGTTTGTTGTGGTGTGACCATTAACATGTGTTATTTCATGGGGTGATGTATCTACATGTGTTATTTTTCCCCTCCTATTGTGTGTGCGGCGTGGGGGGGGGGGCATTCAGTTTTGTTCAGTTCATAAGCCTTGATTCTTACCAAAATAATAATAATAATAATAATAAATAAATAAATAAATAAATAACTAAACAAAAACTTGACTTGTTTGGGTTCGTAACATTTTTAACTCGAGTTATTAAGCCCGTAGGGGTGTCTCTACACTTAGTGCCTTAAAACCGTCTGGTTTGGGAGTCATTGGCCCAATACTTGCGACATGGGCTAATTAGAATGCTTAAGGGACCTAGACATTGCACAGTTAAGGAAAAATAATGACTTGTTCAGATCCGTAGCCTTTTCAGCTCAAGTTATTAAGCCCGTAGGGGGGTCTTCACACCTAGTGCCCTAAAACTGTCTGGTTTGAGAGTCGTTGGCCCAATGCTTGCTACATAGATTGATTAGAAAGCTTAATGGATTAAGACATTGCATAGTCTATAAAAAAATATAAATAAATAAAAAATTGAGAATCCTGGTTGCAAAAGTTTAGGCTCTGTTTGGTAGAGCTTTAGAGCTTTAGAATTTTAGTTCCATCATTTGGTTTGCACGTGATGTTTGCTACAATTTTTTAAAAATTAATTCCACACTCACTTTTTAAAACTCTGTCTAAGGTGGGAAAATTTGGGCTAACCGGTCATCCTCCTGGACGTACGGTCGGTTGACCAGAACAGTGCAATTTATTTATTTATTTTATTATTTTTTTTTACAATTACCACCTGTTATTTTTTATATTTTAAATAAAAAAATTCAAAAATTTTTAAAATTTTTTATGAGTTTTGAATAAAATTTTAAATTGTGTGTTTGGTTATAAGTTGTAAGTTTTTGTATCAAATATCATATACATAAAAAATTCCCCATTCAATTCAAAACTCTTTTACCAAACAAATTTTCCACACTTAAATCATAATTCCAAAACTCATAAACTCAAAATACAGCTCCTATTCTCAAATCATATTTAGAAAATTCTACCAAATGCTACCTTAGTTTTTCTGTATATGTTGGGTATTATTATGAGTTACACTAGGCTATTATAGTGGACAGTTAACTAGTTATGCGGAATGCACTTTACACCAAGGGCACTGATGATATGTTTACTAGCATTCGCAAGTACATGGGACTTAACTTTTGTAATAACTGAATTGTGGTTCTTGCTTAATAGATTCCTTCATACTTGTCCATTGTGCCTTCAATGACTCATCATGTCTTAATATCACATTGTAGTTGGCACATAAGTTAATTGATACTTGGAGTAGTGTGATTACTTATTGTTGTTGGGCAGATGTGAATATGTTGATATTTGTGGGTATCATTTCTGGAAACCCTCACGAGGCTATACTTGTCCACTTGGAGTAACCTTGTGGTTTAAAGGTTTGTTGCATATGCTAAATGTAATCGTGATCCCTACAAAAGTGGCTTAGAGTATTTTCTTTTTCTTATTTCTATTGTTTTGCTCGAGGACTAGCAAAATATAAGTTGGGGAATGTGATGTAGGCCGAAAGGTACTACATTGAGGCCGCTTAAGTTACATTTATAGTCTTTGAATTTTGTTTATTTGGTGAAAATGATGTGTTTTGTGCACTTGTACAGATTTGGCAAGTAACACGCAAATTCAAACAAAAAATGAAGCAAAAGCAGATTCTCCGTGCAAGTAGTGAAAATACTCGACCTGCCACCTCACCGCATATGCGACCCACCATCGCTCGAGTGGCCCACCTAGGATTGCGTGCGCGGAATTTTCAATCTGTTCAACTGGGAATAAAAAGAAGAAAAGTGGCTATTTTTAGGGGTCGAAAATATTTTAGAGAAAATGAGAGGCTAGGGTTTGAAGAAAGGGAATTCTCAGGTTTCAAGGATAGTTTCATGGAGGCTTCTTCTTCTTCTACTTCTTCTCACGCTTTCATAAGTGGCTAGACTATTCTTTTCTAGGGTTTTGATGAAACCCTAACCAAGTAAATAGGTTTTCTTTTTGGTTTTCTTTTATGTAATGGTTTGAACAATTGTATGGTTCTCAAGAAGTTTTCTAATATAATTTTCCATTATATCTTTGAGTATTTTACTTTCTGTGATTGTTAAATGCTTTCCATACAATGGTTTTTTATTATTTCATGTTCAATGTATGAGATGAGCCGTATTACGAGGGACGAATCGTGTTGCTACCTTAATTTAGAGCGAACGAATTGTACTACTTGAGATGGTTCGTATCTATACATTGAACGTGTTAATTCTCTTGATAAATGCTTCGAGCGTGTAGTTGTGAAGTATTATTTTGTTCGAACCATAACATAATTGATTTTCAAATTAAAACTGTATTTATGTAACTAGTGGTGAATTCATTACCCTAGATTTTTTCCAAAATCAGTAAATTCATTTTTATTTATAATTGCTAATTTATTCGCTTTGTTTAATTTAATTATCATTAGGTTATGAACAACCATCTTTTTCATCAAAATTAATTTAGGAATTTAAAAATTAAATTGGTTTAATTTCCAGTTTGTCCCTGTGGATCGATACTTGGACTTACTGTTATTCTAAGGAATTTGGTATAGGTTAGTGTTGAAATTGAAACAAATTAAAAGATTATTGGATAAAATACAGAGAATTTTAATCAAGGGAATAAAGTGATAATGGCATAATATTAGAGAGGTAAAGTGTAAATTGTCCTATTTATTTTGTTATTTTGAAGATGGGAGGAGCAATCGAACCGGTCACTTCTTATAGAGGTATATAGGTTTTGGCCATTGAACTAACTCGGGTGGTTGCAAATGAAGAAGTATTGGGTAAAATATTGTTTAATCTTTGACTTGAACAATTAAGGAGGCTAGAATTAGGATTTTGATTTTTTGGGATAAAAAAATAATAAATTTTTGAAAAGAATGCTTAATTGGAATAGTATTGGGTTGGGCCAGGTTTTGTAGACCTAAGCCCAAGCTCTATCCAAGGGTGGATGCCAGGGTTGGGCCGCCCCGTTATGGGCCAGGCACGGGAACAAATTAACAACTGGTGTAACAATCAAAAGTTTCATCAAATGAAAAGTTAAGAGTAGTTTCACATTGAAGCATGTTGAAGTTGCTTTACAACTATAAATGGGATAGTGTTTTGGGTAAGGTTTATAATAAATTTAAAAGTTTGTGAACCAAAAAAAACAAAAAAAAAAAAAAACAAAAGCACAAAGGGATATTTAACCACCCCCCCAAAAAAAAAAAAAAAGAAAAAAGAGAAGAAAGAAAAAAGGAAAAGGAGTCAATGTTGTTGAAGATGGCTAAAAGATAAAAGGAAGAAGAAATAAAAGTGGATGGAAAATATAATTGAGAAAATGAAATGACATATTTGAAATCCTTCTATAATAGTTGAAAATTTTAAATTTTGTTGTTTAAAATTTTAAATTTCAACTTGATAGAATTTGAGGGACTCGTGGAATCAACACATGTCTCATCATTTTGAAAACTTGGATCGTTCATTTTGTAAAACGCTCTTTGAACATATCATTTATTAAAGAAAATAAAATAGTAGTCAATCTCATAAGAGCAACTCCAAGAGTAAGAGACAAAATGTCTTGCAAAAGTACACAGAAAAAGTACTCTTTTTATTTTGCCTAACTAGTTTAGTTAGTATACATTCTAACCATATTATTTATTTTAACTAATCAATCAAACAAACTTAACTAATTTTTTAAAAATATTATAAATATAGATAAATGAATAAATAATCCTTTTATGACATGCTGCATAATGTGACATTTGTAAATATATATATATATTTAAAATATATTAAATTATTTTTTTAAAAAATATTTTCAAATGGTAATATACAAACACAAAACCAAAACAATTGGATGTAATATACAAACACAAAACCAATTAAAAGAAAAGTAATTGATCAGATGAAGGGAACAATTTTAACAAGAATCGTTTTGCCTCTCAATAAAAGCTATCCACTTGTGGAGAGCCAAAATTAAAATAAACATTTTGTCCCTTTTGCCTCTCAATAAAGGCTAGCTACTTGTGGAGAGTCAAAATTAAAATGAACATTTTGTCCCTTCTAACAGTAACATTTTTATTATATTGTATTTTCTCAGTAAGTGATTATATAGTTAAAATAGTTAAAAGTTAAAAAAAATCAAAATAAAAAAATTAAAACGTTAAAAATTCAATTACATTAGCACAGTATCATATTATGCATATCGATAAATTATTATTATTTCTTTATAATTATCTATTCAATTAAAAAATTACTCTCAAACACATTAAAATTATAATTATTTTTTTCCCCATAAGTAGCAGGTGGTGGTCGGAGTGATTAGAGGCCCTGTTTGTTTTTAGAGGTAAAATTGAGGGGATTAATAGTGAGGGGATTAAGTAAAATTGTGTTTGTTTTGATGATAGTTGTTAGTGTAGGAATTGTTAAATTATTTTTATATAAAATAATAAAACAAATAAAAAAATATAAAAAATTAAACATTAATTTTTTTAAAAAAAATTCCCAATATATAAAAAATAAAAAAATAAAAAAATTTCTAATCCCCTCACTATTTTTCTAATACCATTTCCACCTTCTCCATCTCAATCCCCCTTTCAACCTCCATCTATATCACCTCCTCCATCCTAATTTCTTCCCAAACTCTACAAACAAACACAACACTAAATAACCCCACCTCCATCCTAATCTCCTCCTATCTATTTAACTTCAAAACAAACGGGGCCAGAGAGTGAGAAAATAATAAAAAATTATTTTATAAACAAGTGAAATGAATATTTTTTTTTCATTTTAAAAGAGTTTAATAGTAAATTTTGTAATTTATAATTTAATTAATTTTTTTGTAAATATAAATAAATAAATATAAAACTGAATTTTGGGTTGTTTATGTCGGTCATTTAATCTGGCATCTGGCAACAAGAGTGAGAACAACGGTTGACATTCACGATAGACAAGATTATACCAGTCATCTAAGTAATTGATCGGAATGTATAAATTTAAATAATTCGGACAAACTCAAATCAGAAATGTTTTTTAGCTCGAAAATTCCCAACGCGAATGCCCCTAAAGCCCAAAACGACGTCGTTTTGGGCTTTAGGGTTTTTTTTTTTTTTTTTTTTTTTTTTTTTTTTTTTCCTGCCATTGGAGACCTGCAGACAGAGGAAGCGGGAGAGGGAGAGGGAGAGAAACAGGGAGTCGTCGTCGCCGTCTACGATCCGTCTCCGATCCGTCGCCGATCGTCGTCTCCTCTTCTCGCCGGCGTCGCCTCTGTCGTCTCGTCATCTCCTCTGCTCGTCTCCTCGCCGATCGCCTCTGCCATGGCCGATCGCCTCGCCTCTAGCCATTTTTTAGGCCCCCTCCCCTCCCCCTCTCCCTCCTCCCCCTCTCCCTCTGTCTCTGTCTTCTTCTTCGTTCATCCGCTGAAAAAAAAAAAAAAAAAAAAAAAAAAAAAAAAGTAAAACCACGAAACGACGTGGTTTCGTGGTTTCGGGACTTTAGGGACGCTGTGATTCGAGCTATGAATCACGTCTGAACTCAAATTCATCGTGGAATATTTTTGCAGCACATTTGCTTGATTACACGTGCGGCGCGTCTGAGAGACGGTTTTGAAGTGCGCGTAGTAATGTTGAGAGGGGGAGAAAGTGATGAACTTTATTGTACTTGCACTCAATTCAAGGTTCCACCTTACCTGCTGCTGCTGATGCCACACTCCTCCTCTCCTCTTCCTCCGTTACCGGAAAGACAAAGAGAGAGAATCAGACGACGGTGGTTGGTCACTTTCTCTCTCTAAAACCCTCAACTTTCTCTTTCAATATCTACACCTGCAATGCGTACAACTCTCCTCTCGCTCCTCCTCCTCCTTTGCTTTCTCTATCTACCTTCTTGTCACTCACTCTCTCTCCTAACCACCACCGACTCCAACAACCACCCCTTGGTGGTGGAGGACGCCAATGCCACCGCCGCCGAATCCAAATCTTCTCGCTCGAGATCTAAGGATGATAACTTCGCTGACATCATCGATCGGGCACTCCAAAAGGAGTTCACTGAGAATGACGACGATCACTCCCAAGGTTTGTTTTTTTGTTTTAGATCTCACCTCTGTTTTTTTATTTTATGAGTTAGGGTTTTGCTTTTTTCTTTTTCTTTTTCTTTTTTGGGGTGGTAAAAATTGCTTTTTGGACATGGCTTCAATTGATTGCTTGTTACTGCTAGGCATTGGGTGTGTGTTTGTACAATTCACTTAAGTTAAATGCAAGCATCTGAGTTATTTTCTGTATTTCTCTTATCAGCAATTTCTAGGATTTATATACTTGTGATTGCCATAGCCTCACTGTTATGAAAGCTTGTACCACAGTTTGGTAGTTTCTTGCCCATGCGTTTTGAAATTGTGCATTATGATTTTTGCGCAATTTCACGGGGTAGTGTTGTATTGTTATTATGTTAGATGAACAGACACTGGTATCAACCCATTTTCTATTTTTTTTTTTGGAATATTGAATTACAAAAAAATAACAATTGTAAGACGATCTAGACTATGAACAATAGTTATAGTTGTGAGAAACCATTTTTTATTTTTATTTTTTATTATTTTTTGTGGTTATATTTTGTCCAAATTGTTAAATTTTGTACTTTGAACCCATTTGAAGTTGTGAGAAACCATTTTATACTTTGAACCCATTTGAACCCATGTTTCCTAGATATAGAGGTGTGAGTCGTGCAACCACTTAATATTTTTTAAAACCTAGAGGGGTTCAATTTGTATAACCTGAAAATAAATAATAGCTTATACTAGTATGTAACGGGGGATTTTGAAATCTATGGGAGGATGATCCCTCTTGCCCCCTCTAGGTCCATCCTTGATATACATTATATGACACCTCATTGAACCCCTGGAAGTGTATGTCTTTTATAGAAGAATGACTACTCATATACATATGCTAAACACACAAGAAATTATATCTATGTATTAAAAATCAGAAACTAAATATTATTAAAAATATAAGGTTGAAATGTCATCATTAAACAAACCGAAATTTTAGAAATTCCATGTAGTCTTTATTAAAATTAAACAATAACACAACATAATTCAACAAAATCAATTGATCCTAATTTTATACCCAAATCTTAAACATTAAGGTCAACAAAATCAATAAAAAGATTAAACAATAAAGGATATTAAAGAAGATTACGTCATCTGAGACTGAGGGTGAGATAGGAAACAAGTCTAAAACATAACATCACCTGAGAGAGCGAGAGGTGCCTCTGCCCACCACTTTTGAGTTTTGCCTTTGGGATTCTTTTACAAATGCATGTATTAATTAATTCATTGTAGCATATGATGTGAGCAAACTTTTGTATTTATCAATTTGTTTTATCTTCAGATTGTGAAAAGTAGGGGCAGATGTTTGTCTAGATGCTTTAGGAAAGCGGATAGAGAGAGGGCAGGGCAGGCAGGCCTATTCAAAACATGGTGAGCTACACTAGCAGATATTTGGCAGTTTAAAAAATTTCAGAGGGGATATGTGCGCCACTGATCATGTGTCATGTCATATACCAAAAACTCTTAGATGTAAATATTAGTTTGCATTACATTAATTAAATGAGATGCAAACTAATATTTAAGCATAAAATGAAAAAAATAAATAAATTAAGAACTCCTCAGACTCATAAACGGTGATAGGCCAATCATCAATCATAAAAATTAATTGGAGCTGCAACGTTGACCAATTACACAAGAGGGATTTCTAAGGGCTCACCAATACCACTCCGAAAAATTTAATGGAGCCTCAATGATTGGCTAACTATTGAATTAATCATGAATATAATGATGAGTGTAACCTAATAATCCAGCTACATCAATAATGATGAGACCAAACTGTATAGCATTATAACCACATAAATAGTTATATCATCATATTGCGAATCCTTTCATAGGATTGTATATGTTACCAAACCAATAATGATTTGATATTGATGAATGCAAAAGTATGTCCACATCATATGCTATAATGAATTAATTAATAAATCTGAAAGGAGGGGCAGGCTTAGTTTGGTTATAGAGATGCAGCGGCGAAAAAAGAAAAGAAGGTATTAATTTGGCTCAATGGGATCTAGTTTTAAGTAGTTGTATCTTGAGGTGAAATGTTATACTTTTCTTTGTTTCTCTCCCAATCACTTCCATAGAGATCACCTGCATAGAGATTGCTCTGCATTTCTCTTCTCATTAATGCACCTACAAGCGAAGGGGAAAAATGAATTAAAAATCTTCCCTCTCTTCCATCTATCTAACAAAATGATCTGTATTTGTACATGCGTACACATATATTAATATATATAGTATATAGTATGTATATTTCTATTCAATTCATTTCTTTGAGTTAATGTTAATGAAGTAATAGTTATTGTAGTGATACTTTGTTGGCTTTTAGGAATTTATTTATTTTTTTCACTGAATGAAAGTTAAGAGTTAATAATGCAGATTATATTTTCCTTAAATCTTATCCAACCAGAGGAGAAAAAAGTTTCCATAACTCTTTCTCTTGCAGCTACTGATCCTGGGAGCTTTAACAACAGTGTGTCCGAACAACAGGTTGGCAGTGTTATTTTTCTTTGTAATAATTGTGAATGTTGTACACATAGTTGTTTGTGAGTAACTTGGAAATGCAAGGGAAGAAGATATGGCAAACCAAGCCTTCGTCTCTAGGGATAATTCTATAATTTGGTGCCCTCTTTTAATTTTTCATGCTCCCTCTGTCCCACAATGTTAGTCTATTTTCGTAATCCTAACTTTTTAAGGAAAAATGTAATTAATGAACTCAAATTCAAATATTAAAGCATGAATTTTCCACATTACCCCTATATTTTTACTTTTAAATATATTTGTAGGGAGTAATTATATACTCAAACTACCAAACCATGTTGAGATGCATGCAGTATTAGACTAGCTATTGAAGGGTTTAGAGGTCATGTATGAAAATGGCCTAGAGGAGGGTGACTTGGACAAATCTTTTGTTTTTGACTTTGCTTTTGTTTCACTAGTCCTTATCCCCCAATCTCAATTTCTCTAACTCTTCTGTGTGTTTAGAAGTGGTTCAACGTGTCTCACCCCAATCTCAACTCTTGTGGTATTTAATTGAATTATAGAAATATATATCTACCAAAAGGTTCAAGTTATGTTAACCTTTCTAAGTACTTTAGCTTAATTGTCTTCAATTCAGTTGATTAATTAGATGTATCTTTTAATGTGAAGTCCAATGTTTGTACGTATATGAATTTCAATCGAAAAATGTTTACTCAATTTTCCATTGACCACAATTGAACGTACACACAATCTTTAGAAATATATGTTCATTCACATAAACAATTATAGAGATATCAATGATACATTCATATGATGCATTTAACATGTACAAAGTAAGGAGCAAGAATGTAAATAGACAAATACTGACAACAATATAAATATAAAATTAATTAACCTTCGATTCTTGTTATGAGAAGCTGGCATTTTAAATCACGATATCCGACCCGAGAAGGAAATCGAAGTCAACCCATTGTATAAGCCAACTAGCTAAAAAGCCCTATGTAAAGAAATATTTTTGTTGGTCTGTTTAGAAAGACTAGTGGTAGGGCATGTGCAACAAATGTTTCTCTGATTTCTTTTTTTTAATAAAAATATACTATATTAACTTAAGTAATTCAAAACAGACAATAAACTTAAAGTTCAAAGAATTCCTCATGTAGAGCATTGAATTTTGACCAAGTCGTCACCAAGGGAGCAATTTTCATCGCCATTCTTGCAATTCGTGACGCTAGTTGAAACAACTAATTTTCACTATTTTGATTGAAAACAATAATCAAGAAAACCTTCTTAATTTGTTTCTTGGGTATTTGGGTGGTTTTGAAAAACCTTTACCTCAATTGGAAATTTTTTTTATTTAAGTATGTAATCAAACACTTGTCAATAAATAGGCAGAAAGAAGATCAAAATTTTATGCTTCAGATATAATTTTTTTTATTAGAATAATGGATCAGGTATCATATTTTATCATTTGGGGTCCTGCTAAAGACTATCATTAGGTGTTCATTAAGGATCAAATGATGCCTGCCCAACAAAAAAATAAAAAACAAAATCAAATAATGCCACAAAATTTGTGAGGAAAACTCACACTATGTATCAATTTTATGGAAGACCATCATAGAAAATTAAGGACACTCATTTACTTTTCTAACAACAAATATCTCAATGAAACTAATTGTTTAATGATCCTACACAATTTGAGGATTGGATCATAAGATTATTAAATCATACGAGTTAGGAAAAGATGTGTAAATCTATTGTGTAAATGGAAGTCCTCCAAACTAAGAATCGAGAATTTAAATGAAGAAAATCAATTTTATATGGGTGGGCCCATAAAGCAAATGCAAAGCATGCTTTATGGTCATAGTAGTTTAATGACATTTATGTCACTAATGGGATTTACCAAATGACAAAACAACTAACATGTTACCGAAGACTTTTTTTTATCCACCAATTAGGATTAGGTTTTAAAAAATCTCTCTCTCTCACACATACACACACACTATTATCTAATGTGTACACCTAATTTGGTATGAATGTAAAGCTCTGTCACACTTTTTTGATTTTTCAAAATTGCCTCCCAAGACAAGTCCACATTCTAGACGGTTTTAACTGTCGTTCATTTTTGCATCTGTATTGCATGTGTGCACAACTGCTAGTATATATATGTATATTCAATTTCAAAATAAGAGCTAATCCTCCTATAGAAAATATAAGAAACAATTTTTTATAAAAAAATCAAATAATTTGAAAGGAAGTTTGAAGGATGTGATAAATACATGATAACCACATCATAACATTAATTAGAATGATTATTATTGGCAACAACCAACCCAAAACATCAATCAATGTGCTATCATTTTTCAAACAAGAGTTGTTTAGATGATTTTTTAAAACTAGTTAGAGTACGCTTGCTAGTTCATGCCCATGTTTACTTTTCTTGAATTTAGATGATTTTAATGAGATTTGTGTCACTAATGGGATTTACCAAAAGACAAAAAAGCTAACATGTTACCGAAGACTTTGTTTTATCCAGCAATTAGGATTAGGTTTTAAAAAATGTCATATTCTCTCTCTCTCTCTCTCTCTCACACACACACACACACACACACACACACACATGCTATTATATAATGTGTATACCTAATTTGGTATGAATGTAAAGCTTTGTCACACTTTTTTGATTTTTTAAAATTGCCTCCCAAAACAAGTCCACTTTCTAGACGGTTTTAACCCTCGTTCATTTTTGCATCTGTATTGCATGTGTGCACAACTGCTAGTATATATATATGCATATTCAATTTCAAAATAAGAGCTAATCCTCCTATAAAAAATATAAGAAACATTTTTTTTTTATATAAAGTTAAAATAATTTGAAAGGAAGTTTGAAGGATGTAATAAATACATGATAACCACATCATAACATCAATTAGAATGATTATTATTGGCAACAACCAACCCAAAACATCAATCAACGTGCTATCATTTTTCAAACAAGAGTTGTTTAGATGATTGTTTAAAACTAGTTAGAGTACACTTGCTAGTTCATGTCCATGTCTACTTTTCTTGAATTTAGATGATTTTAGGTTACAAAAGTTGCACCAAGTTTTTAATTACGTATGTATATATATGAAGTATTAATCAGGTACTTAAATGTCTTTAGTAAGTACCAAATTTTTTTTTTTTTTGATAAATGATAAATTTTTATTGCAAAAGCATCAAGATGATGCAAAGAATACAAAAAGACCAAAAGGGGAAAACAAAACTCGCCTAACCAATTACGTCATCCAAAAAATCTAAGAAAATAAATAGATCCGGATCAACTTTACACTCCAACTAACTATGCAAGATAACTAAGAACTGATTCTCCAACTACAACACCAAATGCTCAATTTCTTGGAAAGTTCTCTTGTTCCTTTCCAGCCAAACCAACCACATCACACAAAAAGGCACCAACGACCATAACCAGAACCATAACTAAAAAACCATGGACCAAATGTAAAGTACAATTCACCTATTTTAAGAACCATGACCAAACCATGCATTGAGAAAACCAAACCAAACTATACGATTTGGTATAGATCGGGCCAGCTTACTTTTTTTTGCTCAATCCTAATAATGGATGCTCCTTTGCTGCCATAAAAGTGCATTTTATGAGTTCTTTATTCTTACTTGAACAAATTTCTAGCCTATTGTGTTTGCTGAATATACTTTTTTGATATGTTTGATTTCATCAGGCAGTTATGGAAACTGTTGCTAGAGTGAGGTCCAAGAAAAATGACACCAAGGAGGAGAAGTATGCCTTTCTATCTTTTATCTCTCGTCTTTCTATCCCGAGAATAGAATTACAGAACATACTGTTTACAATTTATGTTCAATAGAAGTAGTTGATTAACAAAGTAAATAAAATTATGCTAATCCCAAATTTCCGTGTTGCTGATATCTCTATGAGTTTATGCCAGGTCCTTTCAGCTTCATGATGTTTTCAATTTGGAAAACGAGAATCGAGGAGATGATATGCCAACGTTGATAGATCGAAAGGTATGCCTTGTAGATGCCATTGGAGAATTCTGATAACATTTTACTTTTGTGCAGTGCTGCGATATGTGCAATTATGTTCCAAGCTGTTGAAGTACTGATCCAATTGTAGGAAATTTTGTGCAGGATAATGTGTTTATTATATCAAATCCCAAGTCAAAGTTTCCTGTGCTACAGTTAGACTTAAGGTTTAGCTCTCTCTAGCTTGGCCACTGCCTGCTAATGACTTGTTAGCTGATCTAAAATGTTCATAAAAATATTTGGCAGGTTGATATCAGATCTTGTGGTTCTCATTGTCTCTGCAACATGCGGTGGCATTGCGTTTGCTTGTGCCGGACAACCGGTTGGCCTCTGATTCTTGTTCTATGCTGTGTTCACGATGAACTACTGTTTTTCCAAATGAATATGCTTTTTTTGTTTTAAAGTTCTTTAGGTTAGGGTGGGGCGAGGAGAGAGGGTTGTAAACTTGCTGATTATACATCCTCTGTATTTACTATTTATTTTGTGCTTGTAGATGTGATTCTTTGATTGACGTTAATGTTCTCCATATTAACCCTAAAGGGGGGCCTTATATGTGTTTTTAAATTTTGCAGGTTATTACTGGGTATTTGCTAGCAGGCTCTGTTATTGGACCTGGGGGCTTTAGTTTTGTTAGTGAATTGGTGCAAGTATGTTGCTTTTATCTCCATCATGCCCAATAGCCAGCAGCACTGTGCTCAAGTTTCTAATCATCCATTCGATCTGCTTAAATTTAGAGAATTTGAATAGTTTCATTTGGGTGTTTAGGAGTACAATTTAGGTCACAGTGTGATTCTTAAGACACAAGTCATACTGACTGATATTTTACATGGGAAATTGGGCAAGGACATCAGCATCTGTAAAGCTGCTGAATCCATCCATCAAGTTTCGGTGTTTAAGTCCCTACTTCAATAGTTGTTATGCAGTTAGCCTCTGATATACGGATTATATATATATATATATTTTATTAAACCAGAGAGATCTTCTTCTCAGTGGGTTTCTTTCAAATTTGGGAGAAGAGGAGTTCAAAATCTGTTTGCAATATATGCTCAATTGTGAGGTGGTGTTTTGTCAATTGTCACATGGATATGATACAGACTTAGATTAAGGTTCCATGTGTCTTTACATTTTATACTCTTTCATATATTTTTATCTTCCTACATGATTTCATGTAATAGTTCAACTTCTCATTAATATTGCATGTAGGTTGAAACAGTAGCTCAGTTTGGTGTTGTTTTTCTTCTTTTTGCATTGGGCCTGGAGTTCTCTGCAACAAAGGTTTGCTTATATTATTCTTCCTGAATTTATGATTTGCCAATTAATGTCATAAGCTGTGATTGATCCTCCATTTTGCCACTGCAGCTTCGTGTTGTTCAAGCAGTTGCAGTGTTAGGAGGCTTGCTCCAGATATTTCTCTTTATGTGCTTGTGTGGAGTAACAGCCTCGGTATGTCTAATTTCACCAGAATTTTCATGTGTATGTATTTTGCATGCAGCATTGCTGCATTCTAATTATATGACAACTACTTCACAAATAAAGCTGTCTGGTTTAAATCTCCAATATCAGTGATTTAAAGAAATTAAATTTTTGTGTCTAATAGACTAAGAAGTTTCTCCATGTATAGAAAGCAATATTTATAATGTGAAGCAATATTGTGTTTAATAGACTAAGAAGTTTTAGAAACTTCCCCAAATCCCTTTTGCTTTGGTGTGATGGGGTTCAACATGAAATTGGAATTTCAAATATAGGGTATTGTATCATTAATATTTTCTTGTAAACAGTATTAAACTTTTATTAATCGACTGCACTTTGCCCGAAAACTTATTGATTCAAGGGAAATAAACATATATATACTACAAGTAGATTCCATTCGTATCTTAAATGCCTAAAGAGGCAAACACCCTGCTAAGTGGTATTTTATGATTGGTGTGACTCATTTTATGGAAAATAAAAATAATAGGGATCTCTGCTAAATGACCCACTGGATTCCTGTTCTTAAATGTGAATATAAATGTTTTTTAATAACAGAACGATGAGTATTTAGATGATTTTAATTAGTTACATGATCTTCATATTATGGGCTGCTTGCATATTCGCGACCTGTCCCTTCACTATCTTGTAATTGTTCCATGGCTGTGTGCTTTATGCAGTTATGTGGTGGTGAAGTCTCTGAGGGGGTATTCATTGGTGCATTCTTGTCTATGTCATCAACAGCTGTTGTAAGTATCTCCACATAACTCTTTCAATATTATTTAGCTAAAGCTATGTACTTTCATGGCTGTGCTTTTAGTGCTGTTCTACAGCTTGATTTTGTTTATCTGACATATTTATACCTTTGTATGGTTTCTTTGGTTCAGAAAACTGGACTAAATGTGATCTTTTATCTAGTCTTAGGCTAGCAGTTTTCCATCCTACTTCCTATTGTATCATTATATTGGTCATCAATCATACATTTTAAAGAATTTGTGTAAATCTAAGTTGCTCACTAACTTTGCTGGTAAAGTCTCTCGATTGTTGTACTCAAAAGGGGATGATCGAGTCCTCTCAAACTCATTGTCTCTTACTCTTCCTGGTTCACCTCAATAATTTTTATCTTTAGGCTTTATAAAACATTGACAATAGGTGGAGACCTCATTAAGAACATCCTACTTCCTATCTTTGGCTTTTAAAAAACATTGGCTACAGGTAGAGACCTCATGAAGAGCATCCTTTTCAATTTGGCAATATATCAGGCTACAAAATCTCATTCCCAAAATAAATGAAGCTTCTTCAAAGTTGAGAGCATACATTAAGATTTGAATCTTCTATTATCCAAAGGACTATTAGTATTAATTGATATCTTTTTGGTAAGTACTATTAATTTTTATACTTGCCATGCCATCTCATGCTCCTGTGTCAACGTGGGTGCCTTGTAGACATTTGTTTAAGTTTGCATCAGCCTCATGCAGATAGACAGGGTAGACTGTTTGACAGCATCAAAATTCAGATATCTTAATTATGTATAAAGAAATTGATCTTTTGAAACCTTTAATAATAATAATCCTGTTATGGGTGTCTTTGATCTTGGTTGCCTCTCTATTTTCTTTAAAGGGTTACATCTACCTTGGAGTTTTGGTTTTAATATTTTGGCTTAGTGAGAATAAGGGTCCCTTTGTTATTAAGCAATTCTTGTATTGTTTTATTTTTTTTGGTTTAATTTGTTTTCCGGGTCATCATTATGTAGTTCTTCCGTTTCTTAGCCACAGAATTGTTAAAGCTTCTTTCTTCTGATCAATGTGTTGAAACAATTTTACCTCATTTCGCTTGCAGGTTTTGAAATTTTTGATGGAAAAAAGTAGTATGAATGCCCTCCATGGACAGATAACAATTGGTACCCTTATCTCACAGGTCTTTATCTTTCTTCTGCTTCGTTATTTTTTTCTCTGGATGTGATAATTTGTTTAAAAAAAATGCTTACTGTTTGATTGTCCAGATTGGATATGAGGGGCTGAGGAGAATATGTAATACGTGGGGATATATGATGGGATATAATATGCTTAGGATATGAGATGGATTATATATATTGTGGGATCACTTTTATTATGTTTGGTTAGGGTATCATATAGCATGAGATAAGAGGGGAGAGATTGTTTTTTACTGTTGGATGAAAGATGATCATATATCCAATGGTGGGGGATATGCAGTACCATGGATGATATAATATCTAGAACTCCTATATTTGGAGCCACCAAACATGGGACAGGGAGACAAAAAAACATGTAGGGTCCATCAGATTTCATATCCGGCCACCCCTTATATCCCCCAATCAAACCTCCTCTTAGTTACTGCTACTTGGTATTCACAAAATCAGTAAAGACTGCAAATCTATCATGCTTAGGACCTTTCTCATGTTTCTTTTTTTTTTGGCCAAATAAATTATTTACTCTGAACTTTTGAGTTAATTTTTGCTTGCCAGGACTGTGCTGTTGGTTTGCTGTTTGCGTTGCTTCCAGTTCTTGGTGGTACTGCTGGTGCTCTTCAAGGAGTTGTATCCATGACAAAATCGTAAGTAAAGAACCTGAAGTGCTGACTTATGCTTCAATGCGAAGTTGATAGATGACATTGTTCTCCCCTTTTTCTGTGACCTTTTAAATTAGATCACCTGTAAGTGTTGAAAATCAATAACTTACATGGATGATTGAGTTGGCTGATGCAACAGTTCAGAAAACAACGTCTTAGGCTTGACCATCTCCAGGCTTACTGGATGCATGTGGGCATCAGTGTATCAGTTGGTTGCTTTCATCCCTAGGTGCTAGTCTTAACTTGAAATGGGTTGGGATACTCTGGTTTAACCAAAATAAATCAGTAAGTAAATAAATTATAAATGAATGGCCGGATACTTATCCAAAAGATAAATAACTATATATACAAATAAATAATGTTCTGATGTTAATGTTTGTTGTTTCATTATTTTGTGTCATATCTGTACCGTGAACTGGAACAGAAGCGAGGACTCGGCATATTGATCCAAAGAACCAACAGAAAAATGGAAGCCCTAGATTTTAAATAAATTGGTGTATAAGGATATCAAACCATTAATTTTAGATATTTCATAGTAGTATTTCTCTTAGTACTAACTGTAGGAGTCTTTTGATTATGAATAAAAACCTCGATCACATTTTTATTCAATGCATATCATTTATTGGGGAAGCAAGTAATTACTGAATATTTGATTCCCCTTTAACCTGCTTAATTTTTGTTTGGAGGGCTAGAACTCTGAATATTATGCTACTTCATACTTTAGATCATCAACTTTGTTTATAAAAGTTTTCTCCAAATTGCAGCAGGATATGTTTTTCCTACCATCAGGTTTTGCTTTAGGTCACACACATCTTGTGCCACTGTTAAATGCGGCCAACCTGTGAGTCTGCGACTTTATTTGGAGTATGCATTATGAGGCAGAAAGACAAACTACTTGGAAAAAGGTGTTGTCCCACTTCCCAAAATTCTATAAACAGCCTCAGAGTCTTCGTCCCACTTAGCTTTCAAGGAATCAAATGCAAACAGTATTGAATATTGATGAAACAAATATGCTGTTTTCAATGAGACTTTTTAGTTACGCTTAGGTAGTTCAGTTTCCATTCTATGTATTACTTTCTGCATCATATTACTTACTGTTCCTTCGATCTGATAATGGAATTTTTTCTCTTGAAAGCTAATGTGTTGTCTATTTATCTTGGAATCTTCATATTGGTGATCATTCAGGGCATGCTAGCTGCATATTTTGAAAATAGTGCAGCAGTCTTGAGCTTCATAGCTACTGATTATTGATGTCATTTTATGTACAACTGGAAACAGCTTTAGAGTCTTTTGGCTCTTCTAAATGAAGTATCACACTGCAACAAACAAATACAATTCATTACGGTCTTATTAGTACTTCTGGAAGTCTATGTTTGGGGTGCAACTGAGAATGAAACAAAATGGATTCTCCGGAAGGATAAATTCTTTAATGAGCTGGCACCACAAATAAATTCAGGGCTTGAGAATCAGAATATGTAGCATTACCTAAAAGAATTTGAATGTATGGTTCTCATTTTCATTGTTGCAAATTTAGCACATCTGAAGTCCTTGGTGGCACACATTGATTGTGGTTTCCATATTATTGGATTAGTGTACAATTCTCGCCTCCTGCTTATATTGTTTTCCAATTCAATCTATTAAATTTCTTGTCCAGGCTGGTGGTTTTGATTACTTTTTTGGCCATTTTGTCAATACTATCTCGGACTTGTGTACCTTGGTTTCTAAAGCTGATGATTAGCCTATCATCACAGGTAACTTTTCCTAATATGATATGATCGATTTACTCCTGGACGGCAATTTCTATGTTTTGGGGCTTTGATTGAAATCTTTTTGTACAGACCAATGAACTTTATCAATTGGCAGCAGTGGCTTTCTGCTTGCTGGTTGCCTGGGTAAAGCCTCATTTCCCAATTTCCTTTCTAGCATATCATTTCATGCATTTCCTTCAATATTCTGTTTTTTTTGTTTTTTTTTTTGGTTGGGTCTGAAAATATTTTAGATAGAAAAAACTAGTGTTTACTCATCCCATCTTGAGTGGATACTTTTGCAAACCAATTATCTACTTGCCCACCATCTCTCCATAGTCCAAACACGTGCTCTTGCACAAAGTGTGCATGTGTTTTTCTGTGTATAATATGGATTATTTTGTCCTTTCAGTGTAGTGATAAGTTGGGTCTAAGCCTTGAACTGGGTTCCTTTGCTGCTGGAGTAATGATATCGACAACCGAACTTGCTCCACATACACTTGAACAGGTAAGATGCTCTAGTTGTTTACATTGTATCAGAAGCTGCGGAGGTGCCTGATTATTTAAGCTTTATGCTAGTTAAATGTTTATGAAATTCACTCTGAATCAAAGTTATGAGAGAAAAAATTTGTGATCTTATCAATAATTCATCTAAAATGAATTATCACGTAGAAACAGAAAGATATACTTTGTTAGAATGTCTAACTAAAGAGTATATATTCAAACTAATTGCAATTCAGCCATCTTAAAAGTTGCTCGAAAGCTTGTAAATGTACTTGCTACTTCAATTTTAAATTTACTCTTAATCCATGGATTTGTGTCAGGTATTCAGATCTACTTATATTCACTTTTCTCTCAGTATCATTTCATTCATTGGAGAAAGAAAGAACTAAAAATTGCCATCAAATGCTGATCCTACAACATCGTGGTTGACTTTTCAACCTGAGCTATGTGTTTTTTACACTACAGCCAAATGTTCTTCTAAACTTCTAAGTTCAGTTATCCATCATATCCTCTGCTTACTACATACATCCATACTAGTACACTATTTTCAAACTCAGATTTATTTTTATGCCCTGCATAAAGCTTATCTACAAATTGCATTTTCCAAATGATTTACACTCCTATTTGTATACAAGGACTAGACCATTTTGTAGAGCTTTCTTGTATATTCTATTATACCCTTCTCAATTGGTAATCAACCTGTGATGCTTTTTTTTTTTTGGACAAGTTCCACCGGTACTGTGATGTCTTTGTGTGGAAAATGGCTATTGGCAACCATTAGATTTAGTACACAACATATATCTGTAATTTAAGAGAATACAAAGCTTGAGTGATGATTATGATATCATCTCCTTTTATATTAATCAATCAACTGTTATAAAAGGAAGCCCTAAGGCACTGATTAAGGAATTACCTTTTATATTGATTGATTGATTGATTAAGGAATCACAATCAATCAATCACAATCTAATCTAAATAAGGAAACAAGGAAATATTCTAACATTCCCCCTCAAGCTGGTGCGAAGATATCTCGCATGCCCAGCTTGCCTAGAATGTCATGAAATGGTTTACTCCCAACTCTCTTGGTGAGAATATCTGCAAGTTGTTCGCCTGACTTCACAAAAGGAGTACATATCATGCCGCTAGTGAGTTTCTTCTTGATGAAGTGGCGATCAATCTCAACATGTTTTGTCCTGTCATGTTGAACAGGATTGTGAGTTATGTTGATGGTAGCTTTATTATTACAATATAGTCGCATAAAGTCTGTGTGGTCTACAAGAGTTTACACACAGTTTGTGCCATAGTTTTCAACAATAGTCTGATCCACAAGAGTTCACACACACCTTGTGCCATAGTTCTAAACTTAGTTTCTGCACTTGATCTAGCCACCACATTCTGTTTCTTACTCCGCCAAGTAATAAGATTACCGCCCACAAAAGTACAATATCTTGATGTAGATCTCCTATTAGTTATTGACCCTGCCCAATCAGTATCTATATCGGCTTCCATTCTGAGGTGATCATGTTTGGAAAAGTAGAGGCCCTTTCTAGGAAAAGATTTCATGTACCTTAGAATTCTCATAATAGCCTCTAAGTGAATTTGATGAGGAGCATGCATAAACTAATTATGTTGATAGCAATAGTAATATCAATATCAGGACGAGAGTGAGATAAGTAAATGAGCTTACCTACTAGTCGCTGATAACTCCTATCAACAGCTCCTCTTTCATCATCACCAAGTTTTTGATTAGGTTCCAGTGGGGTATCACAGGCCTTACATCTAAGCATCCCTGTTTCCTTCAAAAGATCAAGAACATATTTCCTTTGTGAGATGAAAATCCCATCTTTGGAGTGAGCAACTTCGATTCCCAGAAAATATTTCAAATTTCCTAAGTTTTTGATTTCAAACTCACTAACTAAATATTTCTTCAACAGGGGTATTTCCTCACTATCATCGCTAGTAAACATTATATCATCCACATAAACAATGAGTTGTAGTCTTACCACATGAAGAATGTTTCACAAATTCCTGACTCTGTTTGAAACTATATTTAAGCATAGCCTAAGTGAATCTCTCAAACCAAGCCTTTGGAGACTGTTTGAGACCATATAACGACTTCCGAAGCATGCATACTTTACCTTTTGTTTGATGATCCTCAAAACCAGGAGGAATGTGCATATATACCTTTTCTTTAGATCACTATGTAAGAAATTATTCTTTACATCAAACTGATGAAGTGGCCAATCTAAATTAGTTGCTAGAGAGAAGTATTCTGATTGAATTCATCTTAGCCACTGGTGCAAAAGTCTCCTGATAGTCTACTCCATAAGTCTGAGTGAAGTCTTTTGCCACAAGTGGAGCCTTGTAACGCTTAATGGAACCATCTGCTTTGTGCTTCACAATATACACCCATATGCATACCACCGGTCGTTTGCCCTCCTAAGTGCTATTCTTACGAAGTGTTTTTATTTCCTCAATCATGGCAAGTTTTCATTCAGAGGTAGCGAGAGCATCCTGAAAATGGTTAGGAATACTAATGCCTTGTTTGTCATAACCTAAAAAAGCCAAAAAGTCACTATCCTATTTAAGTCCCATCACTTCAAACCCAACCTATACCCAACTTATATTTCATAAAAAGTCAAAAAGTGCACTTATTTAGATCATCCCAAACCACTCATAACAGAGGAAATGTTTGACACAAAGGCTCTGTTTGAGAAAGACAAATGAGAGTAGGACACAAAGTTTGAGATATACAAGATCTCACACCCTTTCTCTTGGCAATAGGAATATCAAGATCAGTAGTGTCAGGAATAGCAATATTAGTAAACGCAACAAAAACAAGAGGTTCAAAGTTACCTGGACTCTTATCAGAAACAGGAGATGGCAGTGGGCGAGTAGAAGTGGTCTCTTGTATCCAAGTAATCTTCTGTCTTGTCTTTGTCCCTGACATAAACTTGCCATTCCCTGTCCTTAGTGGCATTGGATTCTATAGTCCCAGTAATAGGTGATGCAAGAACTGTGAGAATATTATAGAATTATGGAAATATGTTAATTAGGTTGATTGTGAATATTCGATTGATAGTATAGGGTTCTTTCCTATTATAGATTAGGTTTAGGATTGCTATGAATATTGGTTGTAATCTTTGTATTATGTACAATTGAGTATACAAAAAAGCTTTCAACTATCTTACATGGTATCAGAGCCGTGTGTGAAATCCTAGCGCCATCGTTGTCAACTTCGGTTCTAGCCTCTTCGGTTAAGTTCTCTTCTGATTCTCTATGTGTTCTTAGAAGTCGCGATTGTATCGGAATCACAGTTTGCAATTCACCCATTTGGTTTGTAATAAGCACCTCTGTGTTCGACTCGCCTCGCAGGATTGAAACTTTGAAATCTCGTGTCTCATGAGTCTCAACCCTTTTTTCTCTGTGCATCGACGACTTGCTCTGAACTGCCTCCTTCTGGACTCGCGATCCTCGTGTCTGTCTGAACACGTGATCGCGAGTCTCGACTACACATCTGGGTTCGACTTCTGGAGCACACGCAACATCTCTCTTGCTTTGGTTCACGAAGACTGCCTCTTTGTCTCTCGCGAAGGTCCCTTTATGAGTCGAAAGTCTGGTACTCTCTCTTGCTAGTATTGAGTTTGTAAAACCTCTCTCTCAGTGGATCAAGCTTCGAGAAATCCATCTCCTTCCCTGGCTTGTTTACTGGTGTTGTATCTCTCTCTCTTAGTTAGTTGAACCCACGGGTAATTGACCCATCTGGCATTATTTTTTTATTTATTTATTAAGTTTAGACCCTTGATGTCTATTTTGTTTTATTTTGGGTTTATTACACTTGAGCCCCTCAATTTTCTGATTATTATAATGTCTCTGGCTTCGGATGAGTGTGTCTTCTGCCATCAGAAGGGCTATTGGAAATATCACTGTCCCAAGAAGGGATGTCTATCTTGTTCGTCTTCTCAGTAGTTTTCGATCAAGTTCTGTGCTCCTCCTCTGAGTACCGTTTGGCCTCCCGCCGGTTCTACCGTATCTTCTCCAGCTTCTGATTCTGACTTGGCTTCCTTGACTGCTCAGATTAGTCAGCTTCAGCATACACTAATTAGTCAGCTTCAGCATATATAGTCTCCCTCCTAGCCATCCACGTTCGCCTCTATTGTTTCCTCTCTTCCTTCAGGTTTGCTTGGGTCTTCTTCAAGTATTTCTTCATCTGTCTGGATTTTTGACTTTGGTGCATCTCATCATATGACTCCCCATTTCTCCTTACTTCAAAATTGTACTCCTCTTCCCTTTTTTATTACTGTCAATGCTGCCAATGGGTCTGGTATGTCTGTTATATTTGTTGGGTCTATCCTACCGTCTGCTATGTCTACTGTCTCTATTCCATCTCTTCTTTATGTTCCTTAGTTATCTGTTAGTTTATTATCTATTAGTCAGCTTGATGTCTCTGGTTTTGATGTTATCTTTTCTTCTTCTATCTGTTCTGTGCAGGATTGGATATCTAAGCAACAGAGTGGGACTAGCCGTAGAGTTGGAGACCTCTATGTGGTAAAGAGCTTGCATCTGCCTATGGCCACCTCTCTGACTGCCTTTTCTTCTTTTCAGTTAAATTTTCTGTCTAATCCTTTTTACTTGTGGCATTCTGGATTAGGGCATTTGTCTGTTGATCGCTTACGGTCTTTAGCTTAGTCTGGTATATTGGGTAAAGTTTCTTCTAGTGAACTTGCTGAATGTCGGGGTTGTAAACTTGCTAAAATGACAGCATTACCTTTTCATAAAAGTACTTCTATATCTGATACATCATTTTTTTTAGTTTATACTAATGTTTGGGGCCCTTCTCTTGTTCTCACAAAAGGGGGTTCTGCATACTATGTGTCATTTGTTAATGACTGCACCCGTTACACTTGGGTTTATCTTATGACTCATAAGTATGATTTCTACCAGATATATCGTACTTTCCAGTCTATGGTCACTACACAGTTTGGGTCTACTATTCAATTGTTGCGGTCTGACTTGGGCGGGGAATACTTTAAAACTGAATTTTGTAAATATTTGGTCAAATTGGGTACCATTCACCAAACTTCTTGTACTGATACACTTGTCCAAAATGGTCGAATTGAGCGTAAACACCGTCATTTCCTTGAGACAGCTAGGTCTCTCATTCTCTCTGCCTCCGTTTTGGCTCCATTTTGGGGTGAAGCAGTTCTTACTGCTGCTTTTCTTCTCAATTGTATGTCTACCCCCATTCTTTCTAGTCGGTCTCTTTATGAGGCTCTGTTTTCTCAACTTCTAATTACTCCTTCCTTCGCGTGTTTGAGTTTGCTTGTTTTGTTCTTTTATCCCGTAAACATAGGACCAAACTTAGTGTCCGGTCTGTCCTATGTGTTTTTTTGGGTTATAGTCTCACTCAGAAAGGTTATTGTTGTTATGATCCTGTTTCTCGTCGCCTTTGTCTCCCGCCATGTTGCATTTCTCGAACGTCTCCTTTACTTTCAGTTTCCTCCTCTCACTGCCCCAGTTTCCAAAGAGGATTTGGTTCATATTGATCCATTTCCTTGTAAGGTCCCGTCTCATGAGTACATCTCCACAGTTCCTCCTAAGCTTGTTCCATCTTCTCCTCTTACTTTACCTCTGGCTCCTTTTCCTTTTTCAACTTTTCTCCTCCTTCGTAGTTTATTCTCGTTGCAAGGCTTCTCCTCCTCCACCGGTTCTCTCTGCCCCTGCTGCTGATCCTCCTGCTTCTGACGACTCTGATCTTACTGCATACCGATATCCTACTCGAGCGCGTCATCCTCCAAACAGGTTGTATTTTTCTAATATATGTTTTTCTGCTTCCTATTGTACTTTTTTGTCTGCTATTCACTCTTTTTTAGAACCTCAGTCTTACAAGGAGACTTATTAGGATCCTCATTGGGTTCAAGCTATGGAGGATAAGTTGTCTACTCTACAAAAAACTAGTACTTGGGAGTTGGTTCCTTTGCCTGCTGGTAAGAATCTGGTTGGTTGCAAATGGGTCTACAAAGTTAAGACTCATTCTGATGGTTCTCTTGAGCGCTACAAAGCTCTTCTGGTTGCCAAAGGTTTCTCACAGGAGTATGGTATTGATTATGAGACTTTTGCTCTTGTTGCTAAGATGATTATCGTTTGTACTTTGATCTCTGTTACTGTTGTTCGTTTTTGGCCTCTTTATCAGATGGATGTTAAGAATGCTTTTCTTAATGGTCATCTCATCGAAGAGGTTTACATGCGTCCTTTCCCTGGCCTTCACCATTCCTCTGGATAGGTTTATCACCTTCGGTGTGCTTTGTATGGTCTAAAATAGTCTCCTTGTGCTTCGTATGATCGCTTTCAGACTGCTATTACTGAGCTTGGATTTCATCTGTGCCCAGGATTTTACTTTATTTCTTCATCACACCTTTGCTAGATTTGTTGCGTTATTACTGTATGTGGATGATATGATCATCACTGGTTCTGACTCTTTTGCTATATCTGAGGTCAAGCAGCATCTTTTCCGCACCTTTGAAATGAAGGATCTGGGCCATTGCGGTATTTTCTTGGTATTGAGGTCACTTCTTCTCCCAAGGGCTACTTTCTCTCTCAGGCTAAGTATGCTAATGAGGTTATTCATTGTGCCGGTCTTATTGACACTAAGATTTTTGATACCCCCATTGAGCTTAATGTCAAGCTCAAAACTACTGAGGGTGTTCTTCTGGATGATCCTACTTTATATAGAGAGCTCATGGGTTGCTTAGTCTATCTAACAGTTACTTGTCCTGATCTTGTTTATGCTGTTCATGTGGTTAGCCAGTTTGTCTCTGCTACTCGCTCCTCACTCCTCACAGTAGGCTGCATTGGTTTGGATTCTTCGTTATCTCCAGGGTATTATCTTTTAGGATTTACTGTTGTCTTCTACTTCCTCTTTGGACTTGGTAGCTTATGCTGATTCTGATTGGGCTGATGATGTCACTGATCGCAAGTCCACTTCTGGCTTTTGCATGTTTCTTGATGATTCCTTGATTTCTTGGAAGAGTAAGAAACAGACTGTTGTTGCGCATTCCACTGTTGAGGCTGAGTACCGTGCTATGGCTCATGCCACTGCTGAGATTGTTTGGTTTCGCTGTCTCTTGACTGATTTAGGTGTCCCTCAGTCTTCTCCAACCTCCCTTTACTGTGACAACTGTAATGCTATTCAGATTGCACATAGCACTGTCTTTCATGAGCGGATGAAGCACATTGAAATTGATTGTCATTTTGTCCATCAGCATTTGCAGTTTGGTTCTCTCTCGCTTCCTTTCATTTCTTCGGCATTGCAACTTACTGATTTCTTTACGAAGACTCACACCACTGTTCGATTTCTGTTTCTTCTTGGCAAACTCTCAGTATTTTTTGCTAAAACGCCTTGAGTTTGAGCGGGGGTGTGAGAATATTATATAATTATGGAAATATGTTAATTAGGTTGATTGTGAATATTCGATTGATAGTATACAATCAATCTATAGATTAGGTTTAGGATTGCTATAAATATTGGTTGTAATCTTTGTATTATGTACAACTGAATATACAGAAAAGTTTTCAGGAATCTTACAAGAACAACTGGTTCTACCATAGGAGCAACAGGGACAACGGGAATCTTTTCACACCAAGGCTTTCCCTGAAGGGATGACTATGACACTGGAGAAGATAAGAAGTAGGACTGGGACTCAAATAAAATGACATCCATGGATACAAACCACTTACGAGAAGGAAGGTGATAACACTTTTATCCCTTTTGAGTAGGCGAGTATCCGAGGAAAATACACTTGAGGGAGTGAGGGTCCAACTTACCATGAGTAGGAGAATAATTATAGACAAAACAAACACAACCAAATATTTTAGGAGGAATGGAAAACAAAGATTCTGAACTGAGAAGGACTTGAAATGGAGCTTGTTTTTGCAAAGCCTGGGTAGGAAGACAATTAATGAGATAGGTTGTGGTGAGAACGACCTCACCCCAATAGGATCGAGGCACACACATAGAAAAACACATGTAGCATGCCATGTGAAGAAAATGTCGATTCTTGCATTCTGTAACCTCATTTTGTTGAGGGGTATTGGTGCAAAATGTCTGATGTATAATGCCATGAGTGAAAAAATAGCTCTTTAACCCCGAATCGATGTATGCACCCCAATTATCAGAATGCAAGATTTCGACAATTGCCCCAAACTGAGTACAAATCGTTTTATGAAAATTTTGAAACACAGGGAAAACCTCACTTTTTTCTTTTATGAGATACACTTAAGTAGTACGAGAAAAATCATCGATAAAGGTGACAAACCATCTACGGCCTTTTAAAGACATAACATGAGATGGACCCCACACATCAGAATGTATTAAAGAAAAAGGAGCTAAACTTTTATTAAGACTTGGAGCAAAAGCAGCTCTGTATTATTTGTTAAGTTGACAATACTCACAAAGAAATTCAGACATATTATTGTTTGTAAAAACAAACGGAAATAAATGCCCAAGTAAATGAAAAGAAGGATGTCCAACACGCCGATGCCACAACCATAAATCCTCCCTGGTGGTTGGGAACTAGATGGAATGGTGAGCAAGCTTATTCAGCTGATCTAAGAAATGGAGACCATTTTTTGCACTACAATTGCCAATTGTCCTCCTTGTGACAAGGTCCTGAAAAAGACAATGATCAGAAAAGAATGTCACACTACAGTTCAAATCCTTAGTAATATGACTCAATGATAGAAGATTAACAGAAAAATTGAAAATGTGGAGCACTAAAGATGGAGGTAAGGTAAAGGTGACATGAATTAAACCTTAACCAGAGATAGAAGAAACAGTACTATCTGTAATCCTAACTTTGTCTTGACCTGAAAAGGGCTTATATACTGAGAAAAGGTCAGAAGACCCAGACGTATGATCTGAGGCACCAGAATCAATAATCCATGGCAAAGACTTAAGGGAAAGAAAAACACTAGGAGAAGAGGCTATTACCTGAGCACGCAAACGATGAGGAAGATGCATTGGGAGCAGTAGAAGATCGGTGAGTCAGCAAATGACGCAAAACATCCTCAAGCTTAAGAGAAGTTATGCTAGACAAACTATCAGAAGTCGGACCAACTGAAGCGGAAGTAGAATCAAGGGTTTCAACGGCATTAGATTGATGGGCTCGTGGATTAGAGCCATGTCCTCTAGACTAGCCTGATTCGATCCCCTCTAGTACAGACCGATCACCCCGACTACCTAATGGATCCCTATGAAGCTTCCAACACGTCTCATGAGTATGCCACGACTTGCTGCAGTAATCACAGAACACAGTATCATTTCTTGAAGGATGGGAAACAGGTAGTGACAAACCAGCCCCATCTCGAGAAGGAGCAGAAAGTAATGTTGAACGGTCTCCAGTAGCCGGTGGTAACATATGACTCTCCTCATTCTGTACATATGCAAAGGCCTCTTGAAGCGATGGAAGAATATCCATGCCAAGGACACGACTTCAGACCGAATCAAACTTCACATTGAGGCCTTCCAGAAACTTATAGACCTTCTCCTGTGCAAGAAACTTTTGGTAACCAACTGAGTCAACCGTACAAACAAGCTTGTAATCCAGGAGATGATCTAGGCGTTTCCCACTATTAGTCAGAAGGGTGTAATACTGGAGAACTGTCTGCTCCCCCTGTATTGAGCGCTCAATAGACCAGCACAGCTCAAAAGATTGAAAAAAATTCCCTTTTCGAGAATATGTAGCAGCGACTGCTTCCCAAATATCTTGGGCAGTATCCATAGATAAATAGCCTTCACCAATCTTAGGAATCATGGAATGAACAAGCCACCTCATGATTAAAGAGTTGGTAATCTCCCATTGGTCATAGCTTGGATCCGTAATACCTAGTGCTTGAATTCTCCTATTAACATATCCCATCTTCCCCTTACTCTTCAGAAAAAGTGTCAAACAATGAGACTGTGAAAGTGACTCTGGCCATTAAACAAAGTGGTAGTGATTTTGAGGCTAGGGTTTAGGTTCTCAGATGTAGTAGTCATAATTGGACTGGAGCTTTCCCTTTTAGATGAGTGAGAAGTAGTGGTGGATTTGCTAGTTAGGTCAGCCATAAAAACTCTACAATTTCAACCCAAAAACCTTGCATGAATCATAAGAACGGAAAGAGGAATGGAATGGGTTAGAACAAGCAAAATCACATGCAGACCACTATGGGAGCATAACAATCAGATTAATGGGTCATCTATGTACCCATAAAATAAATCAAATATGGGAAAATGAACCTCCAATCAAAACAAGTGCTGAACTGTGTTTAAGAAAGTAGAGGGAAAGAAACTTGGGGCAACAGAAGATGGGCAGCCCTCAAACACTCATCGACAGGAGCCAAAATACACAAAGAGAGGCTAGGACAGCCCTCACAAGAGGTTGACTAGGCCAGAGGGGCCTTCGGCTAAAGCTGAAACAACTCTGTGAGACCTTGACTGGTTTCGACAGAGACTCAGGGACCAGCGGTGGAGGATGGGTGATTGGTGGCAACGATTGTGTGGGTGACGGTTTTTAGGGTTTGACTTTGATATCATGTAATTTAAGAGAATACAAAGCTTGAGTGATGATTATGATATCATCCCCTTTTATATTAATCAATTAATTGTTACAAAAGGAAGCCCTAAGGTACTGATTAAGGAATCACCTTTTATATTGATTGATTGACTGATTAAGGAATCACAATCAATCAATCAATCAATTATCAATCACAATCTAATCTAAATAAGGAAACATGGAAATATTCTAACAATATCTTGCTGTTTGAAATGTATGAATCTCCCTCTCTCTCAAAGTTGGGATGTGTGTTGGGAGGTTACTTAAAAAAATGCTGGGTTTATTCTTTTAACAAAATTGTGGTACTGATTCATATTTGTAAGAACTCTTGTATTTGTTTGGAATACTGCATTTAATATGTTTTCTTGCTGTAACCTTTGTTGAAATACCATTAGTGCTTTATTTTGATATAGATCTCTCTCTCTCTCTTAGGTTGAACCGATTCGCAATTTATTTGCTGCGCTTTTTCTTGCCAGCATTGGGATGCTTATACATGTTCATTTTATTTGGAATCACATTGACATTTTACTAGCAGCCGTTATATTGGTGATCATCATAAAAACTGTTGTGGTTGCCACAGTGGTCAAAGGATTTGGTTATAGTAACAAGACTTCACTACTTGTAAGGATTTACCAATACTGGCATACTACATAATTTTTGCACCTTGGTTATTGATATCTCTGTTGACACAAGGGGCCTTAGTTATTTGATATTTGTAGGTTGGAATGTCTCTGGCGCAAATTGGGGAATTTGCTTTTGTTCTTCTAAGCCGTGCTTCTAATCTTCATCTAGTCGAGGTAATTCTTAAATTGTTAGCATTGTTTTGATTGATTGTTTCTAGTTATGAAGCACCGACACTTCAAAACAAGTGCCGTATCCGTGTCAGACGCATGGACACTTCAAGGACACATGGACATGCCGGGGACACTTTGAGAACATACTAGGGACATGCCAAGTTGTTTTTTTCCCTATTTTATTTAGTGCTTTTGATGAATGTTGAATATTAAATGTTTATTATATTTTTGTTAGATTTAGATCATCCAAAAAAATAAGTGTTAATTTAAAAGTGTTTTTTTTTTTAAATAAAAAAAAATTATAGAATTAGAGTTAGTTTTTGTTAATATTGATTGTTTGTAGATGTAATAATAATCTAGATAGCAAATAAAAATATATGAAAATATATTTTATTGCCATGTCCCCGCCGTGTCCATGTTTCCATGTTTTTGAAATCGCCGTGTCCCATGTCCGCATTCGCATCCGTATTTGTATCCGTGTCCGTGCTTCTTAGGTTTTCAGCTTATGCTAAATCCTTCTTTGAAAGAGAAGTTTGTGATGTCAACGTGTATATTGGACCTATTAGGCAAAAAATCATCAGCTTACATGGATTGCAATTGTGATTGAACTATTTAAACTTTGTCTAGTTATGAACCTTTTTCACCTATAAGCTTCAATTTTTAATTTTTATCTAGGTGTGCAGTTTCTTGTACGCTGTGTTTGGTTAGGGGATTTGAGAAGGGATTTGAAAAGGGAAAGAGAAAAAGTGTGTGAAACTAAGTGAAATGTAGATATATTTTATTCATATTTCACCTACATTTTCTCTTTTCTTTTCCAAATCCCTTCTCAAATCCCCAACCAAACACAACAGTAATGTCCTATCAATTAGACATTGTAACTTAAAGTCTTGAAATTGTTGCAGGGTAAGTTGTACCTGTTGCTGCTGGGCACAACAGCTCTCAGCCTGGTGAGTAAAGCCATTTTGAATTCTATTGCCAGTGATACCATTTGAGTTTTTTTTGGTTCCCATTCATTCTTTGTTTTGTTATATATATAAGGTAACAATCATTCTTTATGTGAGATGCTTATAGTTGTGTTGTGGACGCCACTCACTAATGGCAAGAATTGGATCAATAACATTCTCTCTCTCTCTCTCTCTCTCTCAAAGATCATCAGAAGAATATCATAGTATCACATTTTCATGATGACTAGGATCCCTTTTATTATCAGAAGTTTGTTTCTTTATTTAAATCAATGAAAGTATGCATGCTGACAGCAGTTATATAGGTGACTACGCCATTGCTTTTCAAGTTGATTCCTGCCGTGGTACATCTTGGAGTGCTGTTGCGGTGGTTCTCCCCTGATATTCAGAATGAGGTAATCACCTGATTGAAAAATGTCTCTGTTCTTTTCAATATTCATTTTCACCAAGCAAAGGATGTTGTGGTTTTGCCCGATCCTTCCCACACTAAAAGAGTTTTTGAGATATCTCTCTGGAATATGATTTCTCATCCCAGATTGGATTTAAAGGGGGTAGCCTGCGCGCAGACAGTGTTAAGCGTATTACTTTGATGGTCCAAGGCTCTCATCATGATTCATGATATTAAATATAAACATGAACCAGAAAAAATGCAAATTTTCGGGCTTTATTACCTGACGGGCTTCTTATGATGCTCTCTGGAGGACAGGTGTCTAAGAGTGCGAAGGAGGTTGACTGAGTTGAAACCGTTACTTTCTATTTCGAAGCTCCTCCTCCTATGTTGCTTGTTCTGCATATTTCTGACCAAGCAAGTGAAATGAATATGCTAACTGGGACTACGACGAGACAGAGTTTGGTAAATATGATTGGTATATGCCTTGCATATTAGTTTTTAGGTTATAGTTTTACTCCTACAGGGCTGTTTTTTTGTGTAAATAAGTGTCCATTTTGTAATGTAATAATTCATTTTATTTATTTTTACATGTTTTCCCCCCCAGTTATATAGTTGTTTTTGTTTACTTGTTTTTATTTTGATAAACGAAAATGGCGCTGTAATCAAATTTTCAAATTTATCAATTCAACTTCTTCCTTAATCATTCTCTGTATTATATGAATAGGATGGCATTTAATTTTGTTGGAGCCATTGACAGGATTTCAGGAAAATGAGGAAAATAACAGGTATTTGTCAACGCAATAATTTTTATTTTATTCATTTCTTCAATGGCAAGTGCGGTGAATAAGAGAAATGATTTTGTTTTTTTTGGTCACACAGGTCAATGAAAGGACTTGCAATTTTCTATAGAAAAAAATTTTAGAAAATGTTTTGAAAGAAAATATTTTTCTATATTTGGTGGCGGTCGTGATGGGAGAAAGAAGAAGAAAAAAAAGAAAGGAGGAGGTGGGTTCATGATGGTGGACGGAGGAAGGGGTGGGGACTGACTTATGAGGGAAATGGAGGGGCCAGGGAGGTTGGGGGAGGGACGGGGGTAGTGGGGATAGGCTAAAGAGGAGTGGCAGGTGAAAGTTTGCGGAAAAATAATTTATTTAGAAAAACATTTTTCAAAGAAACACCACCTGATTAAATAATCTAAAATACCTTCTCCAAGTGAGTTGTTGATAATACCTCATCAAGCGATCCAAGTGTCTCGCCTCCAAAGTTATTCACCTTGTACCCTCTTTGATTTATTTTTGTGTATATATTTTTTACAGACCTTAAAAATTTTGATGGCCAATTTTTTGTGTCAAATACATCTGATATATATACACAACACATGATAGAGTTTGCATGTAGGTGGGATCCTTAGGGATCTCTATCTTTTAGTTGTGGGGATAAAATAAAAGATGTATCTTTTATTTTAAATATACAGGATACAACTTATCCAATTTTTCATTAATTATCTTTTAAACAGATAATATAGAACTTCCACTAATTGCAATAATGTCCATTAACACATTATAATTAAACCCCTAAAAGTAGAGAATTACAAGTGAGGCCCTTTCTTACAATTAATCACAAATTTCCTTCCACCAAACTATATTCCACATGAGCTATTAGGTATGGACAAATTTATCACTATCAAAAGCCCTAACTTATGTAACCGAATTCTAAATTTTTTCTTCTTCTAATTGGACACTAAAAGCATTTTCCAAAAATAATATTTTTACAATTATATATGTATAAAATATTTTTACGAAAAAGTAACCGGCCGGTTTTCTTTTGATCCAATGTTAATAGGAAAAATTGCTTGAATATACTTTCTCACTTTGAGAATGGTGGATTCCATGTTAAGCACCTATATAAATTAATTACCACTCACATAACCCAACATGTCCGTGTATAGCCTTTGATTCGGCGTCACCGATTGACAATGTCAAAGTTAAATGAATAGTTAATTAATTTATACAAGCCTCTCAGGTCAAAGGAAAATAAGTGTATTGTAATAGAACTACCTTTTAAACTGACAGTGATCATTCCATAGGTGTTCTCAAAACCGATCATGTTCAGTGCATGTACTTATTGCATAACACCTACCTATTTGCCTAAGGTCACTACCTCAATGATGGAGTTAATCATTCTATCATATAGCAGCAAAACAGGTGTAGGCCATAGTAGTGTGATGCCCAATCAACACCCATAGCCTAGAACATTAATTGGGTCTACAAGGCACCGAAAAATCATAACTCCCAGCTTTTGGTTCATTAACCATTAGCATGTTTTTCTACAATGTTACCCAAGGGACCTTATGTTCACATCATATGTAACATTAAATATAACATTACCCATAATATCATACAAAATGCAAAATGTAAAATGCCAAGCAATTTATTTAATCAGTCAATAAAGTCAACAAATTGGTTTTTGAGGGCACAAATGCTAACATTCTCCCACTTGCACTCAAAACCAATTACACATGTATTTAATACCATTCTCTTTTAAATAATTTCTAAAATTATCTAAAAGGTATTCTCTCCACGATTTGATCGAAGAGCTTTGATACTTTTTCTAAGTTGCTACGAAATTCCTTGAACTTTTCAAAGGATTCAGACTTATGTTTCATTAGGTACAAATAATCATACCTAGAATAATCATTGGTGAATGTAATTAAATGGTAAAAACCACCTCTTGCTATGTGATTTATTGGATCACAAACATCTGTGTGTATTAATTCCAAAACTTCTGTGGCTCTAATTCATTTTCCCAGAAATGGAATTTTAGACATTTTTCCTTGCAAGCAGGGCTCACAAATTGGATAAGGCTCAATTTAAAAAAAATCTAACGGCCCATCCTTGACCAATCTATTTAGACGTTCTAAATTGATATGACCGAGTTTCAAGTGCCACATGTAAGTTTGATTAACATCCCTTTTCTTTTAAGGGGTAACATACCGGTGGATGTATCATTCTCAACACAATTAATGGAATTATCAATAGGACTAATAAAGTAAAGACCATCTATTAAAATGCCAGAAACCACAAATTTATTATTGTTCTTAATAACAACTTTTGAAGAAAAGGAAAAACAATATCCCAACGAAAATAACTTTGAAACAGAAATTAAATTTCTACGGATGTCTGGCATAAATAGACAATCTTCTAAAACTAGAGTTCTATTAAATGATAATTCCAAATAAAAAATTCCTATGGAAACTGCAGCAACTGTTGCACTTGTTCCCAACTTTATTAGCATCTCCCATTCATTAAGCTTTCTGGTATCCTTGAACCCCTGCAACATATTGCAAATATGTGAGGTCGCACCAGAGTCTACACACCAAGCTTTAGGAGGACCAATCAATAAATTGGTTTCAATAACAAACAGATTCAACATACCTTCTAAAGGTTTGTCCTTTTTCAGTGTTGCCAAATATTGACGGCAGTTTCTCTTCCAATGGCCAAGCTTTCCACAATGGAAACAATTTCCTTTGCTTTTCTTCTTATCTATGCCCTTTTTAAAAACACCTAGTGTTTTTTCAAAGAATTTGGAGTCCATTGGTTTCTTATTAAAATTGTTCTTGCCCTTAGGCTTGAATTTTCTAGGACTTTCCTTCTCACCCATCATTACAGCGGGTTGGCTCTTTTTAATAAGATCTTTTGCTGCTTGCAACATATTGAGCAGCTCTGATGGTGCAACAATCATCTTATTCATATTGTAATTCAAAATAAACTGATTATAAGAATCTAGTAAAGATGAAAGTATCGCATCAATTTTAGTTTCACCATCAATATCTGCACCCAAAGTTTCTAGTATGTTAATGAAAGATATCATTTTTAGAACATGTTCCCGTACTGGAGTACCTTCCACCATTTTAGTGGACATCAAACCTTTCATAGCTGTTTGGCGTGCACTTCTGCTTTGTTCTCCAAACATTTCTTTCAAGTTAACCATCATGTCTTTTGCAGTAGGAACACCCTTATGCTGCTTTTGCAACACATTGGTCATTGAGGCCAATATGTAGCATTTTGCAACATCATCCGCCTCATGCCACTTTCTAACAGTCTCACATTGTTCATCACTGGCATCCGCCTCAGGAAGCGCAGGTGGATCAGTGGTTAGGACATGGTTCAGCTTTTCAGCAGTGAGGACAATTGTTAAATTTCTCTTCCAGTCCACATAGTTTGATCCAATCAAACGATTATCATCAAGAATTTTGGACAAAGGATTAAAGTTGGTCATTTTGAACTGCATATATTAAAAATTAATAAATAAATAAAAACATGTGCCAGAAGACTATAAGTACTGCATTGTATATAAATCCATAGGATGCGGGATTTTGAATCTACTATGGTAATGCTCACTAGAATTTCCAATCAAGCAAATTATAAACCCCCAAATATAACACTTATATTTAAAACATTCATAGTGAGAATTGGGAAACCAATCCTGCATGTACAAAAATTTCTTTTGAAATAAGTGAACATACCTTGAATGGGTGGGTAGCTACTACCCATCATAATATCATCTCATGTCATCATTTTTATTTTTCTTTTAGAAAAATTAAATTTATTTATGACTCCCAATTTTTCTTTTGGCCTCCAAATCAACTCATATGACACCTTTTGGTTATCATATAGTATTTGTCTAAGTGCAAACCATTGTTTAGATACATAGCATGAACATGTAAGATTATGCCTTCATTTTAGCCGACACTCCCACTAGTCACACTTATACTTTTTACAAAATAAATAAAACAAACTAATTAATTAAAACCCAACTGACCCTTTTGGTATCATTTGAATCTCAATTAATTAGAATTTTTATTTACCAACAATGGAGGGCCATAGGCATTATTTTTCTTAAAATAATCCTATTTAACACTTAATAATTAAAATGGGGTACCAATAACATTTATAACTAATTTATCCCCATAAATCAGCAAATTAATTTTAATGTTATCATAAGTAACATGAAACCCACAAATATATATCTATATATATATAATCATGAATATGGTTATATCCATTAACAGAAAATAATTTTTTGGGAAAAAATCTACAAAGATTTTTATCAACTGAACAACCTCCCACTAACTATGGCATGTCTAAAGAATGATAAAACATTAATTCTACATGATAACATCTCAATGTAATTCATAAAATAAAACATGTTAGAATATTTAATCATGGAATTAAAATTCATCAATATAAATAAATCATGTTATTTAAAATAACAATGTACTATAAGTTCTAATCATTTAAAAGATTTTAACATGTTGTATACAATATTTATATAATGCCACAGCATATTTCTATAATTTTTTTTTTTTTTTTGGTAATATGGAACATGCATCAACAGTAAGCAAAAATAGATAATACAAATAAAATAACGATACCATGTGAATGCCTTTTAGGCCAATCCCTAATAAACGCAAAAACTGAGGTGCACCGTTATCACTGATTAAACAGTACGTTTTTTTTTTTTTTTTTTTTTTTAAAAATAAATTAAACCGGTGACATGTGCCTTACATATATACATATATATTATTTATTTCGCCTCCTGATTTGAATCTGCGAAACCATTCCTTCCCCCTTTTTTTTTTTTTTTTTTTTAATACTGTTTCGGTCTTTTTTCTTTTGTGATTAATACAAGAAAATATAGATTATATATTCACAAATTATATAATCAACTATTATGCAAGACAACATTGAATATTCAATACTTTTATCAAACTATAAAAAACACAAATATAGATTCATGCAATCAAAGTGGGTGGCTCTGATACCAATGAAAGTTTGCGAAAAAATAATTTATTTAGAAAAACACTTTTCAAAGAAACACTACCTGATTACATAATCTAAAATACCTTCTCCAAGTGAGTTGTTGATAATACCTCACCAAGCGATCCAAGTGTCTCGCCTCCAAAGTGATTCACCTTGCACCCTCTTTGATTTATTTTTGTGTATATATTTTCTATAGACCTTAAAAATTCTGATGGCCAATTTTTTGTGTCAAATACATCTGATATATATACACAACACATGATAGAGTTTGCATGTAGGTGGGATCCTTAGGGATCTCTATCTTTTAGTTGTGGGGATAAAATAAAAGATGTATCTTTTATTTTAAATATACAGGATACAACTTATCCAATTTTTCATTAATTATCTTTTAAACAGATAATATAGAACTTCCACTAATTGCAATAATGTCCATCAACACATTATAATTAAACCCCTAAAAGTAGAGAATTACAAGTGAGGCCCTTTCTTACAATTAATCACAAATTTCCTTCCACCAAACTATATTCCACATGAGCTATTAGGTATGGACAAATTTATCACTATCAAAAGCCCTAACTCATGTAACCGAATTCTAAATTTTTCCTTCTTCTAATTGGACCCTAAAAGCATTTTCCAAAAATAGTATTTTTACAATTATATATGTATAAAATATTTTTACGAAAAAGTAACCGGCCGGTTTTCTTTTGGTCCAATGTTAATAGGAAAAATTGCTTGAATATACTTTCTCACTTTGAGAATGGTGGATTCCATGTTAAGCACCTATATAAATCAATTACCACTCACATAACCCAACATGTCCGTGTATAGCCTTTGATTCGGCGTCACCGATTGACAATGTCAAAGTTAAATGAATAGTTAATTAATTTATACAAGCCTCTCAAGTCAAAGGAAAATAAGTGTATTGTAATAGAACTACCTTTTAAACTGACAGTGATCATTCCATAGGTGTTCTCAAAACCGATCCTGTTCAGTGCATGTACTTATTGCATAACACCTACCTATTTGCCTAAGGTCACTACCTCAATGATGGAGTTAATCATTCTATCATATAGCAGCAAAACAGGTGTAGGCCATAGTAGTGTGATGCCCAATCAACACCCATAGCCTAGAACATTAATTGGGTCTACAAGGCACCGAAAAATCATAACTCCCAGCTTTTGGTTCATTAACCATTAGCATGTTTTTCTACAATGTTACCCAAGGGACCTTATGTTCACATCATATGTAACATTAAATATAACATTACCCATAATATCATACAAAATGCAATATGTAAAATGCCAAGCAATTTATTTAATCAGTCAATAAAGTCAACAAATTGGTTTTTGAGGGCACAAATGCTAACATGAAGGTTGTTAGAAAAGGCGAGCGGGTGAGAGTAGGGGCAGAGAAGGTGGCTGTAGGTAAGATTAGGGTTGAGAGGTTAGAGATGAGGATAAAATGAAAATTGTGGCAGGATTTTAAAAAAAAAAAAAAAAAAAAAAAAAAAAAAAAAAAAATTATACTACTAGTGTTTATAGTTTGAGACTTGTGTCATTTTGGTTTCTGACCTTTCAATTATAATACATTTAATCTTGAATTTTGAATTTTGTTCCAAATAAGAATAATAAAGATAATGTTACTATATTTGAAAGGCGAAGTCATCATATAACTTATTTTGTATTGGTTAACTTGTATGTTATTTGAATTATAATGGTATTTTTTTTTTAATAATAATGTTAAAACTTTTTTGATTATAATGTTTTGTTTGGTTTGGTTTTCAGAATCTATTTTCAAATTTTTTTTCTAAGAAATTAAAAATTAAATTGGAGAAAAAACTTAGAAATACACCACTTTTATATAATTTTATCTTTTGGGAGGTAAAAATAATTTTTTTGGATATTTATTTTCGTTAAATTAGTTTTTATTTTTTTAGAAGCTACAGACGGCGATAATTTCGATGTCATTATTAAGAGTAATGCTAGAGATTCTAAAAATTCGAGTACAAAAGTTTTTACCAAATGTCTCACTTGGGTGTGTGGGTCTCACACCCATGTGAGACTCCCATGTGAGACATTTGGTAGAATTTTTAGAATCTATAATTTTTGCATTATTAAACCAATTTATTAAATCAAAAAATTCAAAATTAAAAATATTTCATATATTAAACATATTGATTATACATTAAAAACCTAATAACTATCAAAAAATATCTATTAACAACAAATACAACCATCTATTGCATGATAACTGTGGGGACATATTTTTTGAATGACAACACATGGCCGATGTGGCACTGAAGTGTCGGCTGAGGTGGCACCGAAGTGCCAGCCGAGGTGCCACGTGTCTTGGTCTTGACACCGAAATGATATCGGCTAGGCCGAGGTTATCTGCGGAGATATCGGAACCTGGGATAGATGGATAAGCTATAAGAGTCCTAGAATGGAGGGAGGACCTCAGCCTGGATAACGATAAAACTCTTAGAGAGTTTATCTTTATCTATTGGAGAGTCCAGAATGAGCATTGGGCCAGAGTCCAAGGGAAGCTAGGCTTCTACAAGGATTAGGATAGTGCTAACTATAAAAGTAAGGCACCCTCGTGGGTCTAAGGTACGCTTTTTGTATTCTGACTAGTGAATTAAGCACTATTTGCTATCTTTAAGAGATAACTGAATACTGACTTGATCGTCAGAGTGCCCCCGGGTAGGGCTGCAAATGAACAGAGCCGTTCGTGAACAGGCTCGAGCTCGGCTCGGTAAAAGCTCGTTTGAACTCGGTTTGTTAATTTTTTTTTTGCGTTTGAGCTCGAGCTCAAGCTCGTTAAATTTTTAATAAACAAGCCCAAACATTCCAAAGCTCGGCTCGTAAGCTCGGTTCGTTAGCTAGCTTGTTTAATATTTATTATTTATATATTAAATAATATAAAAATATGTATAAAAAATAAGAGAAATATGCTATTTATATATTTAAAAAATATAAATATAAATAATAGTTAACTATAAATAGTACATTTATATAATAGTGGTAGTAGATATTATTATTTTAGTAAAATATGAACTTTTCTTAGTATGTTTATTTATATTGTATATATAATTGTATAATTAAAGTTTTAATTGTAACTTTAGTCTCACATGCAAGTATGAATTTATAAATTTTTTGGCTCGTTAAGGCTCGTGAACAGGCTCGAGCTCGAGTCGAGCCTAAGCCAACTTGGCTCGAGCTCGTTAAAATCTTAATAAACAAGCCCAAACATACTAAAGCTCGGCTCGGCTCAGCTCGTTTGCAGCCCTACCGCCGGGTGGACGAACCACCGCTGGAATTCTTATATTTCTGTGACAGGTTGTTCGAGTATAATCTATTCTGCCGGTGTTCTCCAGTTGAGTGCCTGTTTGGCAATGTGGTCAGAAAACAACACACAATTTGGCGCCGTCTGTAAGAATTAAAGGAGAATAGATGGCCAACAATGGACAGAAAGAGAAGATTAGGGACGACATCCCTACTGAGAGTGGTAAACACATTGACCCTAACGTAGATGAGGATAATTGGAATGAAGAAACTCGGGATCAGAATCCCGGAGAGAAAAACGTCGGCCAAGAGGGAGACGTACCAAATAAGGGAGACCGAGACGGGTATTATAACGAGGACGACCTCCAGGTATGGAAAGATAGATGCCTGAAGAGGGACGGTGAGATGAAGGGAATGGCGAACAAATTGGCGGACCTACAATCAGTCGTCAATTTCATGATGCAGAACAACAACATGCAGTCACCGTTTCCGTTACAAGATACGTCGATTCCAGCGGCCAAAAAAGATGCCCAGAAAAGTAGACCGAAAATAGTTCCTACAGTCCCTCAGCACGACAGGACCAAGGAACATTCTCACCGACCTTCACGGGAGGTCGGGCGAGGAGAGTTGATGAAGAGAGTCTCGGAAAACACATCACACCAAAGAAGCCTATGCCAAAAAATATCGGCATGCTCAAGGGAATGAGCTTTGTTTCGACACGACTAGTAGAAGAAGGTCCAAGAGGACTTATAACGACACCAGGAGTAGTGCACCAAAGAGGCTAAAATCCGATGATAGCCGAGCTCCTGGACGGACCAAGGAGGATCTGAGAGATTACCTCCAGAGGAAGCGACAAGATGCCGAGGTAACCTCTCTGGTCAAACCGAGAGCACCGTTCTCGGTAGAATTGGACAAATTTGAGGCCCCAAAGAGGTTCCACATGCCGAGATTCCAGATATACAACGGTAAGTCTGACCTTAATTTTCACGTCGGCTTGTGTAGACACCCCATTTTTTACCGTCCTCAAGGCTTGGACGTCACCGTTTGAACACTCGGTGATCATCCATGTTCGTGTTTGTTTTGAGTTCTCAGAGGTTCCGGCCGCGCGCCTTGCCTCAAAGATCTCTCAACTTGACTGTTTTGTGCTTGGTTGTGGACCAAGCACTTGTATTTCTGTTTTTGGGGGAAGAGGGTGGCTTGTTGGCCATCCCCTCAACCCACCGGCCAAGGCTTGAAGCCACCGGCCCTATTTTGTTCCCATCGACCAAGAGTTTTAGCCAGTCGGCACTATATTTGGTCGACCGGCCTCTTTTGTTGGTCAATCGGCCATTTCTGCTGGTCGACCCCTTTCCATTTGCTTTTAACAGATATTTTATGCCAACTGTAACAGCTGGCATGCACAATTGACCCCCTCCATACACGTGTATGGAGGGATTGGCTCATTTGCTTGGCTTTTCTTGGAAGCCTTAGAATTGAACCTCTATAAAGAGGGAGCTCCTTCTCCCTCCTCCAGGGTTCAGAGAATTAGGGTTAGAAAGGATAGAGATAGCCTTGTATCTATACTTCCTTGTTTAGCCTTATTTTGTGACCTAAAGTGAGTTTTGTCTCACTATTGTACACCAACACACACTAGAACACCATCCTTGGTTGCTGAGGTGCTAGGAGATTGATTTCAGTGTTCTTGGGTTGGTTTGAACTCAAAAAACTTGCTGGAGCTTTGTTCCTAAAGGAGTTCTACAAGGGTGAGCATCCTTACTTTAGTTACCTCTTTCTTGCATAGGCTTTTAGCCATTCTTGCTTATTGTTTTAAGCTTTGACTATAACTAATAAAAGTTCTGATTTTGTGTGTTTTAGAACTTTGTTTAAGGTTACTTTGAGGTTTGGGGTTGTCTCCCCCCTCCAAGGCCTTGTTAGGCCTTGTTTTAGGCCATACATTTTGGCCATTGTTTTGGTCTTTGCATGACCTCTCTACCACTGAAATCTAGAGGATTTTTAATAGCGGAGAGGTGGTTTTGGGGTCCTAAATAGGAGAGGGTCATCCCCTCTCCTTATTGTCTTTAATGCTTGCCTAAATGGCTTATGTGGTAGCATGTGTGTTTAGTTTGTTTTAGCTTCATTTCAGTATATATTAGGCTTTGTTTTGCCATGATATAGCACTATTTTGAGTTGGTTTAGACATGCCATGTATGCTTTATACACTTGTCTTGTAATCCCATGTTTTGGCCTTAACATGCATCATGTTGTAACATATGTTTTTAGCATGATTTTGGCTCAACTCCATGAAACTTTTAGGCTTGTTGTAGCATGCTTAAGCTCTGTTTTTCATTGATTTGGCCATGCTTGCATTGTTTTGTATAGCTACCATGTAATCTAGCTTGTTAGCTTTGAGTGTCCAAGTCATGAGCATGCTTTATTTGGATCATTTCAGTGGTTTGGCATCACTTAGAATGTTATTTTAGTCCATGTTTCATGCTCAAACACTTGCACTTATCACTCCTTTAATGTCTTAAAAAGTATGTGTTTTATGCCTCATGAATGTGTCATTGTGTATGCCATCATGCTTAGGCCTTTGGGATGCCATCTAGGTAGGTTTTTTTTGGGCTCCTTTTGATGTGTCATACCTCTGATTTTGATTGCCCGAATCATGCCATGTTTGGTTGTATTAGGTGTAGTGTAACACCCTCTTTTGTGGCCTTGTATGCCTCATGTTTTGTCCCTTTGATTTGGCTTGTTTTGGCTTTGGTCATTGCATGTTTTAGGTTCATTTTGGCATGATCTAGGACTGTTTTGGGTCATACTTTCCATATGCTTCATGTTTCGTGTAACCATGGTTTGAGCCCTTTGGCTAGTCTTAGGCCTTGAACCTTCTTGCATGTTTTGATTGCTTTACTTGGTCGATTTGGCATCATTCCTAGCATGTTTTCAGAGCTTAACATGCTTGTCATTTGTCCATGTTTGTCTTCTTTTAAGTGTTCTTGAAAGTTGCCCTTTTATGCTTAAGTGTTGAGGCCAATTATCATGCATGTTTGTATGTGATTTTGTCCCTTATCCCTTGGCATATTGGCCACTGATTTGGGCTTATTTGAGAGCTGTCCATTTTGGTTTAAGACCATTTCCGCATGTTGTTGCATGCTTGCCTTGCATGTTGTTGCATACTTGGCCTATTAACATGTCGTTGCATGTTTAAGTGGTATTGCATTTGGCATGCATTCTTTTGGTTTTAGGTTGCTTAACATGTTGTTATATGTTTGCTCCACATGATGTGACATGATTGAATGAAGTCACATGCTTGCTTGCATGCTTGTCCTTGCATATTGTTATATGCTAGTTGCCTTGTGTAGCATCATTGCTTGTATGCTCATGTTGCACTAGTGTGCTTGCATATTTAACTTGCATATTTGCATCCCTTGCCTCTTGATCAATCATGATAGAGGTTAGGATCTATTGTGTGTTTGTGTGCATTTCATTTGACATTGAAATTGCACACTTGACCTCTTTGATCATCATGCATTGGAATGCGTGATCGATGATCCGAGGGTGGAGGATTACACCCCCTTGAGTTCATAACATGATAGGGAGGGTGGTCGTGCATACATTGCTTTGAAAATGCATTGCCATGCTCTGTTTGTCCTCTGCTGCAGCAAAACAGGATTCCGCAGGAAGAGATGGTCGGTCGGCCACATATTCATGGCCAAGAGCCAAATTTGTGGCCGATGACCAGTTTCCCATGGCCGGTGACCTCATCTCTTGGTCGGTGACCTCCTACAGTGTTCAGGGAGTAGTTCAGAAGCAACCTTGGGACTTGTGCAGTCTTCAGAGATGCAGAGCAGTGTAAACAGAGGTATCATGAGTATGGTGATGGATTTCCGAGCGGAGCCGAGCATGCACGCATTCATCCCTCTTCCTGAGGCCCCTTTACTGCTTTCTTAGCTTAATTAATTCGTTTGATTAGTTAAGTATGATGTAATATTTAATTAGCTTGTTAGTTAATTAATTTGTATTATTCTTTCGGTCCCTCCCTCGAGAGGGCGAAATTGTGTAATAAGTGTGCGTGAGTGTGTGAATGTCTTCCAACCCCACGTCTTTCTCCCTTTAACTTAACCGCTTACAATAGTTAGTTTTAGGTCATGTTTCGATTAGCATACTTTATGCTTGCATGCGTACATCCATTCATCTGTATTGCATGCACCGGGCTCGGCGTATCATACTAACCGCATAGTATTTTAATTCCAACTTGAATATGTGCATCGAGTTGTTACATTTCACATGCCATCCTTAAATTAGCCGAGCCTATTCTAGTCGCATTTTGCATGCGATGTATTAGCCATTTTAACATGGACTTGGATCATACATTGATTGCCAACATGTTCGATGTTTTGGCTCGGAGTACACTGTAAGTGTTTATGCTTTAACATCTTGCATGTATGTGAGTGTTAACATGAAAGCATGCTTGCCATGAGGCTAATTGCTTAGTTGATTAACTGCCTGAATGCCTGTGGGTGAAGATTGGATTACTTGAATTGGAATAATTCATCGAAATCCGTATTTTAGCCTACTTGCGGTAGCAAACCTCAAACAATTTCCAAATAAACGGATATGCGATGCTTTGTTCCAAATTAGGCGATCTAGTCTATACTTGTGTGTTGTGCGCATCACCAGTAATTCTAGCTAATTAATCGGAATAAGAGCACACAATATTTTCAAAACAAGATATCATGTTTAGTAGAGGCCGATTTTTGGATCGGGCGAGCGGGGGTGCTCATAGATGACCTTCCCCAATCGTACCCAAGTTCCCGAGCCGAGGCAACTTTGGTGATGATGGACACGTGGCCTTAGGCAACGAGTCAGGGTTTCCTAAATTCCCCCAAAATAAAATATTTAGGCGGCGACTTTGTATCTGGCAAAGCAGTCCATGTTTGTCACTTCTTTCTTAAAAATCTGTTTTTCAAAACGATTTGCCAGATTTGGACTTTTTGATGATTCATCGGTCTTGCATTGCACTCTACGAGATTAGATACAGGACCGTGACATTGAGTCCAAACTGTAGTGAGCCCAAATGAACAAAACGGGATTCCCTCCCGGGACATTCGGGGACGTCTACAGCTTGTATTTGAACTCAATGGCACTGTACACCGGGAACGAGTTGTTGCTCTGCAAGGTGTTCCCCTCATCCTTTGGGAAAATCGTATCAGACTAGTTTCACAAGTTGCCGAAAAGGAACTGTGAAAAGCTGGGAAGGCCTGGCTGAGATGTTTGTAGCCAGGTTTGTGACAAACAAACTACAACCGTTGAGGGTGGGCTCCCTGATGGCTCTGAGAATTGGCGAGGACGAAAGCCTTAGGGCTTATGCCAAAAGGTATTATGAGGTGTTCAACCGAATACTAGGATACAACCAAGAGGTGGCGGTCGTGTCTTTTAAAAACGGCCTGAACGATGATTGTCTGCTTCGAAAATCATTGGCAAAAACACTGCCAAAAAGTATGGAGAAACTTATGGCCAAGATAGAGAAGTATGCGAGAGCCGAGGAAGATACGCCGGGGACAAAGGCATCAAAACAAGAGAAGAGAAACGGCTCGCCGAAGTGAGGCCAAGGTAACACTGGATATAACAAGCAAGAGACAGGACTGAGGGCTGCACAGGCAGTCACAACCATATTCTGAATTTCGGTTTACAAAGTCTTGGAAAGAATCCGGAATCAGCCCTATTATAGAGCTCCAGAGAAGATTCCTAGTGAATTTATGGAGTTTGGGGAAGCACTGTGCCTACCACAATGAAGATGGGCATCTGACTCAAGGGTGCAGAGCCCTAAAGGCACATCTGGAAGACTTGGTAAGACAGGGTCATATAAGGGACGTGGTAGATGAGGCCAGGATAAGGGAGGAGCAAGCAAGACTGCCTCAGGCACCAGCAGCACCACCTCCTCCAACACCACAACCGCAAGCAGGCGGACCTCGAGAGATCAATGTGATTCACTCGAAGGTCAACGAGAACGAGATACGTGGGGAAACTCAGAAGGTAAAACACTTACAGCATGTGTATCAGGTCCGGTAGAAGAGACCTAGGGCAGATGAGTGCTAAGGACATATGGTCTCCTTTACTGAAGATGACCTAAAGATGGTGCAACATCTACACAACGATCCCTTGGTAATATCCCTCCAGGTTGGAGAGTGCAAAGTGAAGCGAATTCCAGTCGATTAGGGCAGCTCTTGTGACATCATGTATGTCAGGTGTTACAAGGAGCTTGGCCTTCACCAAGATAATCTGGAACAATCCAATGGTCCAATGGTTGGGTTCAACGGAGTGCCGACGTGGCCCCTAAGAGCAATAAGTTTGGAGGTGCAGGCTGGCACCAAGAAGGTAAAAACGGAGTTCACAATAATTGACACCCCCTCCCCTTACAATGCTATCCTGGGAAGGCCGTGACTGCATGCAATGAGGGCTGTTCCCTCAACATTGCACCAGCTGTTGCGGTTCCCAACAGAACATGGAATTGAAGAGGTCAGAGGAGATCAGGTGCAGGCAAAGAATTGCTCCATGGCAGCAATGAAATCCACCTGCAACATACGGGAAACAGAAACAGTAGAGATTGAAGATGAGGACATGGAGGTCCTTGAGGACGTCGGCAAAGAACCAACCGAGAAAAATGAGGAAGCCCTAAAGAAGATCCTAGTCCAGCAAGGGGATGAAGAACGCTTCTTCCTTTTCGGCTTAGGCTTGGCCGAGGAAGAAGAAAAAGAGTTAGAGGCGTTCTTGAGAGCAAACATTGAGGTGTTTGCCTAGATACCATACGAGATGCCTGACATTGACCCCGAGATCACTTGCCATAGAATAAATTTGGATAGGTCAGCCAAACTTGTCATCCAGCGAGCAAGGAGGCCTACGTTGATACATGTTGAGGCAGCATAAGAGGAAGTGGATAAACTTTTTGAGGCCAGAGCCATTTGAGAGGTAAACTACCCAACATGGTTATCAAACACGGTTATTATGAAGAAAAAGAATGGGAAGTGGAAGGTCTATGTGGACTTCACTAGCCTGAACAAGGCTTGTCCCAAAGACAGTTTTCCACTTCCCAAAATTGACCAATCGGTGGATGCCACCTCAGGACATGGAATGATGAGCTTCCTAGACGCTTACAGGGGGTACTATCAAATAACCATGTACCCTCCAGATGAGGAGAGGACTGCATTTATCACCCCAAAAGGGCTGTATTACTACAGAGTGATGCCTTTCGGGTTGAAAAATGCAGGAGCAACTTATCAGAGATTGGTGACTAAGATGTTCAGACATCTAATAGGCAAAACAGTGGAGGTATACATTGATGACATGGTCGTGAAGACCAAGGAACTTGAAGATCATCTGGCCGACCTGAAAGCAGTCTTCGATATCCTGAGGACATTTCGACTCCGACTTAATGCGTCGAAGTGCGTATTTGGAGTTGGGTCAAGAAAGTTCCTGGGATACTTGGTCACCAGAAAGGGCATTGAGGCAAGCCCGGATCAGATTAAGGCCATCTTGGAGTTGAAGAGCCTAATGTCGGCAAAACAAGTGCAGATGTTAACTGGAATGACTGCAGCCCTAAATAGATTCATAAGCAGAAGTTCTAACAAATGCAAACCTTTCTTTAATTTAGTGAAGAAAGCCACAGACTTCTTATGGACAGAAGAGTGTGAAGTCGCCTTGGCCGACTTGAAAAAATACTTGACCAACGCTCCGATTCTCTCAAATCCAGTACCTGGAGAGGAGTTGTTCTTATATTTGGCGGTTTCAGAGCATGCAGTAAGTGTAGTGGTAATCAAAGAAGAAAAGGGAGAACAAATGGCAGTTTACTACGTGAGCAAAACCCTAGCAAATGGTAGATGTAGAGACTAGATACTTACCCTTGGAGAAGCTGACACTGGCCTTAGTAATGGCTTCCAAGAAACTGAATCACTACTTTCAAGCCTATAAGATTGTGGTATTAATTGAGCATCCTTTGAAGTCCCTGTTGCAGCAAGGGGATCTGACAAGCAAGATAGCCAGATGGGCAATGGTATTGGGCCAATACGACCTGGAATGCAGACCCAGAACAACAATCAAAGGCCAGGTTTTGGCCGACTTTGTGGCCAAGTTCACACCAGGCGCCATTATACATTGGGCTCCGTTGAGCCAGGGTATACGATGTCCAGGTAAACAAGGAGAAACCCAGCGGGGGATAGCAGAGCAGAAGAAAAAAGAGAAACTCAGGCCCTGCGGTATTTGTGTCGGCGACTCCTTTCGCTTATTTGTTGATGGGATTTCAAACCGACAAGGAGTGGGGGTAGGAATAGTGCTAGTATTGCCAGATGGGCGGATGCTGGAACAATCCATTCATTTGGGGTTTGAGGCCTCAAACTACGAAGCAGAATATGAAGCACTGATCGCAGGGTTGAAATTGGCAGTAGCAATGGAAGCCGACGAGGTGATGGTCTTCTGTGACTCCCAACTTATCGTCAACCAGGCAACAGGCGAATATACAACCCGAAATGAAAGGATGATGGCCTATGTAAAAGAGGTAGGCAGACTGGTAGCCTTATTCCAAAATTGCCGACTACAGCAAGTCAGCCGAGACGACAACAGCTATGCTGATGCCTTGGCCAACCTGGTTAGTGCAATGAAACTAGGGGAGGTAAGGACAATAATGGTTGACTATTTGTCAGGTCCAAGTGTAGAACAACTGAACACAAAGTATGAAGCAATGTGTGTGGAGATGAGACCAAGTTGGATGGATGCGATAATAGTATTCCTTAGAGAAGGGAAATTGCTAGATGATCGTAAAGAAGCACACAAGATCAGACTGAAGTCGGCAAGATTTAGTCTGACAGCAAAAGGACATCTCTACAGAAAATCTTTTACTGGTCCCCTCTTGAGGTGTGTACATCCTTCACAGGTTGAAGACTTCCTGTATGAAATACACGAAGGAGTATGTGGAAGCCACGCAAGGGGCAGGTCGCTTGCTCATGGGGCCATTACTCAGGGCTACTGGTGGCCCTATATGCAGAAAGATGCTAAAGCTTATGTCAGAAAGTGTAAGAAGTGTCAGAGGTTTACACCTTTGATACACCAACTAGCAGCGGATTTGAACCTAGTGTCTAGCCCTTGGCCATTTGCCCAATGGGGCGTCGATCTTGTTGGACAACTGCCCCGAGCAACTGGACAAAGGAAATTTCTGCTAGTGGCAACAGATTACTTCACTAAGTGGGTAGAAGCTGAACCCCTTGCAAAAATTCGGGACATTGATGTAAAGAACTTCATATAGAAGAATATCATTATCAGGTTTGGGATCCCAACAGTGATAATAGTAGACAATGGTACGTAGTTTGACAGTAAACTAATCAAGAGCTTCTGTGCAAAATACAAAATCAAGAACTACTATTCCACTTCAAGCTTCCCTCAAAGCAATGGACGAGCAGAAGCATCCAACAAAACTATCTTGGATAGGATTAAAAAGAGGCTGGAAGCAACAAAGGATAAGTAGGTGGATAAGTTGCCCAATGTACTCTGGGCATATCGGACTACGTTGAGAAGATCAACTGGGGAGTCCCTATTTGCCATGGCTTATGGCACAGAAGCAGTTATTCCAATGGAGGTCGGCATCCCAGGGATAAGAATCCAAGGAGTAGAAAATGGGACTAATGAGGCATTCTTGGCCCAAGATCTGGATCTGTTAGAAGAAAGAAGGGAGAAAGTAGCAATTCAGCTGAGGGCATACCAGCAGCAGCTTGCTAGGGCTTATAATAAGAATGTCAACCCATGAGAGTTTCAAGTCGGGGACTCGTTTTGAGAAAGGTCGTCGGCAACAAGAGGGATCTTAGAGAGGGCAAGCCTGGCCCAAATTGGAAAGGGCCTTATAGAATCATCTCGGTCTTGGGCAATGGGACATATTGGCTTGAAGACAGTGAAGGCAAAGAGTTGCCAAGACCTTGGAATACTTGCAACCTGAAGTTTTTCTATCATTAGATTTTTTGTTTTTTTAAAGTTTTTTGTTATTAGCCGAAGTAATAAATAAAATTTTAGCTCGATTTTTAATTTCAAAACTTGTGTAATACGACTGACCAGCCACTTGGCGATATTTCTAAGTGAAACATGACGAATAACTTAGATTTATTATATGACAGAGTTGAATTATACTTGCATATAATAGAGTTGAACTAAGTTGGCGATGTTTCTGAGTGAAACATGACAAATAACTTATTATATGGCAGAGTTGAATTATACTTGCATATAATAGAGTTGAACTAAGTTGGCGATGTTTCTAAGTGAAACATGACGAATAACTTAGACTTATTATACGGCAGAGTTAAATTATACTTGCATATAATAGAGTTGAACTAAGTTAGCGATGTTTCTAAGTGAAACATGACGAATAACTTAGACTTATTATACGGTAGAGTTGAATTATACTTGCATATAATAGAGTTGAACTAAGTTGGCGATATTTTTAAGTGAAACATGACAAATAACTTACACTTATTATATGGCAGAGTTGAATTATACTTGCATATAATAGAGTTGAACTAAGTTGGCGATGTTTCTAAGTGAAACATGACGAATAACTTACACTTATTATATGACAGAGTTGAATTATACTTGTATATAATAGAGTTGAACTATGTTGGTGATGTTTCTAAGTGAAACATGACGAGTAACTTAGACTCATTATATGGCAGAGTTGAATTACACTTGTATATAATGGAGTTGAACTAAGTTGAATTAACATGGACTTGCCATATCGGCAAGGTCAAACACAGAATGAAACTAAGCACATTTGAGTAAGATTAACAGAGGAACCAAGGTTGAGAACCTCGGCTAGTCTCTGTTTGAATATAACTTCGGCAACAAGGTCATAGCCACATGCTTAATGAGAACCTAAGTGGAACTTAAGTTCACATTAGGGGGGTAGAGAGCTGGAGAATGATGCTTGGGAGTTGGAATTCACAAGTTAAAGTTGGCTCAACACTTGTTGAAATTTTCAGAAAAATTTACAAGTTGAAGTTAAACCGAGGTTATGTTGAAAGAAGTATCTACATACTTGCCAAGATTACCAGGTTGCCAAAACTTGGAAAGCATTAGGGACTGAAGTCTTGATAGAAGACAGTAAGTAAAGCGGCAAGTTTTAGATAAACACTTGTGAAAAGTCTAAATTACAATGTTTTTTAAGTATTAAGACAAGGCCGAGATAAACAAGTTGGAAGTTATGTCCGAGGTATTTTTTACCCGAGGAAACTGCACAGATAAGGTGCACTTTTGGAAATGTACAAAAATATTCTAAGTATGGAATGACACATAGAGGAAAAGAAGACATACATTCAAACACTTGGAAGAAAATATAAAGACTTGCATTCAGATAAGGAAGTTGTTCAGATACAAAAGGCATTTCGGCCTGACATAGAAGATTACTTATTCAATTACAAAGAGTAAAGAGGAACATCGGTCAAATAAAAGCTATACATCGTTCGAGAAACAAAAATTACAATTACATAAAAAATAAAATCTCCTAGCAAGACTACTCGGCTTCGGCTCCAGAAGACAACTGGGGAATCTTTTCGGCAACCTTTTCAGCCTCGTGCTCGATGTCGATCTCTTGTAGAGTCTGATCGAGGTTCTTTTCGGTGATAGGCAACTCGGATGTTGTCTTCTTGGGCGAGGCACCTTTTGAGACCTTGTCCTCCTCATCTTGAGTCAAGTCCAGGACTTGCTCGTTCAGAGTTGGGGACTTGGCCCTAGTAGGAACTTCAGCATCAGCCACCTCGGCCTCTTCGTCTTCAACTTCCTTTCCTTCTTCTTCCCCCCCAGCCTTAACCTCAGATTGGCTTGAAGTGAGAAGGAATGGTAGCGCAAGTCGGCCTACATCTCTGAGAGGAGAGTCCTCGGGGACAGCCAACTCCTTTAGAGCAGCCATCCAACCAAGGGTGTAACCCTTGTTGCATGCCTCTCTGACTTGTTTTTTACAGTCCTTGCGGACGTCGGCTACCCCCTCGGCATAGGCTTTCTCGTTTGCCGCTTTGATCTCGGTGGCTTTTGTGGCCAGGGTATCTCGGAGTTCGGTTTGGGCTTCGATCGTTTGTGTTTCAGCCTCTTTCTTCTCGGCCTTGAGGACCTCAGTAATAGCCTCTGCGGCCCCGATCCTTTCGTCGGCCTTGTCTTGAGCTTGCTTGGCTACCTTGGCCTAATTTATCAAGGCTTTTATCTTGGCATCAGCTTTGTTTAGGGACTTGAGCAAACCAGCAGCCTCCTTGGTCTTTTGGACCAGCTTCTACTTCATTTCCTCTGCTTGCATCGCAAAGGAGTGGGCATGCTGGATTGCCTAGAAAAAATGCAAAGAACAGAGTTAGTAAAACCTTTAAGTATGAAAACAGAGAATACAGAGTACTAAGTGTTAAGGATTTACCAGTACAAAGTGCTGCAACATTAGAGCGAAACTTTCGTATTCGCTGACCTCAACGTTGCGGTTGAGGTTGTTGGGAAGGAGCAAGGCAGTAGAGAGGGCAACGCTGACCTCGATGTTAGTAGCACTATCGCCGGCTCTAACTGGCTTGTCCTCAATTGTGATGGAGGGGGCCCAGGGGCCATCAGATTTGAGAGAACCCGATATGGCTACCGAGTTCGACCTCGACTTCTTTGACTTAGTGGATTTGGAGGGGACAGCTTCGGCGGGCCTCTTCTCAGCAGCGGAGGAGCTTTTTTCTGCCTCGGCCATTTTTGAAATTGGCAAGGTATCCTTAGAATCGATCTGAGTCACCGTTGCCTTTGCTTGTGCCTTCTTCAGCCTTTTTGGCATTGGTTTTTGCTGGGACTGAGAGGGCAAAGATTGGACTGTGATGACATTGGGGATGTCAGGCAAAAGGTCATCTGCAATAGCCTTCTTGAGACCCATCTCGTCGGCGGCAACGGCGACAGTGATCTTAGTGCCGAAGTGGATCACTGGAAGTGCAGTCGGTGGGTTGGCTGGATCGTAAGCTGACGCCTCAGTATTTCGGTGTCTTCGGCTACGAGTTCTGCCTGCTGGGGCAAACAGTGGAGCTCGACATCGGCGTTGGCGTTGAGAGGGTGGAATCAGTTGTGGAGCAAAAGTTGACGGCTGTTTTGTTGGGTCAAATGTTGAGGCTTGATTCGACCTTGGTGATGAGATAGTTGGGGGAGTTGTTGTAGAGGGTGGAGACTTGCTCTTTTTGGGGACGTCGGGCAATATGGATTTGTAGGTTGGGATGTAGTTCAGAAACAGAGGAGCCTTGCACTGATTAACAAGCAAGTCCAGCAGCCTCTTGAAGTCCTTGCTGGGGAAAAATGTCTTGCGAAAGTCTTTGGGAGGCTGAGGAAGGATTGCAAGTAAGAAACAAATGTTAGAACATACAAAAATATCAAAATATAAAGACTTAAAAGCAAATAAAGTGACACTTGGCTTTTACCATTTCCCTCTGTGAACACTATTCGGCTTAAGGGGTAGAGGTGAAGGTCATTATCTGGTGGGAACTCCCAGTTGCCTGAGACGATGAAATAATCGTCTCCAACACCCTTGTTGGAGTCTGGGAGGTCGGCGATGAGTTTGTATTATGTGGATCTCGGCTTAAGGTAATAGATGTATAACAGTATTGGATATCAGCTAGGGTTATCCTAGCGTTTTCTTGGCTAATTAAGGCAAATGATACCGTTGATGACTCTGTAAGAGTTAATGGGTAATTGTATCGGGTTAAGCTTATAGTAGTGAAGGACTTGGCGAAAGAGGATGTTAAGGGGGAACCTAAGCCCGCACTCAATGAAGGCTACTACTGGGAAGGGCATGGAGTCGTCTTTGGGCATGATGGAGTCCTTCTCCCCAGCCAACCTAAGATGAAAGTCGGCAGGGATGGAGCACTCTTGCCTAAAGTATTCAAGCTTCTCTAGGGTGTCTACCATCCACCTAAACATACCCATGATGTCGGTTAAGAGGGGCAATGAGAGAGTTCAGAAGAAAATAGTTTGTATGGGTTTGAGGGACCTCGGCTAAACCCAAAATAGAAACGGGGGCAAGGGTTTTTTCAAAGATCAAGGGAAGATTGTTACAGTTTCCCTAAAGTTTGTGAGTTCTAAGGCAAATCCCAAACCTAGAGCTATTGAAACAGAAACTAGAAGTAAGAATCTGGAAAATAAGACAAAAAGAAAGCAGAAAAGTAATGTGATTCAGAACCCAGAAAGCACAAATCAAGAACGATTGTACAAAAATGTGTGCAAATGAGCAACAAGCCAAGAACAATAGCAAGATAGCAAGTGTGTGAACCAAATGTGTACCCAGAAAAAGATGGCACGAAGTAGGATGACAAACAAATATGATGAAATTCAAAAACATAGATGAGGAATTCAAGAACTTGAAAGCATTCACAAAAACAATGTACAAGAGTAACAGAGTTCGAAGTAAGTCAAAAATCTAAAAAGAGGGAAAAACACTAACTTACCAAAGAAAATGGCGCTGAAGTGAGATTCGCCGAAGTCAGACGACAACGGTGAATAAAACGGAGCGATGAATGCTTCACTGAAAGGGATGAACGGAGCAGGTTGCAGAGCTTGGGAGCTTGAAACAATGGAGGATTTGAGAGATGAGTGTTAGAGAGAGAAAGCTTGGGAGAAGACGAAGATGCAAAAGTGAAAAGAGGGAGAGAGAGAGAGAAAGAGAGGCGTTTTTTATTAAAACACAAAAGGCGGCAAAATCACAATTAGTGTGCCTAGGACGACGTGTCTGTTAGGCGGCGCGCGCAGAAGTGACGCGACCTGATGGCACGTGTCAGGTACTGTTCAATAGGGAAGAGATATGTGGCGAAAACGGTTGAGTTACTGTGCGTGACAGCTCATACGCGTGTAGAAACTCTTGGAGTTCTTGATTTAATGAAGCAAAGACCTCGGAGTAGGGAACGATCTTGGTTAAAGAACTTAGAAAACTTGGTTCTAAGGCATTAATAAAAACAAACTACAAGTCTTGGCCATATGGAGCCGATAAACGATGACCTCGGTAATGGGGATAGAGCAAGCTTAGCCGACGTGCTATATGGACAAATGATATAGGTTCCATCACCTCAGGATTCCAAGGTATTAGAACCTAGGGGACAGTTGTGGGGACATATTTTTTGAATGACAACACATGGTCGATGTGGCACCGAAGTGCCAGCCGAGGTGCCATGTGTCTTGGTCTTGACGCCGAAATGATCTCGGTTAGGCCGAGGTTATCTGCGGAGATACCGGAACCCGGGATAGACAGATAAGTTATAAGAGTCCTAGAATGGGGGAGGACTTCAGCCTAGATAAGGATAAAGCTCTTAAGGAGTTTATTTTTATCTATTGGAGAGTCCTGTATGAGCATTGGGCCAAAGTCTAAGGGAAGCTAGGCTTCTAGAGAGATCAGGATAGTGCTGACTATAAAAGTAAGGCACCCTCGTGGGTCTAAAGTATGCTTTTTATATTCTAGCTAGTGAATTAAGCACTATTTGCTATCTTTGAAATATAACTGAGTATTGACTTGATTGTCGGAGTGCCCCCGGATGGATGAACCACAGCCGGAATTCTTATCTTTCTGTGACAGGTTGTTCGAGTGTAATCTATTTTGCCGGTATTCTCCAGCTGAGTAACTATTTGGCAGTGTGGTCAGAAAACAGCATACACAATAACTATCAAAAAATATCCACAAAAATAATCACAAATTACATGATCATCATCCAAACACATACTAAAAATTAATTTGATAAAAAAAATAAAAATATAAAAGATTTATCATTTTTATATAATTTTATATTTGGTGAGTAGATATAATTTTTAAAAATTCAAAAATATTTTTTTGACATTTATTTTTGTCAAATTAATTTGTATTTTATAAAGTTGACAACCTCGTCCCTAAAATGAAATAAAAATGTTTTCAATTATCCTTACTTAAAATGAGATTAAAAATTCAAGATCAAATATATTATAATTAAAAGATTAGTAAACAGCCTCGCTACCAAATTAGTGTTCCATCTATTTGAGGGAAAGCTTTGTTCTACGGAAGTGATTTTCACATTGTTAGGGTTAAGGAAACGGCTCATTCATTCTGACAGTCAATTACTTAAGTTGAGTTTAAAACATCACTTCATATATAACATGAAAAATGCTTGGGACCTCTAATTTAGAGGTACCACTAGTGATGTGGCAGTGGGTCCCCCACTGCCACAGCCAATCATGTGTTTTGTTTTTTTTTTTTTTTTTTTACTTTTTCCTTTTCCACCTCATTAGAGGTGGGTTTAGAGGTCCTTTTTTAGAGGTCTCTAGCATGGTTGATATAACATAGATTGGGAAAATCTTGGATTGGATTCCTCGGTGAGAGAGAGAGAGAAAGAAATATGCCTTTTGAGAGAGAGAGAGAGAGAAATATGCCTTTTCCCTTTGTTTTTTTCTTTCCATAGCTTTCAAACATGTTGATATTGTCCCCACTTTTTTCAATGGTTTCCAGACAAAACTGCAAGTGGAAACCAATGACAGAGAGCTCTACAAGGTTGTAGTGTCATCTATGTCTCTTCTGGAAAAAAAAAAAAAAAAAGAAAGAAAGAAAGAAAGAAGGGACAAGCTTTGTCTTTTCTCTTTTCACCATCCTTCTTGTGATAGCAATAGCATTACTCTATAATTGAAGTTTTGGTGTGTCAACTTCTCAATCACACAATTCTCACTTATACAAATTCAACATAACAATCTTTACTTCTAATCTAAATTCTTAGCCTTGTGTCCATCTATTCACCATACACTCCTTTGTCTAGGTTTGGGATAAGTTTGTCTAGGTTAGTTCAGCACAAGTGAGTCACAATTCCCACCTCTGTATAGTTGAAAACAAAATAAAAATTAAAAAAATTAAGAGTAAATTATGTAAATGGTCCTATAGTTAATATAATGTGTCGATTTGGTCTATATTATTTTAATTTGCTTGATTTTGTCTTCTTAATTTAATAGATTATATCATAATAGTCCAATAAATAACGGCTGTTAGGTTTGGTAAATGATGTGTTAATTTGATCCCTCTAGTTTATACGATGTGTCAATTTGATCCCTGTTAAAATCGAGCAAATGAAAACAACAGGGACCAAATTGACATATTGTGTAACCTACATAGACCAAATTGACACATCATTTGAGCATGTCACGACTTTCCATCCATCAAACCTAACAATCATTATTTATTAGATTAATATTATACAATTCATTAAATTAAGGGATAAAATCAAATAAATAAAAATAATAGGGATTAAATTGACACATCGTGTAAACCGAAGGACCATTTACATAATTTATCCAAAAATTAAAATTAAAATTAAAATCGCACTAGGGACCAAAAATTAAAATTAAAATTAAAATTTACACAATGTGTCAATTTGATCTCTGTCAAAATCGAGCAAATTAAAACAATAGGGACCAAATTGATACATTGTATAAACTACTAAGACCAAATTAATACATTGTGTAGATTTTTCGTCCACCAAACTTAACAACTGCTATTTCTTGGACTAAATGACACAATCTGTTAAATTAAAGAAAAAAATCGAGCAAATTGAAACAATAAGGACCAAATTGACACATCGTTAAACTATATGGACCATTTGTATAATTTACCCATCTTTTGACTATCCCAGTTAACTCCCTAGATTTTGACTCAAGTTGCAATTACGTCCATTTGGATAACATTATTTAAAAAAAATTAATGGAGAATAGATAGTATTAATTACACTTAGCACTCTTATAGTTTTACCAAAATTTTACTTTAGTTCTTAATATTCTTCTACTTTTACTAAAATTTCACTTTTTAGTCCCTCCATTAGTTTTTGAAATGGTGTTGTAAGATTGGGCCCAATTGCAATTTGTCTCAAAATCTAGGAGTGAAATTAGGTATAAAGTATAAGGTTCAACATGAGATTTTCCAAAAAAAAAAAAAAGATAATAATAATAATTCATTCTATTCACATTTTACATTTTTTTTTTCTCCATAAATTCTTTCCAAAATCCCAAAACAACTTTCCTATTAGTCTGTCAAAAGTGTTATGCGTAAACATCATTGAGACAAATTTTCAATCATTGATGACATATACCCCTCATCAGTCAGGGAAAAAAGAAAAGAAAAATCTCAAATCAGAGCTCACAAAGCTATTTGGCTTTCCATTTTGGTTGGCCCTTTGAGATTTTTAGAATGGCTTTGTAGAAACAATTCTTCACTACTATTCTGTATAAAGAAATTTGGTGTTTGGATTTTAAATTTTATAGAGGAATTGGGAAGATAAAAATAAGGTAAATTACACTTTTTATTCTCCAACTATCACTTGAATTTTACTTTGGTATTTTATCTTTTAATGGTAACAATTAAGTTTTTAGGCCTCAACTCTATTTCAATATAGTCCTCCCGTCGTGCCACCATTAAAAATTTGGATGGAATGTGCTCTTGTGAAGGCTATGTGAGCAAATTTTAGGGGCATTGAAAGAAAAGATTTGTATGAAAGATTCACTCAATAATTTTCATTTATATTTTATTTTGATATCTCATGTTCACGTGAAGGACGCATAAGCACATTTATATTCATTGAATTTTTTTTTTTTTTTTTTGAATGAATTACATTGTTGGTCCTTCTAATTTGAGCAAAGTGTCACTTTAGTTCTCATAGGGCATGTTTGATTGGGTGGATTAGAGTATGGGATTGGGATTATTAATCCGTGGGTCTAATTATCCTATGTTTCTTTTAACATTTTGGTTTAGGATTATTAATCCAATGAATAATTAATCCAACAAATTTGTAGGATTATTAGTAATGGGGTAGGGGTGGGATTATTAATCCAATGAATATTAATCCAATTGGATAGTGAATACTACACTAATTTAATAGGATTATTAATACTTCACTATTAATCTTGTGAATCAAACATGATCATAGTTTCCAATTTGAACGATGCATTTTCAATTTTGTTGCAATGTTGTTCCTCCATCATGTGCCATTAACATTTTGAATTGAAAAAAACACGTATAGTTTCTTTTGAATTCCACGGTGGTCCTTCTAATTTTGTATTTGATTTTTTTTTTCCATTCAAAATGTTAACAGCACATGATTGAGGGATAATATTACAATAAAATTGAAAGTATATGGTTCAAATTGAAACTACAGAGACAAAAATGATACTTCGATTAAACTAAAGAGACTAATGATGTAATTTATCCAAAAAAAATGTATGAAAAATTTATGTGAAAATTGCATTTCAGTTGGACAATGAGAAAATAATTCCATTACCATGGCAGTGCAAGTCTCTCATCTATATGGTGCAATTTTTTTTTGTGTTTGGTACAAGTTTTTCATGTGTGCCAGATTAACACCAAAAAAAAAAAAAAAAAAAAAAAAATCACTTGTAGTGTAATTATTTTAAGATTGTCCCACTCATTTGCAATTTCTCCAAAACTCATTCTGTAACTTTTATTCAAATTTCACTTTATACCTCATATTTTAACTTTTATACAAATTTTAAATGGTGGGATGATGGAACCACATTGAAACACCGTACTTAATTGATGCAATTAAAAGATGAGAGACAAAGTAAAATTTAGGTAAATGTTGAATGATGAAAAGTATAATTTAAAACAAAAGAGGGTTTTTGATCCATTCACTTTTCCTTTCTTTTGATAAATTTCTTAAAACAAAATTAAAATCCAAATACAGTCTTCAAACTCTCTCTCTCTCTCTCAAAAAAAAAAAAAAAAAACCTATGTCCTCATTAATTTCCTTTGGGTGAAGAGTGGGTGCAATCTCTATAAAGATCAGAGATGGATGTAATGTAACAAAGGGGTAGAGAAAAGATCTGCAAAACTGGAATATCTTGGATTTTATATTTATATTGTATTTTATTAATTGAATAAACAAGAGAACAAACTAAATAATAAATATCGCAGGTGCAACTAGATCTCTGCAAAAATTGATGGATGAATATTTTGGCTTGTAGTATATATAGAATAAATTATATTTATTTTTCTTGAAGTTTAAAAAGGAATATAATAAATTTTACAAGTTTGACATAATTACACTGGGCCCCTTCAGGTTTTAATTCATATAATACTCATCTCTCCTTCTCATCAGAAATTCGTTAGTTATATGAATAAAAAAATAATATTATCATTCTTTTATATTGAAATATATATATGTTACCTTGTGTATCTTTGTATCTTCATATCATCTGTATTCATTTTAGTCTCTTTAACGTTGCAAAAAAAAAAAAAAAAAAAAATCAACATAATTATATCAAAATTATATAATTCTCCTTTGGAAATAGAATGTTTTAGTAACTTTTTGATTTTTTACAAAAAAATATGTAAAAAAATAAAGAGATTAATGTGATAACTTATAGTAATTTTTTTGACTTTTTAACTAAAATACTAGTCTTCAAATGAGAACCTCAAGAAAAGTCAATTTATTTACCATATATTATACTATGCGGAGATACACATGTCTATATAATTTTCTTTTGAGTAAATTATAAATACACCTCCTGAGGTTTAATTAAAATATAAATCGCCTCATGTGATTCTGAAAATTATATTCCATTTCTTGAGGTTTTTAATTTTATAAAAAATCATCAATTTTATTAATAAACCATTAAGTTAATTAACAATTTTTAGTGATGTTATAAATATGTTTCAATTAATAATTTAAGTAATTTTATTACTGTATAGGAGAGTAATTATGAATTTTTTTTTAGGTAATTCTGTCAAATAAAAAAATTTAACGGGAAGATATTTATAATTTTTCAAACTACAAGAAGCAATCTATATTTTAAACAAATCTCAAAAAAATTATATTTGTAATTTATCGTTTTCGTTTCTTCGTACATAGTTGATAGACAATAAATGAGGAATTGTTGATTGTGATTTAGATTCTTCAGATAGGTATAAGATTTATCCTCCTAAAGAAACATGTGGAAATCAAAGCAAACATATATGTGAGGGGTGATTGAGGAAAAAAATAAAAATGATTGACACCACATTGATTGTTACAGGTACATAAAGAAGTCAGGCCTGGTTGTTGATACGTCACTGTTTCTTGAAATGATCCTTAAATGTGACATATCATTTGTGTTCAAGTTACTTACAACATGGCATGTTTGTCTTACATGATGCTTTTTGGGGTTGTTTTTTTATTTTATTTATTTTTTCAGTTTTTACTTCAAGGGTTTTTTTTGGTTTTGTTTGGTTGTGTCTTGTTTCATATTTACGTCTCATTTGGTAATTTTTTTATTTTAGTTAAAAAATTAAAAAATCATTATAAATTATCATATCACTCTCTCTATTTCTTTATATAATTTTTCATAAAAAATTAAAAAATTATTAAGATAATTTATTTCCAAACGAAACCTAAGCCAAATAAAATTTGATGATGCTACAATCATCTCTACAGTAGTCTATGTGTACAAAAGTGTATAGAAAATTTAGACACTGTTTGGGAAGATCGTTTGGGAGTTTTGTTGGTTATTTTAGTTACAAAAGATAAAATAGACTATTTTAACCATAACAAACAAAACATCACGTCCAATGCATAATCATTACACTCTTCTCTCACAAAAAAAGTCAAAAAAACTAAAAAATCTTTTCCAAACTAAGTTTTTTAGTCCATGCTAAAATAGTAAAAAAAGTTAAAAGTCCAACCCACTTCTCAAAAAAAACCTAATAAATTTGAATTACAAACTAATTTTTTCGTGCACTTTTCTATAATAATATATGGAACAAGTTGTTTGTCGATGCAAAATTCATTTCAAAGCTCCAAACATTTACGGTATACCTATTGGCAATGTCGGAGCCATTATATGTGCCCCTCAGCAACTTTTAAACCTAAGGTTTTGAAATGTTTTTCAATCTCCCTCCTAACAGTTTAACCCTCCGTTTGGGAAGTAGATTGGCTTTTTGACTTTTTGACTTTTTTGGCTATTTTAGCCTGGGTTAAAAAACTTAGTTTGGGAAGGGTTTTTTTGACTTTTTGACTTTTTTTGTGAGGGAAGAGTGTAATGATTATGAGTTAGATGTGATGTTTTATTTGTTGTGGCTAAAATAGTCTGTTTTGTCTTTTGTGACTAAAATAGTCACAAAAGCCCTTGCCAAACGGAGGCTAAAAATGTTAAAGAGGGGTACGTGCCCCTCATGTGAAGCAAATAAAGAGTCAATATATGTCCATGTTCTGGTCAATAGTGTATGGTGTCAAGCGTATTTGGTCCTTTTACCCACCCAAAAAAAAAAAAAAATTGTATTTGGTCTCTATAGTTTAAGTTCAATGTCAATTTGGTCCTTTCATATAAATTATCGTCAATTATTTCTACGTGTACAATTCAGGAAGCTAACACATGTCACAAAATTTTAATGTCCAATTTGTACGGAGTGACTAATTTAAAACTGATCAATTTAAAGTGTAGAGATTAAAATAAATTGTTCAAATTAAAATAAATAACCAAAGCAAAATTTGTATCAAACTATAATAGTTAAAAATATAATTTACTGTTTAAAAAACGAATGGAGTACAAGGGAATATAGAAGGTGCCCACAAAGAATGCCAACATTTTCTAAAGCAAAACTCCAATGGAGTAACTATGAGGCAAAATTGGGCCAAAAGTGTCTGAAATTGAGCATGTATTTCTTTATAGCTTTGGGACATACCTAAAAATAAAAATAAAAAGCAAATAGCTTGGGGACGAGTTTCCTTACCCTTTTCTCATCCTTGGAATGATTTTGAGAAATCTCAAATATATGTACGTCAGTCTATTAATCACACATTCATATTTTCCATGGACACTCTGGTTATTGTCTCCATTGTGGTCCTACTTCAATGGTCCAACCTAGAAAGGGACACAATGGGTGAATTATATATTTATATCTATATATCTATATATGATAAATTTGGTAGGGTCGACTCTTGTAAGATAAATAATTTTGTTACTAGGATTCTAAAGTATGACAAAATTGTACATTGCTGAAGAACATGTTGTTGGGATCTTGGATAGATACTCTCACAGTGTACATGTAAGATGTGTGATTAAGAAAACATAATCACGGATTAGCATATTTAGGTAGCGTTTGGTAACGTTTACGTTTTTTATTTATGTTTATAAACTAATTTTTGTTTATTTTTTAGAAAAACATAAACTACAAACGCGTTTAGTTTGAACAAAATGTTTAAAAAAATTTAAAAACATAAACTAAAAAATATGTTTGTTCAAGCCTAAAATATTTATATTTATTTTTTATTATTTATGACAATGGGATCATACACATTATAATTGAAAAAAAAAATTAATTAAAAAATTAATTGAAAAGAAAATTATTTGAAAAAAAATTAATTAAAAAAAATTGCCAATCAAATTTTTAAATTTCTGTTTAAAAATCAACATAAACTCATTTTTTGAGTTTACGCTTTTTTCTCAAATTTATAAACTGAGACAACCATTTATAAAGCAAAAGAATTTTCAAACAATTTTTTATGACAATTTTTAAAATTTTTGTAAATATAAACTAAAAACTGAAAACGAAATGGTTATCAAACAGGCTCTTAGTATGTGTATTTTCCCTTGAAGTGATAGAAATTGGGCTTATTTTGCCGTCGAAAATTTCTAAGAAGAAAAATATAAAAGAATCTAGGATAAATTATACTCGCATCTCTAGAGATTTTGAGAAAATACAGTAAGTACCTTAGATTTAGCATAATTATACTCATATCTATTTTAGTAATGTTAAAAAGACAGAATTTATGCAGATGGTATGAAAACTCATATCTCTTTTAGTAAGAAAAAATATGTTTTTTTGTGCCAAAAAAAAAATGACTACATCATTTTTCCTTCATATGTTTATACAAACAAAAAAAGAAATTGAGTGTTATATAAATAATTTTAAGAAAATGAACATAATTATATGTGAAAATCTTTGTTCTATATGCAACGAAATACATATGGGGTGTGAAAGACAAATGGATAAAAGTAGAACAAAGGATAATGTTTAGTCATCATCAGATAGCATGTCTAAGGAATGTATTTGGAATGCCTAATCATATGGAAACCAAGTATCCACTTCCAATGCTCATAAATTGGGTAAATTACACTGTTGGTTTCTTTAGTTTATTTCTTATAATTTTAATTTTAATAATTTAAGTCATACATTTTCAGTTTTGTTGCAATGTTATTTCTTCATTACTGTTAGAATTTTAAATGAAAAAAATCATATATAAAACTAGGAGGACTGAGGTGAAATTCAAAAGAAATTACAGATATTACCAGCATAATTTACCAATTCAAATTTAAATTTTGATTTGGAGTTTTGACTTTTTTAACAGTTTTTAAATTTTTTAGATTTTTTAATTAAGAAATGAAAAATGTTAATGTGCTTAGAAATGACTGTTTTAATTGTATAAAAAAATGTGAATACTTTTTTTATTTTTTTAGTGATAAATAAATGAAATTTTTAGAAAGTGATGGGAAAATGGAACCTGAATCACGGAAATGATACTGAAAATAATAGTTTGGAATACATCAACATAGATTAGGACACAATTGGACAGTATATATATATATAGTAGTATTGAGAGGAAAATAGATATATATATATACACATAAATGAAGACAATTGAGGAAGATAAATGAGATTTTGAAGTTGGTCATGGTTTTGGTGGTTTACTCTCTCAAAGGTTCAGTACAAACTTCTATCATCCATACAAAACATGTGAATATATATATATAGCGAGAGAGAGAGAGAAACATTTTTATTTTTACGACTCATTGATAGCTACAAGTTGTAAGAGTAATATTAGAAATTTTAAAAATTCTATTAAAATTTTTATCAAATATTTTATATGGGTGTAGATCCACACAATATGAACCCTACATAATATGAGTCACATGCGAATCCTACACTTATATAAAACTTTTGATAAAACTTTTAATAAATTTTTTAGAATCTCTAACATTTTTTTGAGATAGTAAAGAAGACATGTATTGGTGGTTCATAAGTAACTTTCTCTCAAAAGTGATCATCATACAATATAACAAAACAATGATGAATTAATTTTTGTTAATAAAAAAATAAATAGATTACCATAGGAGAGAGAGAGGGTTAAGTATGGTAGTTACATTGCTCTCAAAGACGTCTTCCATCACGTCTTGTTGTATCTCAAAAAATAATAAAATTACATATATCTTATCTGAGAGGGAAGATTTCTATCAGATAGTACGGCCGAGCAACAGTAACGTCCAGCGTTACGGACTTCGCGGCGCCGAGCAGATTGGACGGTTGGAATGGCCGAGCGGCCTGGCTTGCGCGGGCGACGAGGTCAATCGGTGACCTCCCGAGGACCGAGCTGGAGGTCGCTCGTGCAGGGCGAAGTTCGCAGTGGAGATTGCAACCGAGCTGAAGGATTGACCGGGTTACGTGGAGGATGCAGCCAGGCCGGCATGCCTCCGGCCGTCCAGCCAAGAGGGAAGGCAGTGTCCGTGTGACCGAGGCGAAAGATTGAACGGTTGGAGGCCGGCATGCCTCGCGACCGGTTGATCGACATGAATCGGTCGGGAGTAGCTCGGCCGAGCTGGTCGGACCACATAATCCCAAGGGACGGTTCGGTGCAATGTAGCCCGGTTGAGTACGCGTAATGGATGTCTTCCGTCAAGTGATTGGTCGGTCGTGGTACCTCGGTCAGGGGTGCCACCTGGGCCAATGGTGTGAAGGAGAGGACAACTGCTCCACGAAGGCCCCCAATACCGTTAGGCAGTTCAGTGTGTGCTGGTGAAAGGACAAAACCTTCACACGCGTAAGGTGGTGAGAGGCGCGCACTGCCACCTGTCCAGGGAAGGACAGCAGAGGTAGTGCGCGCACGACCTTGAGGCTGCATGGCCAGCCTAGAAAGAGGGGAGGAGACGGACGTTGGAGGTATGCGAACTCACTCTCACAAACATTCTCTCCTCATTGTCTTCTTCCTGAAATCTAACTTGAGCGTCGGAGGGTCTTTCCGGCACACCACCGCCGGGCAGCTCACCATTTTCGTGTTGCAGAGATAGACGCCGTTGACGGAAGCTTGACGTTCAAGGCGTACGGAGAGCAAAGGATTTTTCGCCCCCGTACATTATCCTTTTTAAATTCTGTTTTAGAGATTATAGTGATCTAAATTTTTTGGTGAGCGTAGTCTAAAAAGTAAACTGAGGCGATCTTTGAAAAATTGAGACCGTTTTTGAATTTTTTTAGTGGCTCTTATACTGCAAATTAGATGGTTAAATCATTTTTTTAGCGAAAGTCTTATCTATTTATTGCCTCTTTTTTTTTTTTAATGTTTTTACACTATTGTGGTTTTATTTTTATTTTTTTTATTTTTTTTTGTATGTGAATGATATAGAAGTTGAAAAAAATAGATTACTTTTATTTGATACCAAATAACTTTTTTTTTTTTAGTAGCTAATATTTGGTGGTGTAGGTAGAAATATTATTCACTAACAAGAAAAGATTTTAGGTCATTTTAGTTGGAAAATGGTTGATAACCATCCAAGTTTCAAAGCTTAGAAAATCAAAATTTTGAGAATGACCAAATCTCCAAAACTGTGTTTCAATAATAAATTTGTTGAGGGATTTGTGAACAGGAATGAAAATATAAGGTAAAAAAAAAAAATCTTATATTTCATTCATTTTTTTCTCTTTAATTTGTTTATTCTTTTTTTTTTTTTTTACTGAATTTATAATCCAAACTCAAGCTAATAGTATTATCTTTATTTTATGATGGTGATATGCATGTCCATGGTTTCTCATTATATATTTGAATTTGAATGGTTTTGTCCAGTCTGTTCTATTATGTATTTGCTTATACCTTATTCAATGCCTAATGTATGAAATAAACTTCCTTCAATTTTACTTGTTTCTTTATTTTGAAATTATGATAACATAAGTTATTCACCCAAAAAAAGAAATTATGATAAGTAATGCTTGCCTTATCCTCTGCATCTCTGTATCTATTTAGGTACAATATTAAATATACAGCATAAAGGCTTTCATGGAAAAATGTAACCTTCTGTCTTTTTCAGTGACTTTGCTGCTAATTTTGGACTGAAGTGGAGGATGCACCATCCTAATTAAGAGAAAAATAATAATTCTAATAATAATGCCAAAGGCAAGTTTGGAAACGTATTAAAAAAATTAAAAGTTATTATTAATAAGTCTTTTTTTTTTTTTTTTTTTTTTTATAGAAAGTAAGACAATTCATAAAAATAGATAGTTCTCAAAACAATTCTTAAGGTACCGTTTGGTAACACTTACGTTTTTAATTTTCTGTTTATATTTATAAAAATTTTAAAAACTCAAATAAAAACTTGTTTAGTAAAATTTTTGATTTATAAATCAGTGGTCTCAGTTTATAAATTTGGCCAAAAAATGAAAACACAAAAAATGTGTTTCCATTTTGAGTTTTTAGTTTTTTTTTTTTTACCACCAACACTAGCCACCACCCGCCACCATTTTCCACCACCGTCTTCTGCCACTACCAGCCACCTCACCACCACCACCACCCGTCACCACCAGCCACCACCCACCTGCCACCCACTCGCCACCACCACCCACCCACTACCACCCGCCACCACCCACCACCCACCTGCCACCACCACCTACCACCCGCAACCACCACCACTCACTCGCTACCACCCACCACCTGTCACCGTCACCCACCCACCCCACCATCACCACTCATCACCCACTCGCCACCACCAACCACCACCCGCCATCCGCCACCCACCTGCCACCACCACCCACCACCACCCACCGTCACCTACCCACCAACCACCACCACCCGCCATCCGCCACCCACCTGCCACCACCACCCACCACCCGCCACCACCACCACTACCCACCTGCCACCACCACCCGCCACCACCACCACCACCCACTTGCTACCGCCCACCACCTGCCACCGTCACCCGCCACCGTCACCCACTCACTCACCATCACCACCCACCACCCACCCGCTACCACGCGCCATCCGCCACCTACCAGCCACCACTACGCGCCATCCGCCACCCATCTGCCACCACCACCCACCACCCGCCACCACCACCACCACCACCACCACCACCACCCACCACCTGCCACCGTCACCCACCATCACCACCCATCACCCATCCGCCACCACCCACCACCGTTACCCACCCACCCACCCACCATCACCATCACCACCCACCTGCCATCACCACCACCGGTCATCCGCCACCCACCTGCCACCACCCGCCCACCACCCGCCACCACCACCACCCACTCACTACCACCTACCACCCGCCACCGTCACCCATTCACCCACCACCACCACCCGCCACCACTACCCACCAGCCACCACCCACCACCATCCGCCACCCACCTGCCACCACCACCCACGACCCGCCACCACCACCACCTACTCGCTACCACCCACCACCCGCCACAGTCACCCACCCACCCACCACCACCACCACACCACCAGCTACCCACTACCCATCGTCACCACTTTCCACCACCGTCTTCCGCTGCCATTTGCCACCACTTGCCATTTCTCATTCTTTTTATATTTTTAAACATTTTGTCAATTACCAAACGCGTTTGTAGTTTATGTTTTTCTAAAAATAAACAAAAAATAAACAAAAACCAGTTTATAAAATTTTTGTAAATATAAACTGAAAACGTAAACGTTACCAAACACACCAGTATTGGAGATTTTATTTAAAAAAATACTCAGAATAATATTAGATAATTGTGATTTATTTTAAGCGTAGATTTCATTATTCAAAATTGAATCCAGACAGCACATTAATTTCTAGGTAAATTTTTGAAAATACTTTCTCATTCTCTAGCTTTGTGTGGCACTAAATCTTACTTTGGTCTGTACGCTCGTGATAGTCAACCCCTTATACTTTTGGTCAAATCTCACTTTAGTCTCTATATATAAAATTGTGACAGCCAACCCCCCTGCACTTTTGGTCAAGTGTTAATTGCCCCTTTTGTTACTCCATTATTTAAGTTTTTAACAGAATCTAGTCATATAACAAACATGTGACCACAAAATGAAGGCAAGAGAGGAAAATCATTCTCATTTTCCACCAATATATATTTTATCCCACTTGATAAGCATGTGAAAGTTATATAATATAATGTGTGTGTGCGCGTACG